>JAPDEI010000054.1:0-269945 GCA_027569055.1 Aspergillus baeticus
CCCCCCCCCCCCCCCCCCCCCCCCCCCCCCCCCCCCCCCCCCCCCCCCCCCCCCCCCCCCCCCCCCCCCCCCCCCCCCCCCCCCCCCCCCCCCCCCCCCCCCCCCCCCCCCCCCCCCCCCCCCCAATTATAGTCGAGATCATGTTTGCCTCGGAGGGAATGTCGCCCATTACTTTTGGTGAGAGCGTCAGTCATGACTGAATTGAAACGTTAAGAATCGATGAGGTTGCGTATACCAAGCCCATTGCAGGATCCGCTCTTGAAGGACTTGCCATTCGTGAGAGTTCTCTTGGTGCAATGGTTTATGAAGTGTGCACTCTGGGATAGATGTTAACTTGGGCCTTTCCAGTGGACTTGGGTAATGCATATACGAAAAAGACGGGGCGTATCCTATAGAGTTACTGTTCGGAAGACCATCGTTCTGGGTTGCTGTTGGGATGTTGTCCGTCTCAAGAACTACCCAGCTGCGTTTCGGAGAGGCATTGGCAAAGACGAGGGACAGGATGGTGGTGAAGAACAGAAGAAGAAACTTAAGTATCATATTGATGGAAGAGAAGGTATTCAAGCTACTTAGCTGTTTCAGGAGCCAGGTTGGTTTTGCGTTGAGTAGAATGCGGGCTTAGAAGTGGAAGATGATAGTTGAGCTCTTTCATCAGAACTTCTGCAACGCTCGAGACGTCTTCCTCTGTCCGCCTGTAACATCGCCAGCAAAGGTCAAATTGAAAGCTTTTGAGACCAGCTCTATCAGAATTTATTGCAAACTGTCCTCTATTTACAATGTTCGCTAATATCATTCTTGTACAGAAACCCCAATCGCTATGCAAACCATTCGTCAATTCATGAACCACGAAACAACAGACGACTCCCCATGATCCGAGCACCAACGCTAGTCAGGTAATAGCCTTGTCAGACATCATCTGCTTGAGTCTCATAAGAGGGCTAAGCCCCCGAAGTATCGTCGATGAAGTCTTTTGGGATTTAGGACGGGTCGCCTGGTCCGCGTCTCGAGCCCGAACACGCGACAGGGTATTATCCTCCTGTTGATTCGGTCGAGGGGCCGAATGCCTTCGAACTATTGCTTTCAAAGCGCCGGAAATCTGTGCCCTCTTGTTCGGAGTTTCGGAAACACGCCGAGGTTGGGCGAATGTGATGACATGGGCGCCACCGCTAGCTGCCCTCAGAGACGATGATGATGTATGCTCATGCGCCGCAGTGATGCACTTGATGAAGACTCCCTGGTGTCCCAGGCAGCGACGGAGATTCGGCTCTTGAGAAGAGACTTCTTGTTTCAACTTCACGACGGCTAGTTGGCCTAAGACATCGGGTGCGCCGAGGATAGATGAGAGGAATCCTCTAGTGGAGACCATTGGAGGCAACGGAGGGCGCAGCCGCTGGAATACCGGAATTAAAAGAGAGTATGTGTGTCTCGGTTTTGGGCTGATTGTAAAGGAGAATAGACTGTTGGACGAGGCTCAGATTTATACCAGCTACCACCCGCTTAATCCGTTGACGTCAGGGTCCAACAATTCGAGAACGATAAGATCTGGATCATGTTTGACCCACTAAATTTGACCACCCAGAGTCTTTCGATCACCTTTGTGTTTCAAGTTTAGTATGTTGCAGAGTCTCGATCTACTTACAACGTTGTACGATGACCCGCTGGGAACGGTCCCGAGGCTTTTGGGTGCGGTTATAGGTGGGACTGACGCCAGAATCCGTCGATATGTTCATCGCCCCACCTGTGTCTCGACCGTCGATGCTTAATCCTAGAGTACGTGGTACTGACAAGGAACGATTCAGGTGACTCTTCGGTTTTTTTTTTTTTTTTCGAGGTTTGCTAGCCTGGCGCACCACTTTTTGTCAGTTCGAGACTGGTGAGGTCATAGAATGGCTATACGTTGTATACAGTATATAGTTAATTGCTGCTCTCCATAAGTCCACTGGCGAACTCTAACGGCAGTAATTCCTGGAGGTTCTCAAAAATGGCCAAGAGAATTTTTTTGCGCGAGTTTATTTCCGCCGCAATGCGCTCCTAAAATACGTGGACATCGACTGGTTGGAGAAAGTCCCCAGCACGACTTGCGAATACATTACGCAATAAACCAGCATGGCCATTCCAAATGATGTCAAACCACGCCAGCTAGATCCGCATCAAAGATTCGCAATGCCAGCCAATAGGCGGGCTACGATCTACGCGTCACGGGTGGCTTGTGGCGGACCGCTGGTATTTCCATGGGACGAGCTAAGTCATACAACGGGTCGGCTAGAGGCGATGTTTAGTGGACTAGACTGACGCTGTCTAGACTCCAACAAGCTCCTGCAGCTTGATCTTTTAGCGCCTTGTCGTGCAGGAACGCGCGGGCAGCGGGTATCGCCTGTGGTATACGCATACTCTGCGTTAAAGCCGCTTGACAAGTACTTTTGTCTTCGTCCATGACTACAGCCGAGCTCCAAGTCTACTGGCTTATGCATTATGATGCTAGGAGGCCATGATGTGGTCCTGGGTGGCGGACGATTTGCCTCTGGATACTACCCCAACATTCAAGCTATAGTTCGTTGGCCAGCCTTGAAGCCCTCGTACGACACCAACCACCACAACTACTGGAGTAATTTAGCCGTATTTCACATGGTACTCAGGCTTTCAAATAGGGTTCGGACAACCAGCCCTTTTTCCTGAGCTAATACCTTCTCACGGGTAGATGGCGGGTTACGTACGCCTGGAATGCGACGCAACAGATACCGCGTAAAGGGGCCAAGAAAAGTCTAGAAAGGCTAGATGGATGTATTCGCCATTGGCTAGAGAGTCATACTAGACGAAGCCCACAACTTGGAAGCAAATGGAGGATCTCTACAGGCATTGGTACTGAATAATTTGCTCCAACATGTAGCAAGAGCAGGTAATCGGAGGCCCTGCATATTTTGGGTACTGCTTTTCGTGCAACTGCGCTAATCAACAAAAGTCCCGAGAGGTTCTAGATAGGATGAAAAGCATTATGTATATCTTCTTACTTTCTTGAGTGTATTCTAATCCTCCTGTGCTCTGACATATCTATATCATTATCCCTTGTACAGGTCCTCTTTGACCAAGTTACGTCGAACTTATCTTCCTTTCCTGTCATCTATACAGCCCTAACTCGCATTATGGAAGTTTTTCATTGCGGTTTAGGTATTCCACATTGACTTAGCTTCTCTTGAAGACCTAAACTGTGTCCCAAAACGCTGACAAATCCAACAGAGCTCAAATTCCACCTTTCCACTGACCCCAAAGCGATTCAGACGGACTTTCACAGCAAAGGCATAGCTTTCATCGAGGGGCGTAACGAAGAAGCCCTAAGAAAGCTTGCTCACGAGCTAGGAGACTTGTTAGTCCTCGCAAAAAGGGAATCAATGGCATTGGTATTCGTAACATTCGTTGCTCACCGTCGCTGGACAACATTCAGCCCTCTGCCTCAAAAGTAGTTCGCTTCCCACAGCTTCTAGACATCCTCTACCGCAACCCATTGCCTTAGGGGAAGGCCAGGGCTACCTGTTGGATAACTACCGGTATCTCTATGGCTGCACTGCGTTCGCTGGCTCACTCAAGCTGCTCAGAGACCTCTTAACCTTCCACCCGCTCAGCCAGTCGTCACCATCTTATTCGAAATCGACGGGACCCTCTGCCGCTCCGAGGAGATGAGTGTCGACGCGTATTACTCGTGCGTCAGCGATTGTCATTGGCAGATCTGTAACGCACGCAAGCACAACTGTGAACCTCCACGAAAGAACAGACCTGGGTCTGCTGCGCGATGTGTTGGACCGCCACGCCGCCGAGAACAAGGCCTCGGTCATCGAACAGTTCCTCCAAAGGCACCCGTCGTACCTACAGAAATCGCTCGACAAGGGCTTCCTATCCGTCTCGTGTCCCAGCGTCAAAGAGACCCTAGAATGGCTAGCAACTAGGGCGACGAGAGATTCCCGATCTCTAATTCTGAGAATCGGCCTAATGACCGGGAACTCGCGCCCCGACGCCCTTCTCAAGCTCACCGCGGCAGGAATCAAGATCCTCGATGGCTTAACTCCGTGCGTGAGACGGCAATCAATGCGGTTATCGCTGTTGCCAGTGGGAATTATGGCATGGACGACTTGGTTGTGCTTGAGCCTGACCATGCTTGCGTGCGGATTAGTGAGTCCAAGGTATGCGTGTCTTGATTCCGGTCTTGCTGCTGCGCCAGTGCAGACGTCGGTCGCGGCGCCTATTGTTGGTGGTAGGTGGGATTTCATTCGCCCTCGACAGTACTACACACCCTATGCGGCCTTGAATATGATCAACAGAATAATCGAAATTGAAAATGGCGAAACAAGAGATAGAAGGGAAGCAACTTATCACATCAGCATACTTACGCTTGCACATTATTATCTAGTCTTCTCAAATCTTCAGATTCTTCCAACACAGTTTCTTGACCCGCTCGTTACCAGTGCTTTATTCACCATGATCTTTAACAATTACCGAAATATACTACTGGAGTTTCATTTTTATCCATTATGATTGTCCTTTGCGTATCCAATAACTTGTGAGCAGCTCTTTACGTATTCTCAAGCGGTAAGTGAGCAGAGGAAACCACATGGAGAACCCTTTTACTTCTATAGATTTCCTGGTCTCCTAAATTAGATTCATCACAACCACCAGACATGTCCCATCTTACTGCATATGTGACAGACCCTTTACGCACAATGAGACAAAAAAAGATTCTGGAAATCAGCATAGGGCCACCCCGAGCCGACTTGAAAGATCAATCTCAGCTTTGCAACGAAAGAGTCTATTTAAGCATACAGTACAGTGCGGCGTAGACTAGTCAGTAGGCAGGTGCATGGCGCTCGTTGCGGCAATGGTAGTTAATGTGGAGACAAAGACGGGTGTGGCGTCACAGCTCCCCTGGGGTCATAGTTGCGTTCTGAATATAGTCATTCAGTTACTCACCTGCTAATAGAGCCCGTTTCTCTAATTAAGGATAGCGAATTCCTAAATGAGAGGGTTGTTGAATTCAGATGTAGGAATAGAACTCCGTGAAAATATTGAAAAGAGTTTCGGACAGGAGGATGGCCCTGGATCTGGTCATGGTGTAGCTGGAGGGGGGTGATCGAAATGCGGGTGCCAAATGAGATAGTACAATTTTAAATAACTATATCCCGGTGTGATAGTGATAGTGTGGAGAATCGGATATCGGCCGCCAACTGCGACTCGTTGTGCGACGTGAGATCGATATGGCGGCGTCCTCGGGGAAGAAAGTCGCTGGCAGGGATCCAGTATGTTTTGATTTGTAGTATGTATGCACCAAGGCAACCACAAGCATTATTGACGTTACCGGAGCGTAGAAAGGGTTAGTTTAGACACTGGTGAGATCATGGGCACATTGGGATCTGGCGAATATCATGGAACGAGGTGATAGCCCTTTTGGGGCGCATAACATCTCCGGGCGCTGGGCGTGGAGGGTGCCGTTTGTTGTTCAGACGGTTGTGGCGGTCGTCCTCTGTATAGGGATGGGGGTTGTGCCGTTCTCGCCACGGGGGCTTGTGCAGGTTCGCAGAGTGGATGATGCGAGGAGGACATTGAGCAGAGTAAGGCCTCCGGATGGTGTTGAGGAGAAATTAGAGGAGATCCAGCAGAGCTTGGATCCGGAGAAGCGGCAGCAGACTGCGAGTATTAGGGAGATCTTCAACCGCAAGTATAGGAGTCGGATGGCACTGAGGATTTTCTTGATGGCCTTTCAGCAACTGACGGGTGTAATATTGGCAGCTCTTCTCTGAAGTGAACCCGCTGATATTAGGCAGATTGATGTGGTCTTATACTATGCGCCAATTCTATTCCGACAAGCTGGATTCACGTCCCAGAGAGCTTCGTTCTTGTCCTCTGGTGTGAGTGGCATCGTCATGTTGGTATGCACGATCCCGGCTCAGATTTGGGTTGACCAGTGGGGTCGACGCAAGCCATTGATCTATGGAGGAGCCATGATGGCAGTCTGTTTCATAATTATCGGCTCGCTCTACGCTCGGTACGGCCATACTGCTTCGGATGAAGTGCGCCTCAACTCGGACTCTGCTCAGTGAGTTGTGATCGTCCTTATCTATATCCTCGTGGCCAACTTTTCGTGGTCTTGGGCAGTGATAAGGCTTCCTTTGTCTCTAGCGAGGAGTGTCACTGACGCCACCGTCTCCTTATGGTGTAGGTTGGGAAGATCTATGCATCGGAGATCATCCCAAAGAGGCTCCGCGCAAAGGTTTGTGCTGTCGAGCTTGTTGCCAATTGGGTAGTGAACTTCGTCGTCGCCTTCACCGCGCCTTTGTTCTTGCAATCCTCACCAAGTGGGCCTTACTTCCTATATGGTTTTTCGACAGTGGTACCGGTCGTCGTCTGTATTTTGATGCCAGAGACCAAGGGCCATAGCCTGGAGCACATTGAGAGGCTGTTTGAGAACAAAGAGAGTCGAGAAGCGTGGACGAGCCATTCGACCCCCTCGGGATCGGCATGATTAATTTGGCATTCGGAAATGATTTACTGCCACGCCAGGGACAAACGACTGTTTAATATTGCTGTCATTACGTCGCCCTACGAAGGATGTATTCGCAGCGCATGGACATGACATCGCATGACGTCCTCTCAGCTCTGTGCGTTCATGGCACAAATCGTCAAGGCCAACTAACCGAGGGGTCACTTCTTCGAATCTCGGAAAGCAGGGGCGATATACCTCCGTAGGGCATTTAACGGTCAATTATGAGATATTGATCGTAGAATGTGAGCGGCCATTTACGATTCTCAATTGAAGATCTCCATGAAATTGTCGGTTGAAAGACGTTCCAGTCGAATTCTAGTGTGGGAAGGAGTTCAGTTTCCGCGGCTTTTCCGGCAGCCTGGATAAATCCTGTCATTAGTTTAAGGCGTTTCAAGTTCTAAAATGATCAACGGTGGCTGGCTTAGTGCAAGCTGAAGCTCATTTAAGGATGCGGTAATGCACACTGCACATCGCACACCCTCACGACCAAAGGAAGGGATGGGCACTTTGGCCATTTACCAGTTTATGCCCAGCATTCTGAGAAGGCATTGCGAGACAATTTTGCGGAGAATCAGATGTGTTTAACCCCGCGCTGGAACATCATAACATCGACAAAAAGACTCAATTCCCCTGGTAGAAGCAACAACAAGGATCGACAGGGTGCTTGATGCTTTACCCAAAAAAGGCATCAAGTTTCAACGGTCGCATGACTGACGAACTCCAAGCTGGCTGGCCGGCTAAAGAAGTCGAGTCCCGAGTCTTTGAGGCTGTGAATTGGCTCTCGCCGTGCGACCCACAGGTCTGTCGGTAGGCAGAGACTTTCCCCTTCGTTTATACCGGTAGGTCGATCTTGCATAAAACTCCTACCCTCTTCCGGCATTGTGCATGTATTGATTCACGGGTTTCGGCTCTCTTCTCATCGATCCAGCAAAAGAGCCGAGCCTCAGAGGCGAAATTGTAGGAAAGAGGCGATGGCAAAGAGCGAAGGGGCGAGGCAGTTCTGTGTTTCTGCAGGATGGGAAGCTGACTGCGCGGCGAAAGATTGAGGCCATTGACCAGCCGTGAACCGTGGCCAGTGACCACCATCCAAAAACCGGCCTCCAAAATCATGGATACAAAGCGACTCGGGGAGGTGGAACGCATGGACTCAAAATCCAGCCGTGGCCAGCCGTTGAGCCGTCCCACCCCAATTATCGGTCGAGACACGATCTTTTCCTGTTTCGTGCTAGCGAGATCGTTGGAGCTCTGGGTCTCGTAGTCGACCCAGCTCACTGGAGCCGGAAATTGGTACGCAAAGGTCCGGTTGATGCATCGAATTTGAACGGCGAAATTCGAATCTTGGGGGAATTTAAGTCGGAGTATTGCTTGCTGTCCTGCCCGCGCGGGTGTTTTTCGAGTAATTTCATAGATAGGCTGCCTTTCTGTTAGCTGATGAATTCAGGAACCAGGCACAGGAACAGGAACAGGAACCTGGAACCCAGGAGATTCTCCGACCACTCTGCGTAGCCGAGTTGGACCGTGGGGACGAGAATAAACAAACAAGAGCGATAAATGGCGCGTGGGAGAGGCAGTGCTGATCCACAGAAGGCGATTGAGGCCATCCAGAGCACCGGGAGTCCAAGAGCCAACGCGAGTTGATCCTTCCGTGGCAGCCGTGCCACTCACACGCCTGGAACCTTCAGGAAGGAGACGCTAAAGGACCTCCAACGTCGTCCCGCGGAGCCCAGACTCCAGCATCCCTGTCTTTTTTTCTGCTTATCCCTGATGCAGTAAAAATCTTCCCACCGAGGATGTCTTAATTTGGAGGGAAGGCATTGATTAAAGAGCGCTCGAGATGACGACTCCTCCACTGTCGCCTCTGTCTTTGCTTTCCTGATCTTTTCTTGCTCACTTTTACATCTCTCCCTCATCTCTCCTTCCTTTGTTGAGTCTCGACTGCGTTGTTTACCTCAATTCCACTTCTTCTCTCCTTTTTGACTGCTCTGCTCTTCGGAGAAAAGAGCCTCTGCTTCTTTCCTTGTCCCAGTGACACCAATCACAGGATTTCTCTCCTGTTGTTTGCTTTGAGAGCGAACCTTTTCCGCACATAATTTTTTGCTCTTCGTGCGACTCGATCCACACGTCCATCCGCTCCTTGGATCTATCAGTCAGTCATTCAGCGTCGTCAGCTATCTTTGCCACCGTCGAGTCCGAAATCCAGACGTCAGAACTCAAAAACAAAGAAAGTCTAAGCTTGGCTCCTTTGACAGCTCGAAGCTATTTCCACTGGTAGCCACCAAACGGAACCGACTCCCGGACCCAGATATTATTTTCGTTCCACTTCCCGCCGCAACGTTTGCTTCCCCCTCGCGCTGAAAGAACTCGAAGGGATACTCTCCTTCTATCCCTGCCGAGCGGGCTGGTGGTTTCGATCTTCCACTGACTGCTGCCATTGGAGCTTCTATTCTCGAGGTGCAGATTCGTGTTATGGAGGGACATGTTACACCCAATTGATGCCAGCCGTCACTGCGAACAGGTCCCCGTCTCTTTGATTGTCCTGCACCTCAATCACGTCGTACACACGTCTCTTTTGGCCTCTTCTCATCTTGGTTGATCCAGCAGGGCAGCCTTTCTTATACCGTACCTACCTTCGTAACCACTATTCTCTAGAGCTTGAGCCTCACCCGCGCACCTGCAATTCCGCTCACCTTTCCTTCCACCCGTTGCGGTACACACTCATAGCAATGGCACATTCAGAAGAGCGCTTGAATGCCCCTGATGGCTCCGCTCTTACATGGATCTTCGACCATATCCTCCGATATCCAGGGACCTATGAACTTCCCCTGCGGACAATGTACACATTGAACTGCAACCCCACCAGACAACCGGCACCGAATACCCTTCCCGAGACAGCGTTTGCACGTCGCCCAACTTCTCCCAAATCCTCCGCCGCCGAGGACTTTAGAGCGCAATTGACCCATCAAATCTCTCGACTACCTTCTCAGCCATGCTCATTACCGCCAAGCTTCATCACGTCATTCCTGCGACGCTGTTTCGCACCCCAGCTAGAGGAAGTCGATTTCCCCCAAGCCTTGACTGGTTTGGACTACCTCAGAGACCTCGAAATGAGGCGGAAGAAAGAAATCGCAGCGGCACTTCAGAGACTCGGCGTGGAGCCGAATGATCTCTTGCCAAATTCCGAATTTTCAAGAAAATTCCCAGGCGTCGTCGCTTGGTTCGAGTCAATCAACATCAAGGGCCGCAAAGTGGAAGCTCTGTATACACAGATCTACATTGGGCTCCGTCGATGGGTATGCCTCCTTCTTTGGTGCTGACATTCAACCCGCTGACATCGGTTTAGACCTTGTTGAACGAAATGCTCATGGAACCACTCAATAAAGCGAACTGCATCGCATATCTTAACACACTCTTTCCTCCCGTCACCAAAGCCACCGTTCCTCCTACTTCTCATCTCACCCCACAGATCCTTAAATCACAGCGCGACAGTTTCTTCCGGTATATCTCCGGGATTGAGGCCAACGGGAAACAGATCCTCGACAAGGTTATCGCGCAGGGCGCACCCGAGGGCGAAAGCACCGGTTGGCCCCTGGTTCGAGATGCTCTAGACAAGTATCTTCGAATTGCCAACGAGATCATCGATGAATGCGCAATGGTCAATGGCCCATCTAGTCTTGACGAGGGGACGGGGTCCACTTCTCGAGGACACAAGGGGCGCAAAGCTGATTCAGGTATCAGTTTTGGCTCATTGGGTGAGCTTTCGACGGCCCCTTCAATTACCAGCAACAACAGCTCCGAAGATATTTCTGAGAAACCACTGCCACCTTCCCCAAAGGGAACTCAGACTAAAGGCGGCTCTACGCTTGAGCGGCTGGCCCGCGAGCTCCGCAAAGTCAAACTCGGTGATGGTGGCAAGGCCAAAGGTCTAAGGAAGATGAAGTCGACGAATACGCTTGGCCGCTCAGAGACGATGGCAAGCACGGACGAAGAATCTTTTTTTGAGTTCGACGAGCAGAAACGCAAACGACTCTGGGCACACTCCAAGCAGTCCAGCGGAAGCTCATCACGTTTTGATTAAGCTTGGCCTCGAGTTGGCAAATCTCGATACAAGCAGAACAAAAGTCTGGAGTTTTTACATCGGGCCATAGATTTGGCTTTGTCCGCTTTCTTTCCGCCGAAGTCCGATATCCCTGGCCTAGACTAGACTCTAGGTCATGTATGTCCTTCGCCTTGTTGTTACTACCTCTACCACTCCATCGGTCACCGTTGAACCCCGGCTGAACGTCATGGATGGTAATTTTGTGGTTTACCTCGGGTATCTACCCCACTGGGCTGTTGGTGTATTGGGCGGATCAATCCGGTTTGTCGTTTCTGGCGCAAAAAAAAGGCTACTGTGTACCTAAAACTTAAACAAACATGCTTGAAGCATTACCTTTTTATGTGATTCTGTCTATCGATCGTTGATAGGGATCAATGTCTTACGATAACGTAGCGTTATTCTGAATCGAATGGATTTCTTGTTCAAGCTTCGAGATCTGGCCATTGGTAGCGTAGGCATTTGTCCTTTGCTATACTAATCTCAAGACTCGCGCTCGAGGGTGTGATCATAAACGCCTAGGCTAGGTCCCTTGAAAGATAATGCTGTATCCGTGGCCACTTGTATCACGAAAATACTTACGCACAACCTTGCAGTCGCGGGCTTAATTTACAACTCGTCGCGATTGGACTGATAGATATGTCCTTCAGGGTGTGCAGGTTAGATGGACCGCCATCAGAATGCAGTGTAAGGGAAAGGCAATGGGGAAAGCCTGGTTACGGGCGTCGTTCATCTTCAACCCTTCAGAAAGAAAAGAGGAGTCTTTTATATCTCATTGTATCATTGCGTTGATATGGATCTACTTGACGTGAACAGTGTATAGTATTGGGACCTCCCAGGTCAAAAAAGATATTTGAAAGACGAGAACCAGTGCCGGCGTAGTATTGTTCCGCGTCATATGTAGACATGTTTCCAGGAACGCAGAATTTGGTCGGCCAACAACTTTTTTAACTGAGGAGGCTTCAAATTCCCACGAGGATGTGATGTCAGTTCACATATTTTCGGCGAGCATGCTCGAATCATTAAGAATCTTAGAACGACGTGCTAAACACTCCGTACCATTCGTGGAACTGTTTACATTGTCAGGCCAAAAAAAAAAAGACCAAAAAAATTCTAAACGACACCTGTGAGATTCGAACTCTGATCTTATTAGTGCTTGGTTCGAGCCAGGAAGGTTGTTGAGGTGACTAACCACGCTCCCGAGGGAAATGCCTGGCTTTCCTGTAAAGGGTATAGCAGGGCATCCTGTCCAATCAAAGTCAGAATATGTGATATGTTGATCGACTTGCCGCAACTTACGCGTTAACCACTCCGCCAAAGTGCCATTGGATGATATAAGCAGATTATATTTGAACTTATAATACCACTCCTCTTTATAAAGGAACTTTTTCAACTCGCCGAATTCTGTTCTTTGAATCTATGAATTGATAAAAAAAAAACACAGAATCCTTCTATACTCAACCTGAACATCTTTAATTAAGGTTGGCTTTGGGGTTTATACTGCTTTCTTTGAGTCGCTCATATACAAACTGAACATGACGCTGACACGGAAGTCCTGCACATTTGGCCGCTGCGTCGCCCGTAGTGTCTCTGGAGATGTGGCCTGAAACGAGTTCATGTGCTTCACACGTCTGACCTCATAGTCATTATTCTGAAATTGATCACCTTCACTGAGGATCCTATTTGCAGAGATTGTTGGATTCTGTCTGTCGCTTGAGATTGGATTTCGCCGTGATGCTACTGACCTGAACACCAAACTTCGCTATCCATCGCGCGGACTAGCATCCACAGTACAGCCGACCATTAACTGAGCATAGATCCGTCACGCGGGCTGCAGAAATGCTTCGAAGCTTAGGGTGTGTCGCCTCTTGGCGACTATCATGCGTAGTAATCGCAACTTTGTTGGCGAGTGTTGGACACTCGAGCCCGTCGGTCAATGTTGCCCTTCAAGCTTCGTTCGATTCTGCCCCCTACCTTGTAGAATTACTGTAAGTTAGCAATTCTAAATAAATCGAGATGGCATCACGTCAATTATTGACTAGTCCAGTGAAACAGCAGCCGAAGAAGCCCCAACGTCATACTTCCCGCTACTCGATCGCATCGCCGAAGGAGCCTTCGACGACGCCGTGACGGACAAAGAACTATACGACCGCTTTCTGCAGGTTGCAGTGGAAGACGGACACCTCGCCAACACGGAGAGCCTCTCCTCGTTCAAGTTGTCCCTCTCCATTCGATCCGCTAGTCCTCGAATAGCTGCCCACTACCAGTTCTACAATGCCTCAGTACAGCATTCGCTCATGGCGGCACAGGATGCCGCCTGTCCAGTTTGGGTACATTCAGAAGGGAAACAGTATTGCTCGTCTACGATGGAGCGGGCACAGCAGGATATATCATGGGAACTGTATGTTGCGCTTTTGTTCGGGCGGTGTTTGAGAATAGGGTGCTGATTAGTCTGCAGGGATGGACGAGAACTGCCGTTCGATCGCATCACGGGACACGAGTCTTTACCTCCGGCGATTCTGTATGCCGATGTAGCTTCCCCGTTGTTTAGGGATTTCCATCAGACACTGAGTGCGCTTGCAAAGGAAGGTGAGATCTCGTATCGAATTCGATACCGGCCGCCTCAGCATTGGAGCTCGCGTCCGCTATTTGTCTCTGGTTACGGCATTGAACTGGCCTTGAAGCGGACAGACTATATTGTCATTGATGATCGTGATGCGGAGCAGAGAGATTCGAGCGCGGAGACTCCGTCGGTCGAAGATGAAGAATCTCTAGATGATCTTCGGCCGCTGTCGTCGTCGGAGGTGTCCCGCCTTGGATTAAACACGGTCAGCTATGTTGCAGGTAACTCTGACCCGCTTGACACACTCGTGAAGCTGTCGCAGGATTTCCCCAAATATTCCGCGACGATTGCCGCACACAACGCGAGCGTGGAGCTACTCCAGGAAATCCGAACCAACCGCCTAGAAATGCTTCCCGCCGGGGCTAATGCACTGTGGATCAACGGTGTCCAAATTGATCCTCGACAGATGGACGCCTTCTCCCTCGTTGACCACCTCAGGCACGAGAGGAGACTGATTGAAAGCTTCCGGAGTTTAGGGCTTTCCGCGCAAGAGGCCGTTGATCTTTTGGCCCATGAGACTGTCGCAGAGTCCGTTGCGCAGGATACATCTCAGCGCTATGATTACCGGGACGAGATCGAAGGCGGTGGTGTCGTTATATGGTTGAACGATTTGGAAAAGGACGCAAAGTATGAGACTTGGCCCGCTGATCTGGCAGCGGTACGTTCTATAGTTCTGCTTTTGAAGTCATAAACTGATGGTTTTAGTACCTTCGACGTACGTACCCTGGCCAGCTTCCAGCTGTGCGCCGCGATCTGAACAACATTGTGTTTCCCATTGATCTTTCAAGCGCTGAAGATGTCAATTTGGTTACTACCACGATTCAAATTTTTGTAAAGAGAAAGATTCCCGTGAGATTTGGAGTCGTGCCTGCGTCTTACTCGTCGGGTTCCACAGCTCAACTGAAGGTGGTGCACTACCTACAGGAGACGTATGGCTTGGCCAGTCTCATGGATTACCTAGAAGAGGTACGCTCCCTACGATTAATTAATGTCCTCTTACTAACTTGAATAGAGCGCTAAAAAGAGCAAGCTGGCTACCCCGGATAAAGCTACCTTCCTGGCCGCCACTAAAGACCGAACGACTAGAACCGAAAAACAAGCCCTGTCACTAGATGAGGTTCTAGGAAATGAAGAATTGGATTATTTGGTTACTCGTACAACCAGATACCAAGACCGCCTGGGCCTCAAGAGTGATGCGCCAGTCATACTCGTCAACGGTATCCCAATTGTCCGTGGTGAAAACTGGCTTCAAGAGATGAGCTCGAAGATTGACAAAGACTTACGCCTGATTCAGCAAGGAATTATTGAGGGACAGTTCGAGGAAGATGCTTGGTTGCCCGGTTTCTTCCTTGCGCAGGCTTTTGACAGACGTGTTCCGTGGATCATCCCAGAGGATCCTAAAGATGTCAAGCTAATTGATCTGACCAAAGTTTCGGACTTGTTGCCTGAGGTACCTCGGATTGCGTCACAAGTTGAACCGTTGGAAAGCGTTCATATGATGGTGATAGGTGATTTCGACTCAGAGGCTGGGCTCAAGCTACTCACGTCCGCGCTTGACATTCGAGAGAAGCAGGCAAAGACTGAAATTTTGTTCATCCATAATCCAGACGAGTCCGGGTCAGATCAGAAAGCGTCGGCAATTGTATATCGTGCCTTGAAAGAGAATGCGCAAGTCAATGCCGAGCAATTATTGGCTGAAATTACGTCTACTCCTTCGGAGAAAACGCATGCATCCTCCGACTTTTGGTCGAAGTTCCAGACTTTGGTCGGCACAGTGGGGTTTTCCCCAGGGGAGAATGGTATTGTCGTCAATGGCCGGGTCGTCAAGCCAAGTCAGGCCGTGAACCCCGAAGACCTTGGCCAGCTTTTTCTCTACGAGGAAATCAACCGGATTGGCCCTGTTACAAAAGCTGTCAAGGACTCTTCGCTTGGCTCCAAGTTGTCTGATTCTCTCTCGCTCGCTAAACTTACATCGCTTGTTGCTCTGTCGACAGTTTCGGACGTCCCCGAAGGTCTCTTTGAAACTTCCTCTGACGTGCGGGTCAACTTCTTCAGAAACTGGACCGGCTCTAGCTCAGTAATCACGGTTGCTGGTTCTGATGATCCTGCAATCACCATTGCCGCCTCCATTGATCCAACGTCGGAGATTGCCCAAAGGTGGCTACCGATCTTGAAAGTACTCTCGAGCCTAAACGGCGTCACGCTCAAGCTTTTCATGAACCCTCGCGATGAGCTACGAGAGCTCCCTATCAAGCGGTTCTATCGCTATGTCCTTGACTCCGAGCCTTCATTCGGCGACGAAGGTTCTGTCTTGCGTCCCACAGCTACCTTTTCCGGGGTCCCAGTTGAAGCGCTTCTTACGCTTGGCATGGACGTCCCACCGTCGTGGCTCGTTGCACCACAAGATTCCATCCATGACCTCGATAACATCAAGCTCAGCTCGGTGAAGGGTTCGAATGTAGATGCAGTCTACGCATTAGAGCATATCTTGATTGAAGGACATTCGCGTGACGTGACTACGAAATCCCCTCCTCGAGGCGTTCAGCTTGTTCTCGGAACTGAAGGCAATCCATACTTTGCCGATACCATCGTCATGGCAAATCTTGGTTACTTCCAGTTCAAGGCGCAGCCAGGCTTGTGGAACATCAACCTCAAGCCAGGCCGGAGCGAACGCATCTTTAACCTCGACAGCCTGGGTAGACTTGGCTATTCTCCCCAGGCCGGCGATGACAGCAACGAAGTCGCACTCCTCTCCTTCCAAGGCAAGACTCTTTTCCCCCGAGTATCACGAAAGAAGGGCCAGGAGAACGAAGACGTTCTCGACACCGGGTCCAACGCCGGCTCAGCGTCAAGTTTCCTCTCCAAAGGCCTTAACTTTGCCTCGGGCGTCCTCTCCAGCGTCGGCGTAAACTCTAAGAGTTCTGAAGAACACGCCGACATTAACATCTTCTCCGTCGCGAGCGGCCATTTATACGAGCGCATGCTCAATATCATGATGGTCTCGGTCATGCGTAACACCAAACACACGGTGAAATTCTGGTTCATCGAGCAATTCCTCTCCCCCTCCTTCAAATCCTTCCTCCCCCACCTCGCCGCCGAATACGGCTTCTCCTATGAAATGGTCACCTACAAATGGCCGCACTGGCTCCGCGCACAAAAGGAAAAACAGCGCGAGATCTGGGGGTACAAGATCCTCTTCCTGGACGTGCTTTTCCCGCTCTCGCTAGATAAGGTCATCTTCGTCGACGCCGACCAGATCGTCCGCACGGACATGCATGATCTGGTCACACTGGACCTCGAAGGCGCCCCGTACGGCTTCACACCGATGTGCGACTCCCGCGAGGAAATGGAGGGCTTCCGCTTCTGGAAGCAGGGGTACTGGAAGAACTACCTCCGCGGGCTGCCGTACCACATCTCGGCGCTCTACGTCGTCGACCTAAACCGGTTCCGCGAGATCGCTGCGGGAGACCGTCTCCGCGGCCAGTACCAGATGCTCTCAGCGGATAAGAATAGTCTGAGTAATCTGGACCAGGACCTGCCGAACCATATGCAGCATCATATCCCGATCAAGAGTCTGCCACAGGAGTGGCTGTGGTGTGAGACTTGGTGCTCGGATGAGGCGCTGGGGAACGCGAGGACGATTGATCTGTGTAATAATCCGCAGACTAAGGAGCCGAAGCTGGAGCGGGCGAGGAGGCAGGTGCCTGAATGGACGGAGTATGATGAGGAGATTGCGGAGCTGGCGAAGCGCGTTGCGGGAGAGGAGGCCCTTGTTGAGAATGTTGCTGCAGAAGATGAAGACGAGGAAGAAGAAGAAACACCGTCCGAGTGGAAGAAAGACGAACTCTAGTTGGCACTGGCAGATATGCATTGGATGAAGTATAACGTACCTCCCTACCTACCTAGCCTATTGTCCTCTAGACTAAAAATCAAAGACGAAGAATCAATCTCTATCATAGTGGCAGTCACAAAACCCTGGCTAAGTATTCCATCCTGAAACATATTCCTTCTCCCCAAACGGCCACCCAACAAGCTGCAGATCAAAGAGTCCCTTTTCCTTAATCTCCTCCTTCATCGCCACAAGTTCATCAACGTCCCAATTCGCCCACAGGAACTTGCCGTCCAGAAACTTGGCCTGGGGACTCGCGAGCCAGAGGGTGAAGCCCGCAGGGAGAGAAACTGCACATACCTGTTAGCTTTCTCCCCCCGTGGCAGATATGGCGAGTAGCTTGCAGGGTACTACTAGGGTAACTCACCGTGATCCTCAAACCCCATCGCCTTAACCCCACCGGCCTCACGATTCATATCCGTGTTCACGACTCCAGGCTGGATGTGGTGCACCCTAACCTTGCCCTTCTTCTTCTCCTTCTTCTCCACGTCTCCATTCTGAGCCTCTGCACCAAACCCACTCTCAAATCCAAGAGAATCCCAAAACCGATAAGCTGCCCATTTCGCGATGGTATACGACGCAAACCCCGGCGCAAAATTCACGTGCGCAGCACTCGAATTCACCTCGATGACGACCGTCTCCTCCGTCTCAGCTCTATACTTGAGAAACACCTGTCCCGTATAAATCGCCCCCCTGAGATTTGCCTCAATGGCGCCGAAAAACAGCTCACTCTCAGCACGGTCGATGGTGACCTGCGGGCCGATAACAGCCGCGCCCGCAACCAGCACGTCGATCCCCTTACCGTGCGTGAACTCGAAGAACGCTTTGAAGGCACTCTCGACTGCAGCCTGCACCGTCACGTCCGTGGGTGCCGTAAAGACCTTTGTGTGAGGGTACTGGCGCTCGATCGAGGCCTTTGTGTCAACGAGGGGCCCTGCGCGCCGGCCGAGGAGGGCGATGTATGCTGCGCCCGCGGCGGCGAAGGTGTGTGCTGTGGCGGCGCCGATTCCCGTACCGCCGCCGGTTATGAGAACTGCTTTGCCGGTTTGGGTGAGGTGGGGGTTTGAGGGGGAGAGGGAGGCGTAGGTGTTGTCGTGCCAGGTCCGGGTTGGGGAGGGGAAGGGGGCGGCCATTTTGTTTGCTTGTTGTTTGTATTGTGTAGTGTGTAGCTACGTGGAGTGACTTCGGTATGAGAATGGGATTGTCAACAGATGGGTGAGAATATCCATCGTTATATACTTAATATTTAGACAGTTATGGGCCAAGATGTACAATCTAAGGTGTGACGTAGACCACTCCGTACATAATCGCAACTCCGAATCTGAAGCAAGAACAACGAACCCGGATTAGGGCAAATTGAAGCTTTACAAAGTGTTCCGCCCGACGCCCCCAAACCAGCGCATCTCATTCGCTCTTCCACTGCACTGGTGGGCTGACAAATAACACGCCGTAACACGCCGCTTACAAATGTACTCCAATAGCCAAGGCACCTAGTTACAAAATGTCGATAAAGTAGACAACTACAATTCCCCGCCATTGTCAAATTGGAGTTCAAGATGCACGCCGGAGAAATCGAAACTCAATCTATCATGCGCTGCGGGCTGTGCAATAAACCGTTCGATAAGCGTGAGTCTCGCCTTCCTACTCTGTCCCGCCTGGTCCTGTTTCTTGGCCTATGAGGAGAGGGCTGATTGATTTCCAGCATCTACACTAAAGCGACATGGGTACTACTGCCGCTCCCGGAGAACCGGTAATACGGTCAGATCTCGCTCGTGTATCCCCTGTGCCAAGGCCAAGGCGCGGTGCGATAACCGAAGGCCCGAGTGCTCGAGGTGTGTAGGGAGGGCGGAGGAGTGTCGGTATCCGACTACGGCGGGTGTAGGTGCGAAGAGTACGCCTTCTTCACAGGAGTCGGATCCGAGTTTTTCCATTCCTTCGAATGCCCAGAGCGAGGGTCGAGAGTTAGCTCATGATGGCCTCGTCGTTGCTGATGTGACTGCAAATCTCGGGCTGGGATTTGAAGTTAGAGGCGAGTATCTTCCGTGGGACGATTTAGACATCGACTTTGCGGACTTCCTTAACCAACCGCTCAACATGAACCTGAGTTCGAATATGGGGAATAAGGACGTCCAATACCTGTCGCCAGGTTCGTCTATACCAGTCCATTCCCCGGCATCAGTAGTTCAACAACCCCCGCCAGTGCAAACCCTTACCCCGTTGACATCAATCCCGCCTCCCATGCCCAGTCTTCCACGCCTTCTCATCCCCCGCCCAAGCTCCAAGGCAGGAACACAAGGAACCACAACTCTTATTCGGCACACATTGAAATCGTACCTTATGCTCCTGCGACGTACCATGCTCCCACCGTTTATTCATCCACTCTCGGCAACAGCCGATCTTACCAACAGTGTTAATCTCAACTATGCGAACCCGCTATCCAAATGTATAAGCTGGATCCGAACTACGTCTAGCGAGAGCACAGGTCGCGCCGTCTTCTGGGGAAATGTTCGGAGCGAGTGTGAGCGGTTATGTGCGGAGGTATATATGCACAATCATCTCAAGCTTATCCAGTCTAGGTGGCTCGTTGAACTAATGCAGTATAATTAGTATTCGGGCCTAGATAAGTGGGACCTCCTCAGCGCCATGCAAGCCTTCGCCTTCTATATCCTCGTACGAATAGACGAGGGTGAGACAGAGCATAACAATCTCGACTTCCTCCTCCTGGCGACAGTGACGGTTCTCGCGAAACAGCTTACCTGGGATGGCTATGGTGCTCTAGTCCCCCAGACACCGTTGCTTTCTGAGTCTCAGATCGAGCTAGACGAAGCGTGGAAAGACTGGGTTATCGAAGAATCCCGACGAAGGTACGTCACTCCCCACCTTCTTCCCCGTCTTTCCCGTATAAGAGAAAGCTCTAAATCAAAAGTAGACTCGCCATAATCTACCGCGTAATAAACATGCTCGTATACTTCGAGCCTGCGGCCCGCTGCGACCTACCCAAGGACCTCGTCTTTGCGCCACTGCCCGCAAAGAAGCAGCTATGGGAAGCGCCGGGTAGCCTAGCATGGAAGCAGGAAGTAGATCGCGAGCCGGGCGTCCGCACGGCTTTTGGGCTAGCTGTTACGGGAGAACTGGTTCGCTTTGAGGTTGAGCGGGAGGGAGAGGGGGAGGGGACCGATGTTGATGTTCATGCCGGTGATAGAGATCGGGCTCGAGACGCAGGCAGGGGTGTGGCAGAGCGGAGGGGGAGAGGAGAGGTATTAGCTAGTCATGAGGATCTGCTACTGCACAAGGCAACAAACACAAGTGGGAAATCCTTGCTTCGGTCCGAGGCGAGCTGGGAGGAGTGGTGCGAGGGCATGGATGGGCTTGGCGCCCTTATAATGCTTGTTGCTTCGCTGGTCGCTTGAGCTTGGGACGTTGGGATTAAAGTTATGTAGGGCTGAGTTACTGCGTAGGTGTGACAGGGCCCCAGAGAGACCCTGGCAATCAGCAGTACCTACATTTGAATCTGTTCGACTTAGAGATTGCAGCCACATCCGTCACATATAGACATCGCTGGCATCTTCTATCTAAAACCATTACACTTAGGCTGACAATAACCCTAAATAAAGTGTAGGGTACGCCTTACGCCCCTACCTATTAAATTGGCTCCATCGCTAAACGCATACGCTTACGAGCCGCCCAATCCCCGTCGTCTCTAGGGACGATCTACCCGACCTCCAGCGTCATTTAGGCACTAGCTCTTCTCAAAAAGTGCTCAATTGCATACTAAGTTCTCACGCTGGACCCTTTTTGGATAGATAGATACCCCAGGCTACTCCCCATCAAGATCTGGAATTGAGCGGCGATGTCAGAGGGAAAATCCCCTACAATATCTCAATTCTCCCTAATTTCTTCTTCTCCTTCATATATATTATTGTGTGGGTTTCCTCAGATAACGTGGCTGTTCTTCGGGGTTTCTTTCCCAGAAATCCCCCTCTTCTTGTTTGCTGCATAGATGGTTCCTCAAAGAACCCTTTCTTGACCTCTGCACCCACGGCCAACATAGCATACGCCACCAACATGCGTTCCTCACTACCTCTACTCGTCTCTGTCTCTCTTATTCAGTTCGTTCATGCACAGGGTACGCCACACGAATTCCCTATCCAGATTGAAAGCCCCCCCCTTCTAACATCCTCATGGCAGAATCCAATCAAAACACCACATCCACATCCTCAACCACAATCTCTCACTCAACCGCTTCGCAATCACCCGACTTCACCCTCCTCTCCCCAACCCCCAACACAACCCTCACAGCAACAGACCCCATAACCCTGCGCTGGGCGTACACCGCCGATGCCGACACCAATCTTCGCACGAACCCACTCATCATCGAGATCGGGTACACGACGTCCGGAACCCTCGAGGCACACGTTACCGTCAACGCGGCCGCGAGCCTTAGTTCGACGACGCTGCCTGCGGGGATCATCACCTCTGTTGCGCCGGGGGAGACGGCGGCGGTCGGGGTTGTGCTTAGCTACCAGGATGGTGGCGAGGAAGTTGGGTTGGCGCGGGTTGACGGTCTGAGTTTGGTTGGTGGAGGGGAAGAGGCTGGAGCCGATGAGGGGGGTTCGAAGCTCTCGACTGAAGCGAAGATTGGGATCGGGGTTGGATTTGGAATGGGCATGTCGGCGGCGATTTTCGGGATTGGGTTTTGGTGTAGACGGCGGAGGAAGAGGAAGAAGGGGAAGGGGAAGGGGAGGGATGCTGCTGATACTGCATCTGAGGGAGATGAAGAGGGGTCTGGTGATGGTAAAAAGGAGGAGATGGACCCCGCTGAGATGGACGCTGTCGAGCGCGGAAATGGCAAAGCAGAGCTTGGGGTCGAGAGTCAAAAGGTCGAACTTGATGCGGGTGGGCAGAAAGTTGAGCTGGATGCTGCCTCACAGACGACGCAGGTGCGTCTTGCCGAGCTGGAGGAGAAGCCGGCGAGGTATGAGCTGGCGGGATGATAGGCATTTCGAGTCCTTTGCATTACAATACCTAGGTGTCGCTTTGCGGAAGATGCCAGTCGAGGAAATACCGAAGGCTTTTATACTAACCCTAATTGCTAATAGTGCCCTTTGCCTTTAATCTCAAGAGAGGCTTATAGCAAAGGCAGCAAGCGACCCTAGACGAGGCCCTCCCCACCCCACACTGCCTTATTCTCATTGCTCTCCATGTTAGACAGGTATATCCGGCCGCACCGCCCCTTAAATAGAATGAATTATGGGAGGAAAGAGCGACCGGCGTACCTGCCTAGTCAGAATGTTCGAGGGTCGCGCCTTCCGTTTCCGTACCTCCACCAATTCAGGGAAGGTACTCGGGTCGCACCTTCTTTAAATTGTAGATTCGTGATGGGGAAGGAGCGACCATCATAGCTTCCGTATGTGGTTACCATCACTGGTCGCACCTTCCCAAAGTTCCACCGTGCTTAGTATTCCCATACTGGCAAGTACGCTCCCGCCCCCCGGTTGGATCGCACATTTCTCGGCTTCAGATGTCTTAAATAACGTAAAAGACGAGCGGCTAGAGGTGCCTGCTGCATATGAACGGGCTGGTATGAAATTGGAAGGGAAAGCAACCAACTGCCGTACGACAATGTGGAATCGTCTTTGAGAGATGCCGTGGGAGCTTCGAGCATAGGTTCAACCCGAACAGTGCAAGGCCGGGAATAGTATAAGACGTAAGGGGATGTCCATCCTTCATAGTAGCATCCCTTCATCCCTCGGGTCCTCGTCTTCCTCCCAGTATACCGCCCACTGTCTCCTTAGCACCTCCTCCGCCCCTGTACTCTCAAGTCTCGATGCGTCCCACATGACATACCCCCACTTCTTGAGCTCCTCCTGGAAATAATACGCGTACAGATTGCTGTACGTCCCCTTCCAGAGTATCGTCCACGCAAGTGGCGGATAAAGATCTGCTGCAGCTGAATCTGGATCTGGGACTCTGTCCCCTCGAAAAGGCAGTGGGTCTCGCCGTTCCTGCTTCACGTCTCGCTCTGAGAGACGTTCATCGCGTTGCCAGTACTGCGTCGATTCGCGTAGGATATACTCTTCGAGTTGATAGTTGCCCAGTGAGATGTTGTTTTGCATTGTTTGGACGAGGTGGTTGTGGTCTTTCATTCTGAAGAGGACCGTGTGGAGGAGGTGGAGGCCGCGCGAGGTTGTTCCTTCTAGAAAAGAAACTCTGGAGGCTTTAGGGTTGAAGTTTAGTATAAAGGTGCAGGGGCAGATCATGACTGAAACCATAAGTAGGGAACACTGACAGCTTAAATCGAACGCCCCATCGGGCGTTGGAGGACGTTGTCCATCAAATTTGGGATTCTTCTCATCAACGTCCCATGCAATCTTATCGAAGATCCGATCGTACGTGGCCTTCGCGAAGGTGTATACACAGTGCAGCTCCTCGACTTCCCACGGCTCAAAGAGGAATATAAATACCTCCAGTACTTCCCCCCACCCGAATGTAAGCCGCGGGTGGAAGAGAGGCTCATAGTGGTTCTCACCAAAGAGGTTGCAGAAGAGTTGGAGGCGATATAAGGCGCGGAATACCCGTGTTTCTTCTGACCTCCTGAGGGGCTCGTGGCTTGTCTGTGGCCTTGCTGACTCTTTTGAGAGGTTGTCGAGGGCCCAGGTCGTGTAGCGGCGCGCGAGGGGTATGATGATTGAGCGGTGGAAAGATAGCATGCCTATGATCTCGTCTATTGCGAGTAGTCGACTCGAACCCACTGGCTCAAATAGTCGGCGCTCTGCGAATCCCTCGAGAATTCGAGTAACGGACTCGGTGCTTCGGGTTTTGAGAAAGTCGACTTGGTCGCATTTGAAGGCAGTGTACGCGTCAACAAATACGCTGCCTAGAGTTGACTTCAGCGACTCGCAGAGGATATGCCAGCGATCGAGTAGATACTGTTGATGGTAGATGGGAGATGCATGAACAAGTGCATTTAAGCTGTCAAAACATGCTGCGAATAAAATTTGTCGCCGAACTTCAGGCGGCAGGTTCTCTAGTGATGCATTGAGATTGAAACTTGCGGCCATCTGCTGCATGTCTTCCAGATGTACTGGGCTGCTTGTGTCGTCTTGTAAGTCCTCGTTTCGAGTAACGAGTGCCATTAATACTGGCAGACATGAATCTGCTACTTGTTGTGACTAGTGTTTAGTTAGATGGTGTCTCAAGCGTAGGGAAACTGGCGTGAGAGAGTTTTCATTTTATGGTAAGGAACAGCCCATGTCGAAGAATGATGTACAGGTGAGGCTGAGGCTGAGGCTGAGATTGTGACTCAAGGCCCGCAGTATTAATGTTGTAGACATCCACCCAGTGCCTAATACGCGGCATGTAAACTTGGCCTTCCATTTCGACACTAGTTGTGGACCTATTCTATACAAAGTGACAAGAATGACAGAAAGATGGTATCATAAATAAAACATATCGCTGGCCGTAATAATGGATAACATCTTGAGTGGCTACTCCTGCTCTCTTCGCCACCATTCGAGCTTCCTCATCAGCCGTCGTCGCTGGAGCTGTTGACGTGGACGGCGTCAATTATCTCCAACATTACTCTCACGAACCTATTTTTCCCGGACTGGGACATCTTCAGAAAGCTCTGCTTTGACCTTTGAGGTAAACCACAGCTCCCTGTTTACCTTATGATCAGCATCGTCCGCCTCTTCGTCATCCTCTTCGTCTCCGTCAGTCTCTTCACCAGTCTCTTCCTCGCCCTCTTCATCACTGCCTTCCTCACCCTCCTCCTCACCCTCGTCATCCGATGTAGGCTCTTTCTTGATCATTTTTAGAGGGATCTCAGCCTTGATTTCGTCTTCCTGGGCAGAACCATCGCGTTTGCGTTTTGTAGCTTTTTGTGCATCTCTGTTGGCTGAGTTTGTGGAGGCATCTTCGCTCTCACCCTCATCCTCACTATCATCGGTGCTGCCACTTTCTTCGGAGGATGAATCACTAGACTCATCTGCTGTTGTACCCTCACCCGATTCGCTTTCCTCGGTCTCAGAACCAGAAGTTGAATCGCGCTGTGATCTCTTGCTAGGCAGTGTCTTGCCCATGGTTTTCGCACCCCATTTGTCGTTCAAGTCGGGCCGTGATTTTGCTTTAGGATTTAAATTCTGTGTTTGTTCCTCTTCAGACTCGGATTCGGACGAAGAAGTAGAACCAGATTGACTCTCAGACGAAGAGTCTTCCGTTCGGAGTGTCCGCTTTTCCTCAGTAAGCGACGTTTTCGCTAACCCTGGTGGTGTAGAACCCTTTCCCTGACCATCCACAACTTCCTCTTGTTCAACCGAATCATCACCATCTGACTCAACGTATTTGGCACTCTTGGCTTTCCGCGAGGATGTGGGGGTTGCGCTTCGAGAATTTGGCAGTGAGGCGCTGCCCAATCTGTTCCTGAGTCTACGCCACTTGTCTGCGCATTGTTGCCTTGACCGGACGTGCCCCATGGCCTTGCTCACTTGGCCCCAAGAAATGATTGACTCGTCCATCTCGTAGATGTCCGGCCCGACGTCTAAGCCCTGATCCTTCGATCTGGTCCAGGCAAGTGTCAAAGCCTTCTGCAGAGCATCTAGCTCGCGCTTCGACCAGGGCCCAGTCTTCCTCTTGTCTTGGTGCTCGAGGCGATTCTTCCACCTCTGAACAACATCATCGGAGCTTCTTCCTAGCATGTCAGCTATGAAGGCAAACTTTGTCCCGTGCTCCGCGACAAGTGTTATTAGCTCGGCATCCTGCTCTTCTGTCCACACATGCGATTTCTGGTCCGAGGCCTGGAAATGGCGTTTCATGAATCGTAGGACGGATCTTCGATCTCGGGTCGGGAGTACCTCAAAAGCACTTTTCCAGAAGGCGCCTTTTGAGATCCATTGCTGACCGGGAAAGGTTTGTTGCCTACCATGCTGCACCATTTGATCAAATGTCACCGTAGAACAGTTATTCATGTTACAAAAGTCGAGCTTAAAGCTCTCCAGAGCCTCCACCTCAACTGGGCTGAAGTGCCCTACTACGGCTTTCTGCTTCGGTTTTGGCTTCCTCTTCGCGAGCAAGTCGTGGTTGTTTATCGAAGAGGCCACAGACGCTTGATTGCGATCTTGATCACTTTTCAGTGCTTTCCTTGGCGTTACTGGCTCCGACTGTATAACTTGGCTATTCCGTTTCTTGGATGGGCGTGTTTGCGCCTTTGAGGTCTCCGGTTCAGCGCTTCCATTGGGCTGTGAGACAGCCTTCTTCTCGAGCGAATCGACCAGTCTTCTACGCGGGGTTCGAGGAGACTGATCGTTTGCTGCCTGTGCCAGTACCATGTTGGAGTCGTCCTTTGCAAGCTTCTGACTGTACGTGTGGTTGAAGTCTCCCTGAGAACCCTGCGATTTGTCGTTGGAGTTATCAACAACCGTTGGTGAGTTGGGTTGTGACTCGAGGTTTGATGATTTCCGTTTCCGTTTGCGAGCTGACTCTTGAGCGTTCTGCGATTCTTCGTTCGGTCGAAAGACGGCGTTAGATGTTTCAGGCTGTGAGTCTGGGATTTGGATATTCGTGTCTAGTTCTAGAGTGAGGATGAAAATGTTAGCTGTGAACTTGCGGGACCCTGGGGGATGCAGGCCGTTTGCGAGACAGCTACGAATCGATGACTACTAACGGAATTCTTCTTCTTGATCATTTTGAGCTCTTTCAGCAGGTTGCGAAGACCCTTGGCCCATCAGGGGAAGGCGAAAGCCACGAATTGCCCACCTTTTCATGAAATGGCTGTGTGTTGAAAATCCGCTGGTGTTGCGCAAGGAGGGAAAAAAGTTTGGGGGAAAATTCGAACCCGCAACGCGGAGCTATCCGCTAGAGTGCAGCTTAAAGCGCCGCATTTGTAGGGAGCTTGGAAGAGCAATGGATTTGAGAAATGTGGAATTTTTGGATATCATGACTCTATTTTCATTTCCCGTAAAACCCTCGTCACTAATTTCCTCTGGTCTGTCGGGTTGAGGTTGTGCTCGTCAATCGTCGTGAGGCATCGCCCGATTGCTACAGTTGCTCGCACCGCGTTGTCCTCACTATTCGAACAATCCACCCAGACCTTTCCGTTCCTTCCAACTGCGACCTCGAACCCCCCAACCTTCTCCAGTTTCTTGCCTAGCTCGTCTAATACTACCAAGCCAGCAACCCCCTGTTGTTCGGATGGCGCCGAGCTCGCCCGTATCAGCCTGGCTGCGAACCCCGTAGAAATATCGAACACCATCCCGCCCTTCAATGGGCCAAGTCCACCTGGTTCACTTTTTCCAGTCGCAGGGTTCACACATGCGATTTCGACTTCTGCCCCAGCACCTAACCCTGTTGATAATACTCGGGCGTACACTAGATCGCCTCCTTGGAGCATGGGCCTCGTCTTCTTCGTCGCACCCTCAAATGACAACTGCCCAAGGACTGCATGTGGCGACTGAGGGGTAATCATGCAGTAGAAATAGTCCACGCTGGAATGGTGGACTTGAGCGATGACTAGATCGTTCGGTGTAGGGACATAGCGGCGGTTGGAGGAAGAGAGTATGGAGACGGCATTTCTTTTGTTATCTGTGGAGAGGATTCCTGCCTGTGTAGCGGTCAAAACGTGCTTCGACGTAGAGGCTGGCGTAGGGTGTGCTTCAGAGAGGAGTCGCAGGCCGGGACCTAATCGTAAAGGCGCCGAACCATTGGAGGGGAGATAGTCTGTTGGCACCTCATCGCCGGGGAGGAGTATTAATGGCGACGACATTATGAGTTGGCGGCTTGAATGAGCACAATGAGCTGTTGTATTCGTGGATGAAGGGCAAAGATCTAGACAAGGAAAAAGTGAGCTTATCGGATATGAGTACACGTGACTGTAGGTCCAGGCTGCAGGTTGTACATAGTCACACCACAGGTCTGCTAGGACGACCTGAAGTCTGAAGGGAGAGGTTTGATTTCAAGGTTTTCCGAATATCCTAGCATAATATGATGTTCAATAGGTACAGGACTAGCCTAGACTTGCTGGTGCACGTGTTGAAGTGTACCCTGTATGGGTTGCGGGTCCTGGCACCGCCACAGCACTATTATCGATAAGCATCACTAGCCACAGCCTCGCCTTGTGCAAAATCAAAAACTTTTTTTCCCGCCCAAAGTGGACTGAATTGATTTGCTATTTCGCTGTCTACTGTCCTCCTCTTCCCCTCCCTTCCTCCTCCATCTACCTCTCCATAATCATTTCTTAATCTTTTATCCTTTTTCAAGATGAGCGACGGAACAACCGGTGCTGGCGAGCGATTCGCCATCGGTATCTCTTTCGGCAATTCCTCCAGCTCCATTGCCCGCATCAACCCTGTATGCACCCTTTACCCCAGCACCCCTCTTGTGGCCGCCTGAATCGAGGTTTATGGCTAACAAGATATACAGGATGGCAAGCCTGAAGTCATTGCCAACGAAGAAGGAGGTTTGTCTTCCAGCGCCCTATCTATCGCTTTACCCCGCCTGCTGCGCACCGCCTCGATCTAAAAACTTACAACCCTTCCAGACCGTCAAATCCCTACTGTCCTCTCGTATATCGGTGGAGAGCAATACCATGGCTCCCAGGCCAAGGCCCAACTCATCCGCAACCCGAAGAACACCGTCGCATACTTTAGAGATTACATTGGCAAGAAGTAAGCCAAACTGATACCCAAAGAAACAATCAGAAGTCATTCAATGTACTCACAAAATTTGCAGCTTCAAGTCAATAGATCCCACCCCATGCCACAACTCTGCACACCCCATTCAATCCGACTCAACTGTTGCTTTCTCCATCAGTGACACCGAGAGCGAAGCCCTTAACACGGTCACTGTTTCCGAGATTACCACCCGCCACCTTCGCCGTCTGAAGCAGTCCGCTACCGACTACCTTGGTAAGGAGGTTAACGCTGCCGTCATCACCGTCCCTACCGACTTCACCGATGCCCAGCGTGAGGCCCTCACTGCTTCCGCTAAGGAGGCTGGTCTTGAGGTTCTCCAGCTCATTCACGAACCTGTTGCTGCTGCGCTCGCCTACGACGCTAGGCCCGAGGCTGTTGTCGCCGATAAGCTCATTGTTGTCGCCGATCTTGGTGGCACTCGCTCCGATGCCGCTGTTATTGCTTCCCGTGGTGGCATGTACACTATCCTGGCAACTGCCCACGACTACGAGCTGGGAGGCGCCACCCTAGACAAGATTGTCATCGACCACTTCGCCAAGGAGTTCATCAAGAAGCACAAGACCGACCCTCGCGAGAACGAGCGTGGTCTCGCCAAGCTGAAGTCCGAGGGTGAAGCCACCAGGAAGGCCCTGAGCTTGGGTACCAACGCTACTCTGAGCATTGAGTCTCTCGCCGACGGAATCGACTACGGCTCCACCATCAACCGTACCCGTTACGAGCTTCTATCCAACAAAGTGTTTGCCCAGTTCACCGGCTTGATCGAGCAGGTTGTCAAGAAGGCTAATCTCGACATCCTAGACATTGATGAGGTTATCTTCTCTGGTGGTACTTCGCACACTCCCAAGATTGCCCTGCTCGCCCGCAGCATCTTCCCCGAGACTACCAAGATCTGGGCCCCCTCTACCGAGACCACGGCCATCAACCCCTCCGAGCTTTCCGCCAGGGGCGCCGCCATCCAGGCCTCGCTGATCCAAGAATTCGATACCGAGGACATTGAGCAATCAATTCACCCCATGGTCACTGCCACTCCCCACCTTAGCAAGGCCATCGGTGTCGAGTTCACCTCTGGTAATGCCGTCGAATTCAAGCCCCTCCTTAGCACTGAGACCGCCCTCCCCGCTCGCCGCGTCGCCCAGTACAACGTCCCTGCGGAGGGCGGCGATGTCCTCATTCGCGTTTGTGAGGGTGTCCGTGACATTAAGGTCACCAAGCCTGAGCCCAAGCCCAAGGAGGATAAGCCCGAGGAAGACGAGGATGACTCCGACTTCGACTCCGACGAGGACGAGGAGGAGACCCGCGAAATTGTCTGGAAGACCGAGAGCCCAATTGCCGAGCTCGCCGTCAAGGGCGTCAAGGCCAAGGGCAAGGTTGAGCTTATGGTCCACATCAACGCCGACCTCGGTCTGCAGATCACCGCCCGGGAAGTCGGCGGCCAAAGCGCTGTCCGTGGTGCCGTTGAGTCGCAGTGAACCTCCTTATTCTAAATGCTTAATGATCCTTTCTCCAATTTTGCTTGTCCCGAAACCTCCGCTCCCTGCGGCGCAATTTATCACCCGTGTTTTTGAGACAATGACTGCTTTGACGATGATGTATCAATGAAGATTCTGCAAAAGTATATAGAGTATCTCGCGCAATATAGAACACTCGATAGATGGGATATTTTGTCTACCTGCACTGTAGGATACTACGTAGCTTGTCAATAGTTTGAAATATAGCGACGTATAATTAACACATTATATTACATGTACTCAATAAAGCATTAGAGGACACTGGTAAAGATAGTCGTAAACATGTCATCAAATCAGGTAGATAGGTAGTCAAGTCAGTTGGTATACCGTGAAAACTCAACATTGAATCATACACAAACCAGCGGATTCTAGATAGCACTGCAAAAGGGAACGAAAAAGCACTGAAAAGCGCTGTCGTAGCGAGCGGGTCCACAGAGGGGGAACGTATGTTCGGATAAGAGTTGCAGCAAAGTACACTCCGAAATCCAGCCAAATAAGCTCTAGACTGCGGTTGTCATTGTTCTCCCATCTGTGGCATTGGTATTTTCACACATCGCATCAAAGCTAGCTGTAATTTGGTACAGGATCAGATGCGGATAGAAGCCTTGGAAAACGGCCTAGAGGTGTCGCAACGAATAGCTTAAGGGGCGACTTCCTTGTTGCGCTCCGTGCTAGGCTGGCGCGCAGAGGAGAAGAAACCGCGACGGCGCTGCTTGCGGCCGCTGTATCCGCGTTCCTTGCGACCGACTGATCCACCCATGCAGTACATAAGGCATGCAAGCAACCAACAAGCGACGGCAGTCCACATGAATGCAAAGGCCTTGACGCCGAGGCGGGCACGCTGGTTGTTGCTGTTGAAGTGGTTGCGGCCCTGGACGTAGACGGCGCTGATTGATGGGTTAGTCTTGTTGAAAAGCGTATGACCTGGACCGGACTTACGTGATGAGACAGGTGGTGATAATCTGGAAGACCAGAGCGAGCCATGCCATCAAGGCGGAGATGTAGCTTCCGATACGGGTGCACATTGCCAGCATTCCGGTGAAGAAGGAGATCACGCCGAAGAAGAGGGCCATGATCATGAACGGCCATGAGAACCGGGAGGTCAGGAAGTAGTGGTTGGTACTGCAAAGAAAGACTTTGTAAGGGAGGTCCATATTGGATGTGTGATAGAAGTACTTACCCGATAAAAGCAGACGGGATATTCTCCTCGGTGTTAAAGTTGCGGTGGCTCGGAGGGTCGAACGGGTAGTCAGGGTGGGAGCTACCACAGTGACTGTTGCCATCTTCTGTGGCACACAAGTTCCACCAAGTCCATCGTGATAGAGCTGGTGCACCAGGTATGTTGCTCGTATCTACCTGCAGGAAGTAGATCTGGTTCAACGGATTGCTGTTCCTTACACCTCCCAGGAAGGTGAGCCACATGAGCAGCAGGGCTCCTGCAGTGAAAAAGAGGCCGAGAAAGCCTAGAGCAGCTCCTATGAAGTATGCACGTCAGTGATCTGAAGTTTAAGGGTTTTGAGATGATCTGAGTGAAAATTACTTGAAACTGGCATGGTGCGCTAGCTGTCTATATCGGGTAGAGGTGACTATGAAAAAGCCCGAAGAAGAGGGGAAAGGATAGATTTATGACTATCACGGCCTCAAAAGGAAGCTGAGATCCGGTATGCAGGGTTCGATGGCGGGAGAGATCAGAGAAGGCTGGAGGGAATGGAATGCTGAAGGATGTGGCTAGAGGTTATCCTATTAAAGCATCCGGAGATTCCGACCGCGAAGTTAGGGCCAGCACCCCGAGCGAGTCGTGGATGATATAATGGTGAAACTGCATCATCATGGCAAACGGTGTGGTCTCTGCGACTCTGCGAGTTGGGCTCGAGGAGAGTTGAAGCCAAAAACCCAGAGTGATGATCTCAACGTCATCGTTCTTCCTCCTCGTCTAGCCGTCCCTGGCTTAGCGCCGTCAGCTATGCCCAATCAGGAACGCATAACTCGATGTCCAGAGTCCATGACGTTGGGCAACTTGATGAGTGACTGCGACGACTGACGTTGCACCACCCACGACCAGTTTTCAAATTCACCAGTTCATCAAGCTAATCAGATCGACGTGGGTCCCCTTAACTCTGTTTGGGAGGTTGTGTTCTGCCTAGTTTCGCTGCACCGATCGTCGTCACGGTTCCCGGAGAAGTAGCGAGGAGCTTGGTTGGGTGTTTCGTCGCTGTCCCAAATGGGCCTTTGCTCTCCTCTGGGTAAGAAAGAACGTCGGGGCTAGGTTGCGCGAAGCCTTGCTTTGGTGGTGAGTATGGCGACTTGGGTTTACCCACCGCTCCCTCCCAAGCGTCTCGAACAAGAAGCCGATTCTGCGTTGGTCAGTTTTGTTGTCCTGTATAGCCCGGTTCGCATGCTCACTATGATTATAGGAAAAAGAGTTAGAATGGCTTTTGCGATCACTTCAGGATTCCCTCTCTTCGTTACGGGAAGGCCTACATGAATGCGCGGCACTACTAGCTCCAAAAGAGCCAGGCTCTACATTGGTTCTATCGTCGATGCGCTCTGAAAGTGTCAAAGGTTTTGTAACTCGAGTTGGAACCAAAATCGTAAAAGGAGTACGTTTGTTTACGCCACGAAGCATATGCTCCGGATATTAACGAACCGCGGCAGGATATTCAATTGCGACTCGGCTCTCTTAGCTCAAGAGCAGGCCCTACGACGAGGTTATGCATGTCCAATTCTCCCAACGCCCCAGAGCTTGTGCTTAGCCAACTAGTCTCGGTAAGGGACCTGGTCAATCGGTGCCTGGACATCGTGGACGTGAGCACGTGGACGGGCGATCCGCTTGATGCACGTTTTATATATAGCCAGATTCATCTTCTTGGAGAGACAATTGCGGAAGGCCGGCAGATGCTTAAGGGCGAAAGCGATGTAGTACGAGGGAAATGGTGGGAAACCAGCGCATCACATAATGTAAGTCTCACCACATACTCTTTCTTATGATTATTAGACTGATGTCGATGGGATAGCTGTTTGACCCTCCGTTACCCCCGAACCTGTCGTTTCACCTATCCATTGCGGAGTCTGCCCTAGTCCTATATCTCAGGACATTGGAGCCCTCCACACCGACACATACTCCAACAGCCTTCGCATCTGATATCTCACTAACTGGGTTCTCTATACGAGATCGACTATTTGGTCCTCGGCAGCCTGCCCATGATGAAGTCGGTGACGTGTTTGCGTGGAAGGGAGACGATGTAAAGGTCAGAGAGAAAGTACGTGTAGAGAGTCAGGATCCGAGTCTCATGGCCGTTATGGCCAAGTTGACCGCACTTCATCACGAGGTGGTCAGGTGCAAGACTTCCCTCAAAGCTCTGATGGGCAACGATGATGATAGCGAATCTTGACCGACTCGTGAAGCATGTATTTACCTTTGGTTTCTCTTGTTTCGTGTCAATCTAAACCACGTTAGGTTCACACCCTTGCAAACTTCATTTGGTTCGTGCAAAGCATAAGTATTTATGTACAAGCTTATGTAACTGGCATACAATACTGTAGCCAATGAACAGACGTGAATTTCATGCATGTTCTCTTGGCACTGAATTTCTCGCGCGGAGCTCTTCATGTGGCGGCGAAATCTCCTCAACCGACCCAGCGTCTTGTTCTCGTTTTCAAGCTGGTGGACGGGTTGAGAATGTTATCGAGATCTCCGGCTTTGAGGGCGAGACGGTCCCAACAGTACGGCGTCTTCCACGCAACGCAGCTCAGTTCGGCGCGAACTGGCGCTCGACAACCCCGACACAGAGCTCCGACGCTCGCGAGTTCGCGATTGAGCTCAACCACCCCACGGAAAGTAACGAATTTGTCCCCATTATTGCGGCTCGCTGAGCGAAGACCTTCTGGATATGGACTTGGACAATATTTGACTGGGCGAAGACATGCCTCCTCGGGGCAAGGAAATGAAGCGGAATCGTCGTCGCAGCAGGGAAATCAAAGCCAAAGTCCGCAGAGCTATCAAGCTGACGAAGCCCACCTGGAGGTACTTCCAGACGGGATCTCTGCTCTGGTCGAGAAAATCAGTACGACAGAGGCTGAAATCTTGGAATTGCTAGATGATCTTGATCTGACCGATGAGTACGCTGGGACGGCTAGACACCATATTGAAAAGCTTGATGAATTCGATGATGCCTTAAATGACGGGGTTGATAATCTGGAGTCTGATGAACGGGTTCGCTTGGCGAGACAGCACTTCGGCGAGACTCTGCCCGAGGGAATTCTCAATGAAGAGGAGACATTGTTGTATACTCGTCTGTACGGTGAACCTATAATTCGCCAAGAGGAGGAATTGGTCGAGATTGAAGAAGAAGGAGAGGAGGAGGAAGTGGATCTGCTTCTACGTGATGACGGCCAAGGAGGATGGGAGGAGGTCCCTCATGACGCAGTCGAGATTGACAATGAGGAGATACCAGTGGTGTACGACATGGAACAGGGTCCTCCGATGGTAGAAACTGCTACTATGCAACGAGCCCGAGAGGTGGCGGAGGAGCTTGGTGCTGAAATCGATCTTGAGTCCTTAGAGGACGAAGAAGGCGAAGAATCTGCGCCGCGGCTTCACCCACTGACACTGCAAGCGAAAGCGTCTACCGACCCTGCGACTATTTACCCGCCCAAAGATACCCTGACAGGCCCCATTTCTGTGATTCTTTCAGAATTCTCCAACAAGCATATTGCGGAGGCTGCTCACAAAGCATTTGGGGGGCCGATGCTCCCACACTCTACGAGAACCCCACCGGCGCACGCCCACGAAAAACAATCGCCTATTCCCCTTGAAGCTAAACATCGATTTATGTCAGAGCAGGAAGCCAATGCGTACATTGCAGTCCTCTATCCTGGCATGTATGCTTCGGTCTTGAGCGTTCTGACCGAAGTTCGGAAGCGCTTGGGTACAGACTGGATACGATCTCTAATCACGCAAGAGGGAGGGCCTAACGTTCTTGACGCTGGCGCTGGAGGCGCTGGTATCCTCGGTTGGAGAGACGTTCTCCGTGCTGAATATGAGATTATGGTTCCAGATCATCCTCAATCTGAACCATATCCGCTCGGCAGATCAACTGTTTTGACGGGTTCAGACGCTCTTCGCCAGCGTGCTAGTATTATGTTGGAAGACACAACATTCCTCCCCCGACTCCCCGACTACCTTCACGTCCGCGCTGGGCCTACCCGCCACGACAAACGAGAACCACAGCGAAAACAATTTGATATTGTAATCGCTCCCCATACCCTTCTGGGAATTGAAGAAGACCATCAACGCAAAGCCTATATTGAGAACTTATGGCAATGCGTAAATCCGAACGGTGGTGTGTTGATTCTCCTGGAAAAGGGACATCAGCGAGGATTTGAAGCGATTGCTGGAGCTCGGGAGATGCTGCTCAAGCGCTACATCACAAGCCCTGATTCTACATCGTACACCAACGTCACCGACTCACCTGAGGACCTCCCAAGAATACAGAAGCAATCCGGGATGATCATCGCGCCATGCACCAACCACCAAAAGTGCCCAATGTATGCAGGAGAAGGGCCCGTGAAAGGTCGCAAAGACTTCTGTCACTTCGAACAACGATATATTCGCCCACCGTTCCACCAGCGCATCATAAGCGCTAAGGATCGTAACCACGAGGATCTCAAATTTAGCTACCTCGCCGTCCAGCGTGGGGTCGACCTGCGCGCGACAGAGGGTATCGTCCAAGGCGACGAAGCCACAGACGCCGCGTTCAGGGGCTACGAGCACCCTAGCAAGCCGAGCAAAGGATTAGAGACAGAGACAGAAACCACCGAAGCTACGACCACCCAGCCACCGACAGAACAACCAAAGTTCCACACCCTCTCCCTTCCACGCATGGTCTACATACCCATGAAGCGTCGCGGTCACGTCATATTCGATATGTGCACACCTGCCGGCAAAATCGAACGCTGGACCGTCCCTCGCTCATTCAGCCGCCAGGCCTACAAGGACGCCCGCAAGGCTCACTGGGGTGATCTGTGGGCACTAGGCGCGAAAACTCGCATTCCCAGAAATTTAAAGATTGGAAACAAAGACACCGAAACCAGGAAAGAGCGGCTAGAAAGGCGTGCCGCTGAAAGGGCGGAAATCAAGGAGATGGAGGAAGATGAGGCTGACGGTGAACCGGAGAACTCGCGAAAAGCACCGCAGATTCCGGCGACGCCGCCAAGGAAGAAGGGTCAGCATGTGCCTAGCTGGAAGAAACATGCGCATACGAAGAAGGTGAGACAGGCTTCAGAGAAGGCCTCACGGAGTCTTCTTTAGGAGTCTAGGACGCTACTGCATTTTCTTGAAGATATTCTTGGGACGAAAGTACTGGCGTCATTGGTACCATGGGTATGGAAATGGGATTATCATGTATCATATTGTACAATAGGCGGAAAGCCGCTGTAACATAGTCAAAAGGCCTCTTTAAATTGGAGCTCTTCTCTCAAACTTCCTTCGAGCGTATTGAGATTGTGTAGTTCATCCCTGGCGACCTAGAGTCTGAGAAGCCAGTCTTTCAAGGTTGCGAGTCTTCCTCCAGACTAATGAGGACGTGTGAGCGGCCGGGAGGATGCTTCTCGGACACAGTCACCGTAAGAAATGGTGTCCTCCCATGGCCTGTCCACCATTGCTCATGTCTTGGTGCGGCGAGTCCTGGCTTTGAAACCAGGCACGGCATCTTGAATAACCAAAATCTGAGAAGGTATATGTATATCACGCACGAATGAAGCCCTTCAAAGGGGCAGCTTGATTCCCTCCAGAAAATTCCGTCGTTCAGTGACCGGGCAATCACTGAAATGCCATACTCTTCCTCAACTGCCTCTCCCTCTGCGTAGTTTGCAACTCCAACCGCTCAACCGCATACTGGAGCCTCTCCTTCTTCTGAACCAGCCGTCGCATCTCAGCCGCCTTCGCCGCAGAACCAGCATTCTGGCCTCCACTTCCACCGGGTACCCTGCGCTGCGCACGACTCGAGTTTTGCCGCGCTTCGCTGGAGGCGAGTCTTCCCTCCTGTAGCTCGCATTTCGCGCGCAGGCCCTGTTCGCGGCGGGAGAGTTTCTCGACGTGGTTGGAGGCGAGACTGAGGAGGTGCGCGATGCTGGGTGTGATCTCGTCTAGGAGGGATTGCTGGGCTTCGCGGAGCGTTGGTTCGGGGAGGAGTTCAAAGTGCTGCGCGTCATTAGCCAGGTAGCCCTGTGTTTAGGTTTGACTGAAGACTTACTCTTGTTGTTTGGAGGACTTTGGACATTCGAGGAAAGTCGCTGACGGCGGAGTCGAGGATGGAGATTGAGGAGTCGATTAGTTGGAGGGAGGACTGAAGCGAGGCGACGGAGGATTGGAGGGAAGCTGCCATTTTGGTATGTCAATTATATGCAGTCTCACTACTGGCAAACCTGCTTCCCGTATCTTTCGAATTGCAATATCAAGTTGTTTACATCCCGTTGGAGGGGCGCCCGCACAGCGCATCATCGGATAAGCTAAAGCGGCGGTACATATCTCCCTAAAGCGGCTAGTCCTCGGGCTTCCGGACAAACCTCGTTGCTCCCGCTCTGCTTGTCGCACCCTTTCCCGCTGCATCAACCCCGTCTCTTCTCCACAACAGCACTTCGAATTCAAGTCTACGAATTGCTACCATGCCTCTCCTCCCCAAGAAGTTCCCGGCTCCCGTCGGTAAGTAATGCCCGCGCCCAAGAACCGCCTGCTGCGGAGGCGGAGGAGAAACACGGAGCTAACTCATGTCTCGCGGTAGCCGGCCCCCTCGGCCCCTTCTTCGCTGCCGGTACGTGAAATTATCCCTTCGAAGCCGTCGATGGAACTGGATAAACTTGCCTTAAATGCAAAAGGCCGTATATGGAAGGCTGGGAAGCCGGATTTTGGACTTAGTTGTTGACTTGATGGTTAGGTCTGGTCATCCTTTACGGCATCAACGCTGCCTCCAACGCCATGGCCAACTGTGAGTAACCTATACGATGCTTCCCCGCTCGATCCCGATGCTGCTCGTTATCCCATGATGAGACTCGGCAGTATCATTATTATCATCACATTGCTAACGTTCGATCCCTTCTAGCCGCCGAGTACAAGAACGACCCCCGCAACCCCAACCTTAAAGCCGCGAAGCACTAAGCGATCGGAAATGTTGATTTCTTTTGGAGCGGCAAGTGGATGACCGGCGTGTCGGATTTGATGTGTCGCCATTGACTCGATGTTGCGCACGATTCCCTGTACAGACATATAGAGACTACCCGTCAGATAACTATGACGAATTGACAAGTTGTACCACCACTACCTCCTTCAAAGCTTCCTAGGTGCTACTACTATGCATGACGGAGGAATCGCGTGTGTCTTAACCTGTGGTTTTTCATCTAAGGGCGCACTCCGGTATTGAGCACGGTATTGAGCAGGGTCCTTAGACATAAACCTGCCAGCTCGGTAGAACTTTCGAATGCATAGATATTTCAATGCGGTTTCTAATGCTTAAGGATCTCTTCGACTGCTCTTAGCAATGCATAGACGCGTGAGTATACGGCTGGCTCCTCAAACCGTGACGTTCGAGCAACTTCAGCGCTGTTTGGCAGATGTACTCAATGTCAGCTTGCCAGTCTAATAGCATAATAGCAGCTATAATTGATAAACTCTCGACTACAGCATCTCCCTGCTTGCTCATAAAAATCTTCCTCACGGTTCAGGTCGGAGAGAGTCAGACACTAATCCGAATCTGGAAACCCGCGTCCCGTGATTTGCGCTCCTGGAACCTCCAAGAGTTACTGGAACTTCAAAATCCGAACAATTTCATGAAGTATCCTCAATCACTCACCAACCCACCATGTCGCAATTTAGATCAAAAAAGCTCGATATCGGAGGCTTCATCAACGCCCGTGTCATCCGTGACCACACGAAGCGCAAGGTCTTCGAACAATATGAACCAGACCGGTATGGTAACTCTAATTGCAATTCGTTCGGCCCGCAACCTCGACTTGCGCCACTACCACAATGTTCTCCTCAGGCATGGCTAACACTTTGTCCATAATCTAGACAAGCCCTCCGCTACATAATCCGCAACACGTCGCTTCCCCAGCGTGTCCGCGCCCAGGCCCAACTTCAGCTCTCTACAATGCACGCCTACACCCGTCCCACCCAGATCAAGAACCGATGCGTAGCAGGAGGTATAGCAAGGAGTGTCTTCCGGAACTTTAGGCTTGCACGAGTAAGGACACTCTTGACCCTAGGCTTTGGTCCTCGGCCAGACTATCTGACCAACGTGCTTCTGTTTTCTCTAGTATCAATTCCGTATGCAAGCTCTCGCGGGTGAACTGCCAGGAGTCAGGAAAGCGAGTTGGTAGGGGATTATCTGTATTACTGGGTGTCTGGCAAGATTTGGTTGCTGGGTTACTTGCACGCATGGCGTTTGTTCGGCATATCATATTCCCGACGATTGTACGATAAGTTAGGAGGGTTTATACAGCTTCATCCACTGGATATTATTCACTTCTATTGCTGTCTGTCTTCACGTATAGGTATTTCTAGGTTTTTTACTCAACGGGGAGACGAAATTTGAGGATTTGAGAAGGCATTGCCTGCTTCTGCTGCGAGTTTCCCCTTCTCAACCCCTCTTCACTTCTGAGCTGATTGCAAACGGGGAGATATTGATTGAATTCACCATTTTGGCAAACAAGGAGAATTGGAAAACTTCTTGTTTAATGGTTGTAGCCCTCAACATGGCCTTCCAGTTTCTTTCCTTCCTCTTCTGTCGAGTTTCCACCAAGATACACCGTCAAACTCCCTTCTATCCCATATGTTCGATCCCATCTCCTCATTCTGAGAGCGTTACCCTGTATAAGACGTCAATTTATTCTGAACGAACCTGTTGCAATTTCCGTCTCGTACTTTACCCCCGAGGTCCAACTTGCCGTGTCACCACAACCGTTCGGCCTTTCGTTACTCTACAAAGCCTCTCATAGTCGGCAGCTGCAGATTCCCTCCCGAAGATGTTCGTTTATCGCAAACAGGATCTTCCCCAGGATCCTGTGTTTCCTGCTGAACTTGGCAAATTGGGGTATGCACTCCCCCGAAATCTTACGTGGACGCCAGTAGCAACTAACAACGCCTCCAAAATAGCTACTTCATCAATCACAAGGACCAAATCCGGAAGATTTCAGATCCAGAACAGGAGTTTCAGTTCAAAATCAACAAAAACCCTCGCTGGAATGAGGTGCAACGGGAGGCAATGAACGGTAAATCCTCGTCAGGATTAAATGCTGCCACGAACCAACATAACTGACTTGAGCTACCAGAATGCATTCGCAGAATAGTATCAATCCGTCTACGCGACCTAGGCCTCGTCACCCTCCAGCTCCCTCTCACCTCCAACCCAAACAAGCCTCGTGTCCCCATGCTAGTCTCGAAGAATTTAAAGACCGCACGACGAATAATAGTCGTCTTCGGGGAACCCGTACAGGACCTTGGAATATGGGCATACCGCACCGTCGGCGCTGAGAGTATCAACGCGGGTTCAGCTATTGACTTCGCCAAAACAGTACTAAACCCCGGTGAGAATGGGAAGGGTGAGGTTGCGCTCGTTCATGCAAACATGGGCCAACTAATCTGGCACTGTGCGTCTGGTCGTGCAATGACTGTCTACTCATGGATGGCCCAACCTCGTCCCTCTGCGGTTGAGTCTGCACCTAGTGAGACGAAGAGGAACAAGATCCCCGGTAATGAGAACTGGCAGGCTCATGTGAGTTCTGTCTTCGATGGCATTCTTGCGGCAAGGGGCCGGCTCGTACGGGAAGATGCGAAGATCGATATTATTGGCTTGGCTGAGGGAGGACTTGGAGCGATTCGGTATCTATCGCTCAACTGTAAGTTGTCTTCGCCTCCCTTCCCTTTTTCCCATAGCCCTAATAAGGCAAGAATTCGGCCCTCATCCATAACTAATTCCTACCTAGGGAACACCTGGCGCCGTCACATTTCGGCAATCTGCCTCTCCAACCCTCTCCATACAAAGGCCGCGAATCTAATCCCGCAGTGCGACCAGCCAACCGGCGCTAACTCTCTCGCTGCGTTTGTAGCCTCGCGCTGCCGTGCATATCTTCTCTCTGGAGAGCCTCTTGGAATACGTCTATTCGACTCCCCGGAACATGGGTGCAACTGCTACTCGTCTGGTGAAGGATTGAACGTGGAGTGTATGATGCCCAAGGCATGGCCGCACATGCTGGAGTGGCTGGATCGTGCTTACGCGGACCCTGGCTACTGTGAGGAGCAACTTGAGGCTGTGCACGTTGCCTCGGAGGTTGCTGAAAGTGAAGGGGGTGGCGAAGAACAAGACTAGAATATCGACAACACTTTTTGCAATAGATGTTGAGCTGCTATTTCGGGGACAGGGTCGGTTCATTTCGTTGTTTTACACAGTGCATCGGTTTTTACATTTGAAAATGGGGCTTGACATTATTACTTCGCTTTCTGATCTATGTATCCAAATATCATACTTGCAATGCAATAGATAGCGCACTGAATGGTTGGCCAAAGCCACCTGGATCGCCAGCGTTCCTCACTCAATATATTTCCTCACAATCGCCCGCTTCCACTCTTCTAGCGAAATGAGCTTCCCTGCATACGGAACCGAATTCCTCGGAGCATCCTTCAGTACAGAATCATCCCACTTCGGAACCTCGAGGAACTCATGGTCCTTATCGCACACCTTCAGCGGCAGCGTATCGCTACGAAGCTGCTGAAAGCAGTCCTTCTCAAAAGTCAAATTAATGCAGTCCTTGCACCACCACATCTCACTCGCCGTCTCCCAGTATTCACCACAGCCGCCATCGCAGATCGCGAATACTGGGGTTGCTGGGTCATCCAGACGACCGGGGTCAACAGGTTTCAGGTCAGGCGTCTTTGGTGTGCTTGGTCTGCGAGTTTCTACTGGTCCGGTTTGCAGACTGCTACTGCCTGGCCGAGGGCTTTGCTCTTTTCTTTCTTTCTTGTTGTGGTCTTTGCCTCCCTGGTCTTTTGGGGATCCCCTTCTCGGTTCTTCTAGGCGTGGAACTCCCGGTGTCACGCTTACAAATGTTGATTGACTGGCTAAAGCTGCCATCGACACCGCTGCCAGTGCGTTCTCGTCGTCGTTCAGTGGGAGGAATACGAGCAATAGCCTCCAGTATGCCAGATAATCATTGTCGCTGTCATCGTCTGACAACATCTCCAGCGCCAGTTTTACAGTGCTCCGAACAATCTGCTTTGCCTTGGTCGCGTCACCCGTAACCTCGTAGTACCGTCCAAGATACAGCTTAGCAGGCAGGATAACGTTGCTCTCGGAGGTTTCATCGGGAGTAATCGAAGAGATACGGTGGAGGTAATCCCGAGCTGTTTCTGAGCCCTTATCTGCCGCGAGAGCCCTACTAAGGTAGATCGGTGCTAATTTGACAGTCAGATAAGGCAGGACATAGTCGATATCCAAGAAAGACCGCGGAAGATCGTCCTTCAATGCAGTTTCCCACAGATCAATGGCTCGCTCCTCGCCATTATCCTGCTGGAACATTTCGTTCGCATAATGGTATCGGATGTAGTATAGGCTTGTATACGCCTCGCTCTCGGTCGCCAGCTTGATAGCATCTTCGTATACCTGCTCAATGAACTCGAACTGATGGGTTTCCACAGCAGTTTGCAAGATAATACTGTGAAATCTCTCTTCTGACGCAAGATCAACGAGCATCTTGGATAGGTGCGCTTTATCCCCAGATCCTGTCTGTATCGTCCTGAGCAATGACAAAATGTCCGACCATAGCTGTCGGTTATAGTATTGCTCGATAATTTGCAGAATCCTCTTGAATCCAGCGTAGTTGACCTGGACTGACCTCGTGTAGGACTCGATGGCCTTGTCAAACTGTTCTGCGTCCCAGAATCGCTGCCCACGATCAAAGAGCATTTCTGCAAAAGCCCAAACATGGTTAGACTCCTCCATCCATTTCTGGTCCGCCTCGAGGGTCCCTATAATGTTATCCAGGATCTCAATAGCCTCCTTGTTCGAGGACACTACATGCGCGAGGTAGTATGATGCTCTCCAATTCGAGCGATCGAGTTCTAAGGAGCGGCGACACCTCTTCTCGGCCTCTGTGTCAAATCGAAAATTATGCAAGATAACAGCTATCTGCACTTCCCATAAGGAGTCCTTTTCGCAGCCTAAAAGGGTTCGCGACCATTCTTCGATCTCAGAGATATCTTCGATTGTTGGAATGTCTGGATTTGTGCCAGGCTTGTTGGCTTTGTCGCTATTAATCTATAACATGAAAGGTGAGTATTGGCCTTTGGATCTAAGGATTTCGATAACACACCTTCTTCAAAGCACCTAGAATAAACGAGAATGCATAGACGGCCAGCGACTGAGGCGTCTGCTCTCGAAGCCAATGCACCACCATCCGCTTCACAAGTATATTGAGCAATTCCTTCTCGGGAGCCGCACTATTTGTAAGATTGGACACCCATGATCTCGCTTCATCGCTGGAGATATCCATTACAGCGACTGACTCCCGCAGCCAGCGGATAGTCTCTTTCACACCTCCATTACCCTCCAGCCATGCAGAGCGAGCCATCCACGCAAAATTAGACGCAGAGTCTGGGTCCCTCGTCCAGAGCAGGGCATCTGCCGACCCATCGTCCGTGAACAACTTTAGGAGAAGCGGACCGATTTGGCGTTTCCACTGACGATCGACCATTGAAAGGTCAACTGCGGCAAGATGTTGGTAGAAGTAGTTGACAGCATATGGTCTAAGGATCTCTCGTCTCTCGTCCCGGTCTTCTGTAAGAATGCGCAAGCAGCTTACGGCAAGCTTCGCTTCAGCCGTATCTTTGTCATCACGGTATATATAGCCTCCCGTGTGCCGGAGTTTCTGGTCAAAGACAGACTCGAAGTCGAACTTTTTGTATAGCGTGGGTGGGCATACAGTGCGAAGGAAATGCCTGACGATGTCTACCTCCTCTGGTAGGACCCTCTTGCTAGCTTGTCGCAGATCCTCATCCGAAGGCTGATCTCCTTCAGGGATCAGCTCAACAATCTCATATGAGCGGAAATCAATATCGCCGTCGCTGTCAACTTCAAATATGGTATACTTGATTTGCAGCTTCGCTTCCAGAGCCAACAAAGACAGCTCGCCAGTCTTGGTATAGAGAACAGCAGACATCTGCCGAGGCTGAAACCACTCCCTACCATACAGAATCCAGAGGATAATCTCGTTGATTTCTGCAATCTCCTTGGGGTTCCTGGAGCTGTTCAGTGATTCAATCTCTGCCTGAATCTGCTGGGACCGTTCCCTGCCGGCGTTCTCAAGCACTTGATCGATGTCATTCACATAATCTAGGTTATTGATGCGCTTCAAAATCGTGTTGATTCGAAAATAATCGCCAGCCGTCTTGTCACGCAGGCTCTCACTGATTTTCTTCCTGAGTGCAGGGACCCCCAACCGCGCCTTGTTCCTTAGGGCTTCGATCTTGTCCATCCTCGATTCGATGTACATCTCAATGTCCGGTCTGTTCTGCTCGCTAATATGAATCGTCTTGTATGTTACCTTGTTGTTAGCAGATATCTGCTCAAACGCGCGCGGGCGCCCAGTCAACAGAATGCGTATCTTCCGATGAAGGGCCGAGCTCGACAGCGCGTTCTCGAGAAAGGTAACCAACGTATCACCCACGATATCATTCAGCCCATCAATGACAATGAAGAAATTGGCGTCGATCGTTTGCCCGAGATCCTTGTTATCAAACAACAACCGCCCAGGCACCTCATGGGGATCCATGTCCCGATTCTGCTCGCAGATGCTGGCAACGGACTTCATGTACGAGACGTCTGCCTGAACAAACTGCCAGATGAGGGATTTCGCAATAACGTCGAGGTGATTCGTTCTCTTTAATTCTTCCTTGGAATCCCCCTCGACAAAATAGAACGCAAGAAGTGTCCTCGAATCTGAGCTTTCCACCGAACTCCGATTCCTCAACCTCCGGATAATCGTCGAAGTCAAATAGCTCTTGCCTGAGCCTTCCGACCCCTCAATCGCCAGGATACACGGACTCTCCCGGCTGCCCTTCTCCCAAGCCCTAAATTCAGGCTCTTGGAAAATCCACTCGCCCGTGCCGGGGACAACACACTTGCGATAATTATAGTATATCCGCTGCCAGTACGGATCGGGCTCCCTCTTATCCTGATCAAGCTTATTCTCATCAAACGCCAGCGTACCAAGAATCCGTTCCTTCCGTCGCTTGGTATCGCTCTCTTTGAGCGAATCCGAACGATTCGCAATCAACATGTCAAGTTTCGAATTCACAGCCCGACTAATCGCCAGATTCTCCCTTGTACTCTTCACCGTCTCGGACACAAAACTGAACATCTGTGCCGTAACTAATCTCCCTTCCTCATCAACAAGCCCGTCCATCCTGGTCAAAAGGTCTTCAATATCATTATCATTCAGGAAAAGCAGTTTCGTAAAGACGGTGAACCTGCGCTTTTTCGAACGCCGGAGTTTAATTGTACGATCGCAGATCTCGACAAAAAGTTGTAGATGCTGGCAGGCGACTTTGGCTAGCTTTGCGTCCATTCCGCCCTCGAGGTAGTACTCTAGTCGCGACATGTATTGACCGCATTTTTCAAGCAGTGTCGCGAGGCTCTCAAAGATGCCTTGGTAACCCTGCCATGCTTGGATCACCATGCTTAGGGCGTTAAAGCAGAGTTCTGAGGGACCGAATACCTGGTGAAGTTTTAGCGAATATCCGGTAGTCGTGAATAAAAGCTGTCGATCAGGTACTCACCTCGCTCGCACCCGTAGAGACAACTCCGCCAACGGTCTCAATAAACTGCAGTGTCTTCTGAAATGCACCACGAATGCTGCTGTCCTTTTTCTCAGACTGGTCTTGTGCCTTGTCGAGGTAGGAAAGGACGTCTTCGATTGTGAGATCAGCTTGAATTTTGTCATCGCCGCCGACCAGTTGTTTGACGCGTTCTTGGACTTGGAACCATATCTCAACAATCTCGCCTCTGAGTGCGGAGCTTCGGCGCTCCAGCGACGGCGGCCATGTGGATGAGGGGGAGATGGTCATTTGGGCGGGACGGGTTCATGGGCGCCTACATAAGATGCTAAAGGAGGGGGAAATGTGAGGTAGAAGCAATTGAGAGATATCAAAAGCAAGAGCAAGATCATTTAAGAGCTAAAAAAAAAAAAAAGACGAAAGAAAGAAAGGATTTTAAAAATAGAGCAACAGTAGCAAGGCTGACATGATGATGATGAGGGCCTGATCGTCGGTTGGCGGCTGTGTTGGCCTTGGAAGTTGGGCGTTCGTTCAGGTGCAGCCGGACCCTGTGAAGCCAAGATGCTAGCCCGGAATTAGCCCTATGTACACACGCCAGTGAGCGAGTGTAGAGATTCAGGCCAAGCCCCACACATGGCAGGGTGCCCCGTCAGTCAGGTTTTGCCGATGAGGATCTCTCAGGCGAGCAGTCGCTAGGCTGGGGCTTCCTTCTCCTGGGCACTGGCCGGTGCCAAGGGACAATTTTCCCAATGTCGCTCGCTTCCAGTTTGAGGCAGTACTCGCTCGCTTGTTTTGCATACCTGTCAGCAACCTGGTTGCCATGAACCCCAATGTGGCCTGGAGCATATTGTATTCGAGGGGTACTTCCAAGTGCCGCAGCTCAACTGCCTCTGTTGCCTTCGACGGATTCTTCATCTCGGCCATGAGCTGTTTCTTGAGGGTTTTGAGCGCTTCCTGACAGTCAGTTAAGATGACAACCTTTTTCTCGAAGGCTGTGCCCTTGAGCTTCTCATCCAAAATTAGCTTTAAGCCTTGATTGATCCCATACAGCTCTGCCTCCAATGAGCTCTCTACACCCGGTAGGGAGACGCCAATCTCCTTCCAGCGCGCAATTTCCGTCTTGTCTTCATAAACAACTGATGCTCCCGAGCATTGACTGGTGGTCTCCGAGGGCGGAGAGCCGGGTCTGGATGGGGAACTTCCCCGCGAGGATGGAGACGGGCTTTCGAACGATGAAGCTGAGGCGGGCCTGAGAGGCGCGGTTTTCGTTGCAGGTTTAGTCGAACCGTCGACATATAAAACCCAATATGTACCTAGCTTGGACACGTTCTCTTCAAACTCAAGAGCAGCGTCGGATTTCTCGACGATTATATCGGGAAATTCAGCGCTGTTTTTCAATTTATGGGCCTCCGAGTCAGGCTGTCCATTTGGTTGCTGTTTCGCTATGCCATGGCTTCGCTTCTGGCGCCTGTCATTCCTAAACACCTTCTTCTTCTGTTTGGGAGCCTTCTTTTTCGGCGACGGCTCGTCGTTTCCGCTGCTGGCCTGCCACTCGAGGGGGACGGTTTTACCGACCCCGCGGAAGAGCTGGTGGAAGCCCTCGCTAGGGTCGGTTGGGAGGGGCAACACGAGATCCATCTGTGCTTGTCGTAATCACTAGGGAGGGGGGGCGGACAAGGGCGTTGTTGAAAAGGTGGATGATGTCGATGATACTGGACCTGGTCAAATGAACCCAAGCCCTGATTTGAGCTTTCAATACCGGTTAAGCAGATGTAAATGCGAATATATCTGGTAAATACGCGAAGATAGGATACAGACAGATGGATTAAAGATAGGATCGAGCAGTTATCGAAGAAAGCCGATACTCAAGACGAGAGTAGATGAAGAGCAGATGAGGAGGGGCGAAAACCAGAAATAAGTGGTGCAAAGACGAAGGTAAATAGGAAGGCGCAACCTCAGGTCAACAGCCCTTTAAGCTTTGACAGCATTTCAGGGCCCAGTCAATGTCGGTCGCCTGCAATGGCCAGCATGAGTCAAGTTAAGATTGCATATTCAGTGTACAAAACCATAAACCCCATGAGCAGCGGTAGAATATGCTTTTGACTATGCCACAAACACAACCGCAGCAGCAACATATGCCCATGGGCCTTCTCTCATTGGGCACCTGGCCTGAAACCCGCTCATGAAGAAAATTTGGAATAGATCCCCCGCTGTCGTGAAGCTTGATAAAAACAGTCCCAGGCAACGTAGGGGAGACAATAACTGACAACCGGGCTGTTTACTCCGGATTTCAGTCGAATGTCTCATCCAGTGGAGAGGAATCTCTCTCCAAATTGGGTACGGCATGTCAAGCACATAGTTTGTCGGTTTTTGAAGGCCCACGGCTGTACCGGCAACTCAAAGGATTTGGGACGTCCGAGCTGGGGCGAGACCGTCCTTGAATTCTGTGACTTTGCGCAAGGAGTAATTGTCATTTTTATGGTGAGCAGGAGCCCTCAGAGGCCTGCCGCAGTTCATACTTTACCAGAGGAAGGAAGAATATCATCTCCAAGACTTGTATGCTAGATACTCGATAATGCTAGGGAACTATTCGGTGGATGAGACGGCGCCGTAGCATGACAAGCTGGGCTCCATAGAACAAACTCGTTGTCCCGTGTGCGGTGCTCGAAGTCTGGCACAAAGCAACATCTCGACTTCCTGACGTCGCGTCCATTTTAAGGTCTTGAAACGACTACCCCCCTTTAGGGAGGGCGACTGCGAGGGTGGCGACCTTCCTGCCAAGTCCACGGATCATTTGTACAACATTGCGGCAAGTACACCGTAAGCTCTGTATGCAATAGCTTTCCATGAATGCTCAGAAAATTTCTGCAGTTCTTTCGGTCAATACTAGAGAACCCCGCCGGGACGAGGCAGACAACTAACGAATAGTGCCGTAACGCATTTCTGAGGCTCGAAGGCTTTTCTATCAGAGATAGGCAAAACAGAGAGAGGTTATATGGGCAAGAAACTCCTTGGCGCGATACAAGACGTAGAATATAAAGCTCAGTGTGCTGTGTGATATAGTTCAACGTTCGGTCTTAAAGCTCGTTGAAGAGGGCACTGAGAAGGGTGTTTTCAACCAGAGCCAGTTTGAGCATTCAAAAGGAATTCGCAACCGTCTAAACCAGTGGGCATACTTGACTCGTTCAACGCATAATTGACCAGTCTTCAATTTCACTCTAACCAGCTTGAGATCGGTAGTTGAAGTAGATAAGCTTCGCTTAATCAACCTCGGATCTGTCCGCCGATTGTGGGGGCCGTTTCCACCGGGAGCATTGTTGTCATTTATCCTTGTCACTGAAATGACGGGATTACCTGACATAGATGACCAGGGAATCTTCTTCTTCTAGACTTTTTAGGCCTAGCATGAAGTTTTTTAGGGGAAAAAGAAATTCTAATTGGATATTTTGTGACCCACTTAAAGTCAGGTGCTTCATGATAACTGTCAAGAAATTGCTGTCATTTTCCACTAACGGTCATTTTCAATCCGGACTGTCCGATATCATTGCTAGACCGTTCCAGAGATGGCTGGCTGGGGTTCGCGAACGACTCGGCATGAGCGGAGGCGCGAAGCTCCGACTCGCCGCCCTTCTTATTCAGCTGATGCCTTAGCGCCTGAACATCTTAACTAGAGCGTCTTGATGTCATCTGTCAGTCGACTGGTTGTTTATGCTGAGCAATACAGGCAATATGGAGCTTCGGTTACCAATTCAACTGAAGATCTCGAGGTATATAAATTCTCCGGTACCCTGAAGAAGTTCCTTCATCAACGAAAGCAACACACTCATCCTAAGAAACCAACCTCCCTCCATCAAACCATACACACCACCAGCCAAAATGTCCAAACTCCTTACTGTCTTTGGAGCCACAGGCCACCAGGGCGGCTCTGTTATTCGCACCGTCCTCGCAGACTCCAGTCTGTCGAGCCAGTTCAAGATCCGCGGAATCACCCGCGACGTCTCCAAGCCTGACGCCAAGGCTCTCGCTGACAAGGGCGTCGAGGTGCTCAGCGTCCGTAAACCCCATCCATTTTCAATGAAGAAACAACATGGCTAACATGCTTCTAGGCCGACATGACCTCCGTCAACTCGCTCGTACAAGCCCTAACAGGCTCGCACTCAGTCTTCCTCGTGACTACGCCTACATTCACTGAAAACTCCGACCTGGAGCTCACGCAGGGCAAGAACGTCGCTGATGCCGCGAAGAAGGCCGGCGTGCAGCACCTGATCTATTCGTCCTTGCTTAACGTTACGGAGACTACCGGTGGCCGCCTCAAGGACGTCCCTCACTTCGACCACAAGGCCGAGGTGGAGAAGTATATCCGTTCCCTTGGTGTACCTGCTAGCTTTGTGCTTCCCGGGTACTTTATGTCGAACTACAGCTCTATTGGCATGATCCGAAAGGGAGAGGACGGCGTGTTCAACCTCGCCTATCCTGTTAGCGAGGACTCTAAGTTCCCACTAATCGATATCGACGCTGATATGGGTAAGTTTGCTTACCCATCACCCTCTACCCTCTCAATATAACGCATAAGCTAACACTAAAGAAGGCAAATACGTCGCCATCGCACTCAAAAACCCCTCCAAGACTCAGGGTTCACAAATCCTTGCCGCAACCGACTACTACACCCCAAGCCGAGTCCTGAAGGAATTCGAAGAGGTGACCGGAAACAAGACGCGATTCGTCAAGGTCGACCACGAGACATACAAGAGCTTTATGCCGGGGTATCTGGGCCTGGAGATGCTGGAGAACCACCTGTTTATTGAGGAACCTGGGTACTTTAACGGGCAGAGCCTAAAGGAGAGCCAGGATCTGTTGGTGGAGGCGGGGTACAAGCCGACTACTTGGAAGGATTTCCTGGAGGAGAATAAGGCCGCTTTTGCTTAGGGTTTCCCGTTGTCTGCTCTATATATGCCTTGTGTAATAAAAAAAAAAAACAACCGAATAATGACAAGTCCAGTTCAAATCATTAGTTTATTGCATACAATTCAGTGGACGATGTATCGCTTGCCATCGTAAGACACACTGATGGATCAAGATTATTTGCTAAACGCCTGAAAGCGCATCACAAAAAACAGAGAGGCGTTTAGCTCATTTCCAAGACAGGCCAGAGCCGGCCAACCTTACATTGTCCTACTACTTCAGCATGAGAGCCGTCATCTCCACCAAACGGCACATGAGATGGCTCACTCAATAGGAGCAACAGACACACCTTCATTGATAACTCCTGGCAACCTGTCTGACTACTAGCGGAATGCCCTTAGAGTTCTATATAAACTCTATCAGCCTGCCTTCACGGCGCATCTACTATAGTGGCTCATGGAGCCACGAATAGTTGAGACTGAGAGAAAGATAATTTCCCTTATACAATGCTCCACGGATGACTTTCTACTATATTCAAATATTCTTTTGTGAAGTATATCATCGCTTGTGTCTACGTCTCATTTCACAATTGATAATAATATACCTTTGTCATGTTTGTTGTTTAATTCACGGTACTACTACATTATTCTAGATGAAAGTCAGAAACAGGATGGCCAGTGGGTTTAATAAGAAACAATGAGAAATAATGAGATTTAGGCTCATGTTACGCCTCCGGGACCTCACTAGCCGACTATGTGAAGATCCAAGACACGACTGTCAGACCGCCTAGAGGCCATCGAGGGTTGGAGTGTAATAGCGCCATCTCTTTACCCCAGTGGCGAGGTGATAGGCGAGGGCCATTAGTGGTAAGCATCAAGTGCGGGTCAAGCTTCATTTCTGGAAGCCACCAGAGGAGATTCGATTTGCGGACAAGATAGACAGGCATATGTCCCCATGGAAATGGGCATCCGGAATAACTTGGACCAAACTCGGGTAGTAGTCGCCGCGGTACTTTTATGTTTCCCGCGATTTCCGGCCAAATCGATGCAGTCTGGGTCGGAGCATGAAGACATATACTCACTAGCTGAAACCAGCGCTTTCGATGCCGCTTCAAAATCCTCGTCCGGCACCACAAACTGAATAACCTGATATAGAAGATTTAGCCAATCTAGAGCTCAAAACAGGATAGACAATTAGTCGAAACTTACTCCGTGGAATTTCATATCTGCGTAGAGTATAAGCGTTTCTTCACCAAAGAAAATGTTCGGAATCCGTGCTGCATCGAGAATGCGAGCCACAGAGGCCATGAGATGGGGAGCACCTAGAATTTCATCAATACCCCGGGCCATTATTTAGGAGCATGTATAGATAGTAGTCGGTGAGTAAAGGGTTGTTATAAAACTGTCAATTAGCCGCTGCTTTCTTCGTGGCCAGGGTGTTGGCATGGATTTATGTCTCATGCGACAAAGAAAACACTTCTATTCATTACTCGTCCGCTGCTTCTTTAACCCAGGCCTTCGAATCCTTGTCATTAGTAGATGATCAATGGATCAAAGGACCTTCGAAGGGGCAGTGAATAGAGCCGCTCGCTTTTTGTTGGTATCGTCCATAATTTCTCAGCTACAGGGATTGTCTCATACCAATGATTGAATAACCTTCACACAATATCTCTCCCAGACACATACTAGAGATTATCAATTGTCTGACATTTCGACTCCCTTCCTGCACGAAGGGCCATTGACACCACTGCGCGAAGCAGTTTGCTCTCGTCTCGAGTACTTTGTTTGAGTAATAGCATCATAGGCAACTGGTGACGCACCCGTTTGTTGATGATAATAGTCGTGTTGTAATACAACAAAATGTCTTCGTTCTCCGAGCACCAATCGAGCAAGATAAGGAAAGTTCCCGGCCCATGGGATTGAAGTCGTCAACGCGAGAACGTAAAGTCCTCTCTACCTAACTAGTTGAAGCTAGCGCGACTGGAAATTAATCAGCCACCAATCCTCCATACACGAAATGACGAATTGGCGAAGCCCGTGTCGGAGGCCGAGGCCGATTTGTCTCCGACTCGCCGAGTGTCTTAGTAAAGCTTGTGATGAGCAAAGCAACGGACACTAACTAGCTAACTAACTAATCAATCGCGGTGCCGGATGTGTACAATGCTAGATCTAGGCCGGGGAGGAGTATATAAGGAGGCAGGGTCACATTACTTTCGGACCTCATTAATCAGTAAAACAAACGTTGTTCAATACTATACCCTTTTCAAACTCACCTCACCGTTCAAAGCAACTCAATCCCGCCATGGACTTCCAATTTAACCCTAAATACCAAGGCTTCGACCTGTTCCAAGTCACCTACAAGAAAGTCGCCAATCATGAGATTGAGACCACCATTCTAGTGCCCCAGACACCGTACACCGGAAAAAGACCCACGATCATCCGCATCCACGGCGGTGGCCTGGTGCGTAACTGTGGCCTACCGCGTTAGCTTCCGAACATTAACAAAGTAGTTACAGGTAATGGGCGACTCACTTTATCCCCAATTCTGGCCGCAGTGGCTCTCTGACCTCGCTCTGAAGCACGGAGCGGTCATTGTCAGTCCCAACTACCGTCTCCTACCTGAAGCAACAGGTTTGGACATCTATGACGATCTTGAAGATTTTTGGACCTGGCTACACACACCAGAAATCCATGATATCCTCAAGAACCACACAGCACCCACCGACATCGATCTCGACCGTATTTTGCTGGCTGGCGACTCTGCAGGAGGACTCCTGAGCGTGAACTTTACGCTCTCTCACGGAGCCGATATCCGCGCTGCTACCGCCGCCTATCCCTGTATATCTCTGGACGCACCCGAGTTCACCAACACCCGCACAATCCTGCCGTTCGGACTCAGCACACCCGAATCCGTAATCACAGACTACTTGGCTTCGAACCCTTTCGACAGCCCCGTTTCATCCGATGCTACCCCCGCTCGTACGTCGCTGATGTTCGCTGGCATCCAGCATGGCGGACTGGGCCCCTGGTACGCGCGAGGCTCGCAGGACTCGCCACGCCGTGGACTGATATACCCATTGGAAAGGCTTGAGCAGCCGGGTATTCAGTTTCCTAAGGGTGGACTCACGATCACGCATGGGCGACAGGATAGTGTGGTGCCGGTACAGCAGTCGGAGAGGTTCGTGGCGAGAGCGCGCGAGGTGACGAAGGGCGAAGAGGTAAGCGAGAAGATCGTCTTGGTTCTGCAGGATGGAGAGCATGGGTTTGATTCGGAGTTGCGGTATGAGGAGGCTTGGCTAAAGGATGCGTTGAACACTGCGGTTGAAGCGTGGTTGGAGTGATCGGTTGGTGGTCTTGAGGGGCAGTTGCTGTTTGTTTTGAAACCGCCGGTGTTGGTTTCCTTGCTTTTTTTTTGGGTACTGCATGGGTCTGATAAGATTAACCAACTGAACTGTACATATTTGAGAGAATTATAGATCTTTCTTTGGACAAGGGCATCTTGAGTGAATATTTACTTGAGGCCCCACAAGTCTAACGAAGCCGTTGTCGAACTTCTCGCCTTGCACTCAATCTCAACTTCTCCTGGCCACTTGCTCTGCCAGGCCATAGGTACCCCGTGGCACGCCGTGTTCTCCTTAGCCGCACCTGCTCCACTCAAATGCTACGCAGCCTACTTCGACCATGGGGTACGTTGAGCATTCATGTTCTATATCTTTGCTCATGCTGACGGACTCTTTGAACCGGTTCTCGCCATGGGTACCAACTCTTCCCGCATGTCTCGCGGGCTCCCCTCGTATCCTGCTGCCCAATATTACTTCTACAGGAATCTATCTACTGGCGCATGACAGGCTTCACTAGAACAAGTACTTTGCGGCCTTCAACAATCGTGCGAGAGACCAAATCGTGCGCAAGGTTACAGACAAGTCCGAAGGCGTTTTCTTATAGGTCGGTCACGCTGCTTCTCCGAGATCTGGAAGAAGGCCCGCGAGGTAGGGACTCTCTAGCTCAACTAGAGGCTAAAATCGAAACTCTGCCCATGGAGTTAGATGGGTTTTTTTCAAACATTGCTCGATTTCCCTTCTTATAGTGTATCCAACCCATGCAAAATCTCTGCAGGATGCCATTGATTGGATGATGGAAAGACGAGGGCTGATCACTCCAAGTCAACGGCGCGAGTTTAAAAGGAATTTGGCCAAGCTTTCCAGCCAATTGTTTCTCTGTATCGAGAATTTGAGTGTCGTCAATGCCTCTCCGAGAGTTTCAACCGACTTTTTAAAGAACCGAGTGAATGGTGGGGTTAGACTGAATAGGATCCGTTATGTCGTACCACGATTACGAGAACATAGCTAGAGGTATTGGGGCAGGCGGGCGAGCCTCAATTTCTGTTGGATTAGGCGACAAAGAGCTTTACAGAATCTGTGTTCGAGTGTAATAGTAAGGATAGCTGACCCTCATAATCGAATGCTTACCTTCGTCTCTCGACTTTTTCGTAAACTTAAACCGTCTTGGGTGAAACTGCTATCAGCCCTTTCTGCTCTTTGACCCGCCACTGCATCGCCTTTAATGTATAATACAAGAATGTTGCCGTTGGCATCGGTACGCCACGTGCCGTTCCATTGCGCAACGGTTCACCAAGCAAATTCTCAAATTCGGTCATATTCCCCTATATCAATTCAGCTGGGAAATCTTCTAGGGTGGGGGGTGGAAGAAGTATGGAAAGAAACTTACCCTTTGCACGTCCTCCAGCATACTCGGCCGCATGTATAACGCCAACGGATCAGTATCGATCGTCTTATCCACAATTTCCTGGGGCAGCTTGATTCCCGCTGCCTTCGCTGCGGCAACAATCTCCTCCATCGCAGGCCTCAGCAGCGCCTCTACCGTATCTCCGGCGAGCCGGATCCGCCCTGTATCCAGGCCCGTCACAGCGCAGACCGTATTCACGCATGCGTTATACACGAGCTTCTGCCACCGGTGCAGTGGTACATTATCCGTGAACTCACAGAATGTCTTTCTCCCTGCTGAGTAGATATCTACGAATGCTTGGGCGGCGGCTTCTTGCTCTGCAATCTCCAAGTTAGGGTTGGTGAATGCCCCAATGATGAGCCTGTCTTGATCGACCTGCTCGATGAACCCCGGAGAAATCTCGTGCGAGTCGATGCGACTCACGCCAGAGAGACATATGTTGTGCGGATAACGCTCGAAAAAAGGCTTTTCGATATTTAGCCCGTTCTGAATCAGTACTATGATCGTCTTCCTAGGCGATACAGCCCGGAAGATCAGCTCCGCCGTCGTGGGCAAGTGGTCGGCGATACTTTTCGTTGCCACAACGATATAGTCGAATTGTTGCTCTGTGTGGCTGGGGATTTTGTTGACGACTGTGTCTAGCGTGGTTAGCAGTTGTCGTCATATTCTTTGTTAAGGTGGCTATGTTGGTTACCTTCATGAGGTCGCCAGCCTTTGATCTCGCCGTGGTCGACGGATTTGATGTGGAAGCCATCGGCGACGACTTTGGAGTAGTTAGATCGGAGCACCGCAGTGACGGTTGCTTGGCCACCCAATGTAAGATTGAGAGCAGCGATGGTACCGACCCCGCCGGCGCCGATGAGGAGAACGCTTGCTTTGATGGTCATCTTCGTGGTTGTTTTTGTTGTACTCTTACGGACGGTGAGGCTTGTGATGCTATATGATCAAATCTCCGTGGCATAATTTCAAGGTTTCATCTGCGGAGACGCCTTCCAATTACATTTCGGACTTGTGCCCACCAAAGTGACATTATTCTTATCATGGGAAACAAAGAGCCTTGATTAGTAGCGATTCTTATCGCCGGCAGCTCGGCTATTGATATCATGATCAGTGATCCTTACTTTGCTTCCTGCGAAGCATCAAAGTCCCCAAACTCATCCAGCTGCTCACCACGAAGATGCTGTAGCGGCGTCTTGAAGTTGACGAATCCAATGTTTGGGCTGGAGAGCTCGTAGCCCATTATTTTTTGGACTTCTGGAGACCAGGACAACACGTCCTCGGCGGAGTTGGCGAGATAAATATTCTCTTCTCCGCGATAGAACCCTCTGGCGAAGAAGAAACCATGGAGCAATCTCCGCTCACGTTCCGTGATGTTTGCGCCACCTGCATGGTAAAGACCTCCAAGCATCACCCAGCAATCCGTCACCTCCATCTCGGCCACTACTGCCTCACTTGTTCTCGGCGCTTGGTCTGATCCCCAGAGATGAGAGCCCGGGATAGCCGTCGTTGCTCCGTTCTCGAATGTGGTCTTTACCCCAGGGACCATGAAGGCCATCATCACATCAGAGCCCCTTCGATAGCCTGTCTCTGTCTGGTCTTCGTGGTCCACGTGGAAGTTCTTGTCGTCACGGTGGAGCCGCTGGGCTTTTGCACCCGGTCCGATGTCAAAGGTCATTGCGATGGAGCAGATGGCCTCGCTCGTATATGTGTGTTTCGTCTTCCCGTAGAAGTTGGAAGTGGTCTTATCCACAAAGTAACTTGTCAGCTTGCGGATGAGAGGGTCAACTATCCACGATTCTCGAACAGTCCGACTTCTTCCAACAAGGTTCGGGCACCGTCTCGTCTCTGGAGGGAATAGATCTCCCTGCGAGTGAGCTCGTTAGCATCAGTTGGCCATGGGGCTGCGCCGTGACGTACCTTCCATGGCTTATCTGCTTTGATATATGGCTGCACATCCTCATTGACCTTTCGCACCGTCTCAACGTCTGTAAAGTTTTTGATGATACAACATCCATCGGCCACGATGGCCCGTATGATGGCCGACTCGTTCGATCGGTCGATGCGCTGTACCTCTGCGATTCCAATGGCCATGGCTGTGTTTGTTATGTTTGGTGTGATAACCCATACACAGATACAACACCATTTACTGTCTGGTTTAAATAGTCCTTCTTTCGCCACTTCGAGATATACCTGTGTTATCCGGGCCTTATCACCTCCCAAGGCATTTCTTTGCTTTTGGCATGTGGGGCCGTTGGTTCTCGTCCTCGATCAACCTTCTCCAATATACCACTCATTCCTACCCCCGTAAGAGCCATGTATTAAACCTTTACTAGTAAAGTGTTTAAATATGCCTTGCTTACTTTTCTAGACCTCTGAAGGCTTCCTGTGTAAGTAGTAAGAAGACATCTTAGTAGGTATATAGGAATATTCAAGCAAGCTCATTGTATAGAAATAGTTGAAGTACACTTGTATTCCCATTTAGATTTCTCACCTATATCCTCCCTTAAATAAATCCTGACTTCATCTAAGCATACTTTAAAGGTTTTCAAAGTAAAGGCTATGATATATCGCAAGCCAGGACATAGTTTCTCAAATAGGTAAATAATTACAGAGGTATCCGATGAGATGAGCGTCGTCGCAACCTGCTTGGGTTCATCTTCAGCCGGTTGGCTCTGATTGCTATCTCGCCAGCTCCGGTTGGAGAGAAGTTGGAGAAGTTGCGTCTCCAATTTGAGTGGCTTGGTGCGGGGTTAACACATGGATACGGTAGCTTCGTCCCGCATCCATTCACTTTTGAAAGTTTTAACTATCTCCGTCCAATGACGGCGATCGACTCAGCCTATTATACACAATTCGAGATGAGGCGATTGCGCTGATCGGTTGAGAGGCTCTTGGCTTGTCGTCCTCACCTCCCGACTGATCTCTTATCCAGGAAGCCATCGCCGTCTCAGCCGTTGACGAGGAACTTGAACGGCAATGGTGTTGCAGGGTGTGGGAGGAGGCTCATGCTTCGGCTGTCGAGCAAGGAAGGTGCGATGCGACCGGGCCCTGCCACAATGCTCTCAGTGTAAGTTGCGGTCAATGGAGTGCGTCATTCCTGAAGCTCCTCCTCGCCTGCTTTGGCTTCCCACGAAAATATTCGGAGACCCAAGCCTGGAACATGAAGAGAACGAGGCCGAGATGCATGTGAGGCGCCACCCTCTATACGCAAGTGAGTCGATTCAAGCCTAATGGGGCCAAGAAAGCTGTAGGTTAATTTCATTTGCTCTAGGGAATCAACAAGCACAGAACGCTGCGGACTTACTAGCTCTTACCTCAACTTGGACACTCGGAACCATTCTCGAGCACCTTGATATACTAGGTGACGGACTTATCGAGGGAGCCATTACATCTAACGGCCCTTTTCATGTTTTTCGTCCTGATAATACCATAGCGCCGTCAACTTCGTCGCCGGCTCCAGCAGATGTTCTTGACCTCGAGTTATTGAGTTTTTTTTCGGATTCCAATGCGCACACTTTGAATGAGGAAGAACCACTTACATTACCCTGGTCAGAAAATACCTTTGCCTTCGATGAGCCAACAGTACTATTCGATGGTGAAAACCAGGCCAGCTCGCCAATTCCTCAAAATCAGCGACCCTCATTAGAGTCATTAGTAAACGAACCGGTGCTTACCTTGGCGCCCTCAATGTCACCCCCGTCAGATATCCAGGACTTCTCCATGCCAACTGCGAAACTGTTGCTTGATCATTATCAGAGCATATCTAATACACTTTATACTCCAGCCCCTGTCGAGTCAAAAACACCTTGGGAGATTTTGTACGTGCCAAATATTTTGAGCACACTAGGCGAAATCGCTCTCACCGGAAACAGCAGTGATGCCCGAGTATCACTTCTGTTTGCCGTGTTGGCCATCAGTGCGTTCAGATTGGATATTCTTCAACCCCACGCCAATGAGTTGGCGACTCCTAACTGGCATTCGCTCGGAGAGATGTATCGTGAAAGAGCAACCAGAAGGCTTCAGATGACACTACGCGGCCTATCGACAACTTCTCCTAAGAAGGAGAAGTATAAAAATATCTTGATGCCCTTGTTGAGCATGGTAACCATTTGTGTGAGTAGTACTTTCGGCGCAGCAGCACGGCACCATGAAGCTAACTGCTTGTGCTTAGGCTGTCAGCGGCGAAATGAACCATGCAGCTCACTACTTGAGTGACATCGACCGAGTTATCAGACAATACGGGGTCCCAAAAGCCCGAAAATCGCGTAAAGTGAAGATGCTGCATAGCATCTATTTCTACCTACGCATTTTAACAGAATGCACCCACATCTATGATCAAGGCTTGGCTAACGATTTAGACAAGGCTGGAAGATTGGATACAAACGCGTTCTCTCAGTTCACAACATGGAACATCCTGTTAGAAGAATCATCTCATACCCACAACACGCTAAATCTAAACTTCATGCAAAATTTGACTCCCATGAAAACCACTTTCGAACGAATATACTCCTTACCAGAGTCCTTATTCAAACTGATGTTTGAAACAACTCAGTTGGGGAGGGAGATCGACAAGCTTCGTCACCAACGACCGGCACACGTGGATCATGAACTACTATTGGAGAAGGCGAAGAATCTCGAAAATAGCATATGTGAGTGGGAGTACCACTACACGGAAAGCACCCAATTGCCAGACCCTACAGGCACGCCATCACCCCGAAAGGAGCTATTTCCCTACCATCTTATACAGGCAATGTATACTGCTCTGATCATATATTTCTACCGCTCTATTCGAGACATGAACGCTATTGCTCTACAGCCATATGTTCGACAAACAATACACCACCTCTTGGAACATGACAAGCACAAGGAGAAACACCAAGATCGCTCTTCGGACATATGCTGGCCGGCGTTTATTGCGGGGTGCGAAGCGACAAGTACTCAGTCTAGACAGCAGATAACAGACTGGTTAAAGAAATCGACGCACGCCAGCGGTATGCTCATGTTCAAAGTGGCTCTTGAAGCCCTTCAGAAGGTTTGGACTGCAAGAAGCCTGCCTGGAAATCAAAATCGTTCCTGGAGTAGTATACTCGGGGAGTCTAGTGATATGAGGGTTTTAGTGCTTAGTTGAACGCGAAAATCCAAAGAAATCTCATAGAGCTTTATATCCATCATGGGATACAACGCCTTCGTATTGCAGATAGACCTGGAATTCAGCATACAAACTTTCCTATTGAATGTCAGCATATCTTGATGGTCGCATTCTCGAAACAGAACGTACCGACTCGCTGGTGCTTTCAAATGTGTATCGAGCCGCTTCATCGTCAATAAACACCTTCTGACGGCCAACAGCAGCGGCAGCATCGGCAGCAAGCTGTATTTGGCAACTCTTCTCCATGAGCAAGAAAAGATATGCGGCCTCGTCGACAGTGGCCCCAACGGTAAGGAGGCCGTGGTTCCTTAGGATCATTCCTTTGCCTTCCGTGCCGAGAGCTGATGCTAACACCGCGGATTCTTCCTCTTTCAGAACTACACCACCGAATTCCTTATACACGCTCTGGGCCTTGTCGTAGAACATTGTGACATCTTGATTGAGCATTTCGAGTGGTTGGGCGAATGCGGACCACGCCTTGCCGTAAGTAGAATGGAAATGGCACGCAGCATTCACGTCGGGCCTGGCCTTATGAAGTGCAGCATGGATCAGGAATCCGGCAGCATTTGCTGGACGTGACGTGTCTCCTCCGATTGCCACCCCGGCCTCGTCGACAAGTATCAGGTCTGACGGATTGATTAGCGCGAAATGGAGCCCGAGCCTAGCGTCGGTAAGGGTTAGCGATGTGTGCTGGCTCTGATTATGGAAATGTGGCATCTTACGGGTTTGTCCAGAATCGTTCAGGGAACTCAGGGTCCCTTAAGGAGATATGCCCGCTCATTCCTTCGACAAAGCCCTGTCTCGCAAAAACCCGGAATGCTCCTGCCATGTGGTTGAGCATGTGCTGTCTCTGGAGTTCGATATTGGTAAACTTTGGCACTCCAGGCAGTGGCGTGCCCTGCGAGATCTTTTCAAGGGCAGTTTCCTTCTTGTTCCGAGGTATGTCCTGCGCCACGGCTGGCTGGTCGAGCGAGGGTGCCATGGTAGGATAGAAGTTATCAGAAAGCGCGTCGGAAGTACGACGGATATAGTCCTCAATGAGAGATTCCAGTTATTTGGTATCTTGCGAAGTTTTTCTATGAGAGAAACACTTGGCCACCCCAACAAGAGTTCGGCATCACCTTCTGGATTCAAACTGGGGAAGGCAACCCCGAAGCCGGCTGGCTATCTATTTAATTGGAGAACTCCAGGTTGCGGCTTGACACGCGGTTCCACTTTGGTTATAGCCTTTCATTCCTTCATACAAGAAAGTATCCTTATCACTCAACAGATCAGATGTTGTTGATTGTATGTATTTAAAACCCCCCTACCTCCAAGTGACAACGAGCGTACCACGAACGCATGCTCCGGCTGCATATATAACAACGACACACCCCTCAATGCTTTGATTCTGGCTGCCTACGTACCGTTTTGCTTCCCAAATATGAGTGATGAAGAAAGTCATGGTTGCCTTCCACCGAAAGGAAGGCAGAGCTGGAGCCAACCATCAGCGTCAACGTAGGTGAGACCGACAATCTCGGAAGTTTGCATCGGTCCTTCACTCCAAGACAAGTCCATGTGAGCTCTGTTACTGCATTCTTTTCACAATTAAGCTGATCATGTTAGGTCATCTCCCTGGGCTGCAATATCGGCAGTGGATTGTTTATCGGTACTGGCAAAGCGCTCGCTAATGGAGGGCCTGGGAACATCATTCTCGCATACTTCGCCGTCTGCATCGGTGTCTGGGCCCACTTACAGACTCTCGCAGAGATGACCATTACTTTCCCGACGTCTGGTAACTACATCGACTATGCTGATCGATGGGTCGACCCAGCCCTCGCTTTTGGGGCAGGGCTTGCTGAATGGCTAGGTATTCCCAAACGCTCATTGTTATTTCTTCAGTACTAATGGATAGCTAGGATGGACGGCTGTTTTTGCCTCTGAAGGGACATTTTTCGTGGTCCTGGTTGACTACTGGGCAGACGGTTCTGTGCCAGAAGCCGCTCTGCGTAAGTTCTCTATCGCTGCCACGCTCGAGGCACCTCTAACGTTATATAGTGTCCATATTTGTTGTGATCTGCCTCGTGGTATTTCTTAGTCCCGAACCAATACTTTGCTTGGTTACAGTACTTTGGATCACTGGTCAAAGTATTTCTGTTCATTTTTAACACCATCATCTCCTTGGCCCTAATCGGAGGCGCTGGGCCGAGCGGCTCTGTCAAAGATGGAAGAACCTGGACGGACCTTCCGGTGTTCAAGAATGGCTTTGCGGTGGGCACTCTTTATTAACATACTGAGGATTAGTATTGACCATCCTTAGGGTTTCGCCAGCGCAGCGCTTCTCGCAATTTGGGCCATTGGCGATCAGATCTATATTGGTGTGCTCGGTGGAGAAGCAAAATCCCCAAGATACTCCATGGCCCATGCAGCTAATGTGGTTCCATGGCGTGTTAGTGTCTTCTACATGGTTTCTGTTGTTCTTGTTTCAATCCTCGTTCCATCGTCAGATAGTCGACTGCTCGGTGGCTCAGGCTCCGCGGCCTCGCCGTTTGTGATCTCGGTCGATGATGCCAGCATCAAAGGTGTTTCGGACTTGATCAATGCCTGTATGATCATCGGAATCCTCGCCATTACGCTCGAATGTATCTACCTGCCCTCTCGGATCTTAAGGACAATGGCTTTGCAGAAACTTATACCGCCCTTTATCGCCAAAATCGATGACAAGGGACGACCACGATGGGCGCTTCTTATTACTTCCGTTGTTGGGGTTATCTTAACCTACATGACTCTTAGCGGTGAGTCCATATAATTCGTACCAAGGAATTAGCGCTAAGAAACGGTATAGGAAAGGGTCTGGAGGTCCTCAACTCGTTGATATCAATCGCCAGCGCATCATTCTTCATCAACTGGGCAATCGTAGGATTCACCTCCTTTCGGTTCCGCGCCGCAGTCAAGGCTCAGAACGCGCCTATCTTTTCAGGCACTTACAGCTGGAAATCACCTCTCTGGCCCCTTGCCCCAGCTAGCGCCCTCACTATCTCGACCCTGCTCCTAATTTGCCTTTTGAACAGCAGCATTGAGTCATTGGTACGCTTATCAATATTTTCAGTGTCATTAGCTGTACTAATCTGAATGCAGGGTGACACGGGCTTCACCACATACAACTTCTTCATGAACATCCTCGGAATCCTGGCCATTGCTGTACCAACGGCACTGCACAAGATCTTCCTGCGGACGGAATGGCGTGACCCTGCCGCCACGGATTTAGTTACTGGCAGGAGACGGCTGACGCCGGAGGAGATTATCCTCATGGATGATCATTATAGTCGGCCGCTCTGGAGGAGGGTTGGAACGTACGTGAAACTTTGGTAGATTTGTTGGTTGTATAGTCTCTGGGTACCGGTGTAAGGCCGGCTTGTCGTCGGCGGCATGTTTGCTTGACTCAGAAAATGGAGAAGTTGATTTTCCTCAGCGCATAATCCCTTCAAATGATACTCCAAAAGGAAGAGCACCTCTCTATTCCCCATTAGTCTGGGCGGTTGTTACTTCACCTTGCCAGCCTCTTTGATACTTCTCGCTATCAAGATAAGATCGATTATGATTATCGATATCGATAACCATATCGATAAGCTGGATAACCTCATGCAATCCCAATCGGGAAAGCGGCGCCGAATCCGCCCCCGCAGGCGCCACCGAGCCCGCCGCAATTAATTGGACGACCCCGCATTTACGATTTTGACAGTCGACACCATTACGTTGTATTCTTTGAGCTTGGGGAAGAGCCGACTTCGTCTCCGTCTTCTGTTTTTGAGTTTTTGTGCAAATCAACTCGTTTAACCGCACTCCCGAATGGGGTTGGTTTCTCTTCAAGATATGATTTCCTGTTCTTACTCGATATATTACGTTAAGCCGCGGATGACATCTAAAGCGTAAGTATTTGGGTTTGCCACGACTCTATGAATGGTGCCCACTGCCAGAGGGTATGTGGACTCCAACATCGCGAAGCGGCGAGGATATCGTCGGCTCTCGCTCGATCGATTGTTACAACCTGTCAGGTCAAAGCACGGCTCAAGACCGAGGTCTGGACGAGTCTGAGTACTGAGCACGGACTCTAGCCCGGCCCCTGCAGCGTGATTGTTTGTCTTACTTCTTGAAAGAAAGTCTGAATAATGATCAATCGCAGGAGTCGAGCTGACGCCTGTCAATCCGTCACGAGGTCCAGATACGGACAAAGGATCTTGAGCCAAAATCGCGGTCTGACCTCATAGAATCATGGATGATGGATTTCCGCTCAGCCAGGGTCCCCGAAGGACCAGCGAGGTGTGAATGCCCATGTCAATGCCAATTGAGGCGCGGAGGACGCCGACAGGACTAAGAGGGTTGAATACTGCGCAGGCCATTTCTCGTGTCTAGCGTCTTGTCTGGAGTTGCGAGACGCTAAAGAATCTCTTGGGCCTGGCTCCTGCTGGACCCGAACTCGAACCTGCCGCCATTCGCAAATCATCATTTGTTCATTGTGGATAGCGCATTAATATTGCCTGCAGGCAACCAGAAGGCGCTAACCGCTTCAACGCGTTGACAACAATGCGCTGCGCAAGTGAGAGGGAGCCCTGTCACGGATTTGTAATGCGGGCCAGAATCAATCGAGTCAAGAGGGAAGGATCCTTCGCGAAATCGAGGTTTCGATCGAGTAATTATGTATACCTGGAGCCTGAAGGAAAGTCAAACGAAGGTCGAGCCGATCGCGGATCCCGGAGACCGCCGATGGAGAGGACGGAAAAAAGACGGACTCAAACCATGGGTCAAACCTCGAAAAAAAAAAGAGATTTGAAGGAGGCGACGGATTAACTAGGCGTCCGATCTCGGAGCCATCCCCGATTAGGCAACGGTGAAGGTATCCCAAGCCCGCGAGGGAAGGGGCCTTTTCTCCGCACCATGTGGCTCTTGCCACTTGCGTACAATGCGGTAACGGTTTTAATCTGAGTCCACGTCAATTCCGCGCTGGTACGACCTTTGTTCAGGGGTGCAAACAGCGAGAGGAGCATGGCCTGGTGGTGGTGGTGGCAGAGAGTGGACGATAAGATCGAGTAAGGTGGTTGTGTCCGGCGGTTGGAGTGGATCCGGGTCTGGGTCCCGCAGTCGAAGTTTTTGCAGTTTTTGTTACTCGATGGATAATGCACGCCTCTATCGACCTCTTAAGCTATATAAAGACTCTCCCAAGGCTCTTATCAGTGCGCTTCGCTGTCGGCCTTTGTCTTGGCTTATCTATCTCCTGCGAGCCTTATCTTGGGTTATCTCCATTAAACCCACGCCCCCATTCCGCTCGTTTCTTTTTTTTCCAAATCGCTTGCTTTATCCTCTCTTCCCACCTTTGAGCGTTCCTCGTTCTAGTTAAACCACTCCGAGATGGACGCCGAGACCCCTGCCATCGCCGTCTTCACCTCGTCCCGAGCCGTCGTCGGCGGCCGCCTGACCTCTGCCACAATTGTTGTCTCGCGCTCCACAGGCAAGATCACAGCCGTCTTCGACTCGGTCATCCCCGTCTCAGACTTCCCCGACGGCACTCCATACACTGATTTCTCCCCGTATGTGCTGCTCCCCGGATTGGTTGATGCTCATGTCCACCTCAACGAGCCGGGCCGCACCGAATGGGAGGGCTTCTATACAGGCACCCAGGCTGCCGCCTTTGGCGGTGTCACCACAGTCATTGACATGCCTCTCAATGCCATCCCGCCCACTACCACTGTAGAGAACTTCAAGGTGAAGCTCCAGGCTGCCGAGGGCAAGTGCTGGGTTGACGTCGGCTTCTATGGCGGCATCATCCCTGGCAATGCGGACGAGCTCAAGGCGCTAGTCCAGGAGGGCGTTCGAGGCTTTAAGGGATTCCTTATCGACAGCGGGGTAAGTTTTTATCGTCCCTAGTGTCTTGTAATTTGTGATAAGGATCGTATACTCACATACGTGGTAGGTTGACGAATTCCCCGCCGTCTCCTCTGAAGACGTCCGTAAGGCCATGGTTGAATTGGCCGAGGAGCCTACCACGCTCATGTTCCATGCTGAGATGGTACCTCCCAAAGCATCCTCGTCCGACGAAGATGCTCTTGTCGTGCCTGAAGGTGCTCCAGAAGCGTACTCTACCTTCTTGGCCTCTCGGCCCTCAAACTTTGAGACTTGCGCCATAGAGGAGATTCTGTCCCTGTCTCATCTTGCCCCCAACCTCCCACTGCACATCGTCCACCTCTCTGCCATGGAAGCCATCCCTATGCTGCGCAAGGCCCGTGCCGAAGGCGTCCCCATCACCGCCGAAACCTGCTTCCACTACCTCTCTCTCGCCGCCGAGGAGATTCGCGATGGTGACACCCGCCACAAGTGTTGCCCGCCCATCCGTTCCAAGAACAATCAGGACGCCCTCTGGGCTGAAATCGACCGCCATGCCGACGACGGCGTTATCAAGACCGTCGTCTCAGATCACTCCCCCTGCACACCAAATCTCAAGCTGCTCCCGTCCCACATCCCAGGCCACTGTGCCCCCACACAAAAGACCACCTCCACAACAACCGCCCCAGCAACCACGGACCCCGTCGTCAACGAAGGCAGCTTCCTCTCCGCCTGGGGCGGCATCTCCTCCGTCGGCCTGGGCCTGCCAATCCTCTGGACCGAGCTCTCCCGCCGCAAGTGCCTCTCCTCGCACCCCAACGACACAATAACTAAGCAATCCTTGCAAGACATCGTGCGCCTCTGCTGCGCCAACACAGCGAAGCAAGTCGGCCTCGAGAAATCTAAGGGTGACCTCGTTCCCGGGTTCGATGCGGACTTTTGTGTCTTCGACGATACGGCCGAGTGGGTCGTTGAGCCCTCAACCATGCTCTTCCGCAACAAGTGCTCGCCGTACCAGGGCAAGACGCTCCGCGGCATGGTCCGCGAGACCTGGTTGCGCGGTGAGAAGATTTTCAACCGTGAGGACGGGTTCAGTGCTAAGACGCCGACGGGTGGACTTTTACTCGAGAACCGGGTTTGATCGATTTCTTCTTCTTCTCTCTTCAAGCCCATGCACATACACATCTCTCCATTCCTTCTCTTCCTCTCTCTACCATCATGACTGCCCCCGCGCCGCATATCGCATATCCAAAGCGCCATCGTCACGGAGCCGGTCGACCTATATATATATATACTTCACGACTACCAAGAAAAAGAAAGAAAGATCTATGATACCCACTAATGACTGATCCACACAGCATCTGGGCATCGGCATGAGAAGCATGCCATGTTCTGCATTACACGAGCGAGTGTAGACTTTGTTTCGGTTAGCATTTTTGTCACTTTGTTTAATAGAGAATACCATAATCATCTCCATCTCCATCTCCATCTTCATCCTCTTATGATCACAAAGTGTTTCCATAAGCTTCCGAGAAGTTTTAAAGTGAAGTTTTCAAGATGTAGATATTGTGCAAGAGTGTTTGAGGTGTGAGTCGTCTTTCGACGAGCAATAGTTCATTTTCGAAGTCATATGGCTGGCAGTATCGTACAAATCGTCCGCCTGTCTGTTTCCCCTCCTATGCAAGGATTGGGAAGAATAAAACAGGACAGAACTGCAGGACAGATAAGTCCACTCAGCGGGCTCGACAAAACTTACTATAGCCTCGTCGCCATCGGTCCATCACGCGGCGAGGTCCTCATCTTTGTCTCCATTCTTTCCCTCCTCCCATTTCTCTCTTATCCGTCTCCGTATCCCTCCATTTGGACCCCGTCCCCAAATAACCTCTCCGTCCTTCATGCCGGGGACAGGCACAGGAGCAGGTGTAGCCTCTGCGCTCGTTCCTTTCGCTCTAACCTCCTCTCTTTGCAAGACACTCTTCCGCTCCTTCATCTTCTTCTCCTTCTCTCTCGCCTGCCCGACCTTCCCGAGATATATCGCATAGATAGCCACCTCCGCAATACCCACGGCCAGTGCCGCAAAGAGCGAGAGCAGCACACGGATAGGCTCCGAAGCACCACCGCGTTTATTATGGTTCACAGACACATGCCCATTTGGTGACCACGTCGACACAATGGTGGAAAACAGAATTTCAGGCGTCTGAAACGAGGTCAGCGCCCAGTAGACGCTGAACCCGGTGATGAGGACGGAGAGGAAGATGTTTAGTACGAGGGAGGGGGTAAGCGGGTCATTATATTCGGCGTCTGGACTCGAGTTCGGATTTGTATCGTGTAGCGCAGCAAGTGCCGGTGTTGATGATGCGAAGATGTCGGGCGAAGAGCTGTGGGCTTGTGTTGTTTGTGGTTGGAGCATGCGGTTGTACGCGTCTGATTCGGCGGCGGCGAGAAGGCGCGCTTTTAGGGCTAGGTATTCGGGGCTCTGCTTATTTTATTAGCTATTATCTACGACGAGGAGCAGGGAATAGGAGCAGCGGGCGCACAGGTTGTGGTTTCGGAGGTGGAGGCGGGATGTATACTTTTGTCCCGCGGAGGAGGGAGTCGAGGTCGAAGCTCCTGTCTTCGCTCCTGAACGTGGCGGGATCATCGTTAGGCCCACGTTTATCGCGAAAGTAGCGAGATATGCGGATAATTTGATCGTGTGATACCGGATTCCCCAAGTCCAGTGTGTCGGGGAGGTCGAGCTCTTCACGAGAGAATGTAGGAATTGCCTCAAGGGCGGAGAGGATGGATGATGTTGCGATCAGGCGAACCATGGGAAATGCACGCTAGATTAACCGGTTCATAATGGTATATAGCTTGATAAATGTAAAAGAGAAGTTGTGAAGACGGAAGTGCAAGCTTGATGTCGACCAGGTCTAAAAGCAAGGCCGGTTTTCAGCCACCTTTCCCGAAGAGGAAATCAACTCCCCCACTCAGCTTGACACTTTTCTCCCACTGCATCATCTCAAGAACTCCGGTTACCTTTCTTCGACGCCAGCACAGAAGCATACAAGTCACAATGGCAGACCAAAAAACAACGTACGACTCTTCCCGTCCTTATCGGACCTACCTTCCTCCATCCCTCACTTCTCATTCAAATCCACAATCTAACCAGACCAGAGAACCAACAACAAACCCCCGCGGCATCCCTGTCGCCCCCTTCGTCGACAATGTTTCCGACTACGTAACCACGCGCGCCGACGTCGAATCAACTATGAATTCCTTCCGCGAGATGATATCCAAGTACCAATTCATGGAAGTCAACACAACGCGGCGCGCGGCGGGGCTCCGCGAAAAGATCCCGGACATCAAAAAGACGCTGGAAATGGTGCGGTTTCTGAAAGCGCGGCGCGAGAATAGCCTAGGCCCGCTCGAGACGAACTTTGAGCTGAATGATACGCTGTATGCGCGCGCGGCGATCGACACGGAGGATACGGAGGAAGTGTATCTGTGGCTCGGGGCGAATGTTATGCTTGCGTATCCAATCGAGGAGGCCGTGTTGATGTTGGAGGAGAAGCTGAGTGCGGCGGAGGTGAGTTTGGCGAACTGCGATGAGGATTTGGAATTTTTGAGAGAGCAGATTACGGTATTTACCCCCGTTACCTTCCAGTGGTGAGTGGTTGTAGCTAATAATAGGTTATAGACGCTAGAGGTTGCTACGGCGCGTGTGTATAACTGGGATGTCGTGCAGAGGCGGAAAGAAAAGGCTGAGGATAAATGATTGAAACGGAAGATAAAATGGAACAAGTAGCTGGCTACTGACCTACCATTTGTGCTATCTTTCTGGTGTTCTGAACTATATGGATATATCTTGTCTTAGCTTAACTGGATCTACACCAAGTCTCCGGCAGCCCAGAGAATTGAATGTGGGTTGATGGCATTATTCTAGTTCACAGGTGTAGAGTGCCTGCCTCTTGTATACAGTGCTCTGGATTGTACGTTCTTCGATTTAGGCGAATCATCAGCAAAGCATGTGTATTCGTTATCGCCCGAAATAATCATGCGAATCCAGGTCTATCATGAGCCTCATAAACTTCCCTCTAGATGATGGAAACTAAGTGTATCACGAGTCGCTCAACCGATAATAACTAGAAATATGCGCTAAAATGGCATGTTAAGAGCATTCAGGAATATCGTGGCCAAACTATTAGAGAGTTCTTAGGGGACGTAAACTGAAAAGGGAGGAAAGAAAAGCGCGCCGTAGTCCCAGGATTAGAACAATATTTCAGATGAAATCTTAATTATTCGCAGGTCATCAATCATCAGTAAACGCCGCGGGAGGATCGGAGAAGAGCATTCTCTACTTGGGAGAGTCGACGAAATGCGTGCTACCCAAGAAAAACGGGTCTGGCGAGTTAGACACCGTTCTAACGCGTACTCGCTTCACGATATCGAGTTCGGCTTCGTCCTCGATGAGCGTCCAATCTTCGATATCCGCAAGATCATCTTCGGCGTCTGCCTTTGCGGTCTGTGTGGGAGAAAGTGGTTCAGAGGACGCACTCAAGCGCTGTTGAGTCAAGGTTCGGGCATATTCGAGATTACGATATATGGTCTGGATAGCGGTGCCCACACCATCCTCCTATCTGATGTTAGTAGCCGTTATATGGTTTTCGAGAATCCATAAAACTTACATTGCGTATCCGTTCTCCGAGGTTCCTTGCCTTCACAATCATACGCTCGTCAGAGGTGACCACCTGCAGGGCACGCTTGAACAGTACGGGATTCAGCTTCTTCATACATATGCCAACGCCTAGGTCTTGAATGCGGTTCCCAAAGAAAAATTGGTCGCCGAAGAATGGTTTGACTACGGTGGGCAGACCAGCACGAAGGCTTGCTCCGGTTGTCCCAGCACCACCGTGATGAACAGCAGCATCAATCCGTGAGAAGAGCCAGTCATGAGGGGCAGACTGAATCTGGTGGATCTCTGGTGGTAGAGGAATCTCCGCCTTTGTGCTCGACGGGTCTCCAAGTCGAGCCGACCATCCTTTGGATAGAATGCAGCGTACATCCGCGTTCGTGACAGCTTCAACAACTGTCTGTGTCAAGGAAGATGGATCTGACACGACGATAGACCCGAAACCTATATAAACAATCTTCTTTCCGTCCTGTCGCGCTCGCTTGATAAAATCCACGAGCTCTTTAGGAGGAGTCCATTCGGAAGCTTCGCTGAGAAACCAGTACCCCGTGATATCGATCCAATCTGGATAGTCCAATGGCGGCGGTACGACTGAGGGGGAGTAGTTGTAGAGAAATGGGACCTTGTTAGGCGCCATCTTGTCCATGTTGGTAGGCTTGAGCCCTAGCTCGCTCGCCCTCCAGCGGTTCACTTGACCGGCAATGGCCTTCCAAAAAACGGTGTCAAACATTACATAGGTGATATAGTTATATGCTCCACCCATTCTATGTTCCGGTACTGCGAATGCATGTGGGTATGCTCGGGTTCGAGACCAGGGCATGGTAAAGCCACGGAAATATGGTATGTTCAGGGCTTCGGCAATATGTATTCCAGCCATCGCACTCGGAGACTCAATGAGAATATCGCTACCCTGGCAACCTTTCCAAGCAGAGGATAATAGACTGTCGATCCAACCCCGGAAGTTCGCGGTAGCTTCCCTGAGGAATGAATAAGTAAACATTCCGTTCTCCACGCAGAGCCGCATAAGTTCAGCCGGGTCGCCATCTATCGGGGTAAAATCGATGCCATGCTTTCTGATCCAAGGCCCAAACTCGGCATGCGTGGCTATCTTGGGCTTATGTCCTTCCGCCAGGAAGCCCTTGCACAAGGCAATATATGGTTGCACATCTCCACGTGAGCCAATAGTCAGACATGTGATTCTCAAAGACTCGGTGGGTTTAAAGTTGACAATCGAGGCACGGGGGTCGTCAAAGATGGTTTGAATCTCCGAAGACTCCTCGAGCGTGGAGCGTAGGTCCCGCTCGGATGAAGCGTCCAAGCGGGCTTCTTGTAACATGCGGTGCTCTTGCTTTGCTGCTTCAGAGTCACTCTTCTCTTGCTGCGTCAACAAAGCCGACTCAGCTAGGAATTTGACGGTCTCAAGTCTCCGGAGGATAGTGGCAAGACAGTCGTTGCGGGTATCAACGTCACTAAGCTCAAAAAATAGTTCCTCGTGACCCCTAATAATAAGAACAATCCCATGGTACCCGGGTCGGAAGCCTTTTTCCTTTTCAGCGTTTTCGAGGTCTTTTAGCGGAAGTATCATCTTAGTACTCGTGCCGGGTAATAACGAGCGGAAACAGAGTCGGCTTTCGCTCAGATAGATCTTGCCGAAGAGCGGGACCATGCGGTACAAATGAACATAATAAGCCGCTTGAAGTTTCTCTGTTGGTGGCAACGCAAAATGAGCACGGAAGCGTTTAGCATCCTTCTCCTTCGTCTGGCTATCAAGGTGACGTTCGTCTGGTCTGCCGTCAACCTCGTCATAATGTTTACCACCACCCGCCCACATCCCTGAAACCTTTTCTATATAGCCCATAGACTCAGTCGCTAGAAGGGTACTCATCTCTTTAGAACGGCTTTTCACAAACTCGGCGATGTTGACGGCGCCCCGGAGGGGAAACGAACCGGCTCTGACGAAGTCAGGGAGTGCAAGCGCAGAGGAGAGCCTGGATAAATCCTTGGATCCCTGTTCGGAATCGCTAGTGGCATCTCGAGTTCCGGTTTCTCCTTGAGTAAGGCCATCTAGAGCGTGCTCTGCTATTGATTTCGTTGTTTCGTCCGAATTCCGACGCCTAGGTCCAGCGAGGCCTACATTGTGTTGCTGTAGATTATGTATTGTGGGGGATTGAAAGACATCGCTCCGGTTGAGTATGTCGCTCGCGGATTCCGTTGTATCAGTCACCGATTGCAGTACAGCCGATGACTCTGTTGGGTGGTCTATGGAGTGGGTGAATGAACTCAAGGAATCCTGCTGTCTGGTGCGGGAGGTAGCTGTATCCTGAGATACAGAGCCTAGTAACCCTGTGCTAGCACTCCTTCTCCGGCGGGGGTTTGGTGTCGAGGGCTCTTGTAGTCTATTAGCGCTAGTAATCGACCACCTGCTTTGAGATCCGCGGGCCCTCCTGGAGTCAGTTACAAGGCTGCGCTGTGGAGATGATCCTGGAGGGGAGCCTTTTGTCGGAGTGCCACCAATAAGACCTTTCAGTATATTGAATGCATCCCGTCCTGAATTAAAGAAAGTGAAGTAATGCTGCGAATACAATTAGGAAGGCAGACAATGATCGAAAAGTTGACATACCTCATCAACTGCGAAGCTTCCTTCAGATTCATATGCACGGATTTTGAACGTCTCAGCAAACTCAACCATTGGACTTTCCTCTATGTCGATAATGTTCTCGATAGGAAAAGAAACCTTGATACTGTCGTGCTCGTTACGTCTCCGGAAAATGACTTTCTGTAGAGCTTTCACCCATTCTTTCGCATATCTCGAACTGTCCGCTCTGAAGTAATACGTTCGATAGTTGGTGGTGACTTGGAAGTCCCTCGACTCTCTTCCCTTCTCTCTTGACTCGGTCAATGAAGCAGAAATTCCGTACCTAAGATCAATTCGACCGCTTGGGAAGTAACGGTTGTGTGGTTCGGCGAAATATGAGAGGACATCCCCTTTCAATTCAAACCAATAACGGTTGTACTTCGGGTTGTTCTTCCCGCGCTTGTGAATCCAGCCAGTTTTGCTGACCACGGTGGATACTCTGGGGAGGTAGGCATAGAAGCATATGTGCTTTTCGGTGACATACATGTATCCTTGCAAAAGCATACTCTGTAGTAAAGAACATGCATACTCAACGATAACCTTCTCCGGCGTCTGGAATTTGAACATCTCCATCAATCGGAGGGAGAGGGGAGATGCCTCTGACTGCGGAGCTATTGTGTCGTTCTTACCGTCTTGTGAAGATCCTGAGCTTTCCAACTCCTCACTCTCCAAGCGTGCCCGCGCCTCAACCATACGACTAAGGACAGGTGCAGCTCGGGGTGTCGCGCTGCGTGGCCGCGGGAGAGATGGGAGGGCTGGAAACGGGGATAACCTGCCAATTGTCGCCTGCTCAGGCGGTGTAATCAAATCTTCCTCTTTGTCCTTTTTCAACCCGGACTTGAAAGGCTGGAAGAGCCCATGACCCGATATTGACCTCCGATGGCGACGACCTCTATCCTGCGAACTACTCCCATCTCCAGAGGACGGCTGTACTTTTAAAGTACCATCTGTTCGTGGTAGGGGATCATCTTGTTGGTGCGAAGCTTGCTGCGCATCCGTCTCTCCTTCGCTGTCGCTAGAGTCGTCGAAGCGGGCGCGGAAATCAGAACGGGTTCCGACGGCGGCAATTAGAGACAACATGGATTGTCCCATGTAGTGTAGGCCGTCTCGCGAGTTGTTGCCGCTAGGTGGAGCAGTGTAATCAATTTGAGCATCATCTTCGTCGTCCTTTAGACGGTCTGAGAAAGCGCTTGAGAACAAGAGGCTTGTTGATAATGATTGTCGGCTGGCGTTGAGTCTTCGGTCCACTCGCCGTTTCGCATCGTCTAAAAATGGTTGCATATTCGAAATCTGAGTATATGAAGAGGCAATAATATCGAGTGAGAGTAAAATTCGAAAAGGAAGCAGGTATCGGACTCTCAGGGCACCTGACGAACTCCGGGAATCTGGTGGATCGCTTTCAAAAATATGTCGATGGAGGTCACGATGAGGGCTTTTGGACAGATTAACCTAGATAAAGGAGCTGATCGTATTAATTAGTATGGTTTCCCGAGAATTTCAGCAAACAAAAACTGGGAGAAAATGTAGCAAGGGGAGGCTACCGACTGTCGATTTCATGAACTGATAAGGTACTAGAAAGGGCTTCTGGAGACGGGACCAAGAAACGAACCATCAGAGCACCGTGCGATGGAGCCCTTGAGTCATCTTTGGAAGGGAAAGGTTGTGACGGAGTTTCGAGACTGGCAAGAGGCCGGAAGACGTTGAGAAGTGATCGACTCTGGGCACAAAGGCGAAGCAGAAGTCCTGTGCAGCGCAGAGCAGTTGATGGCCTCGCCCACTGGCGTCACTTGCTGTATCAGCTGGCGCATGTGAGCTTCACAGCCAATGAAAAGCAATACATGTGACCACAAGCCGAAATCCATCCAATCACCATACATTTAGATTCCTCATTTACTTCCATTTATGTCATCAGGGCTGATCCACGGGTATTTTGGATCGGACAAGTACGAGAACATAGAAAAGAGGATGCTCAGGCTTTCCTCGTGAAAGCTTTTTTTTTTTCATAAATAATAACACATGAACAGACATCAAGGCATCCGTTCGAGGTGCCCAAAGTCCTCCAGACCCTCGTGGAGTCAAGGATGAGTCCGCGCAGATCTATCTAGCTCCATCGAGTTAGTTGATTTGCTGTCACCAGGTTACTGTCCTGGCGCCTGAAACCAAGGCTTACTATCATGAAGTTTTCCGTGGCTGGGAGGGCTGATTTTTGGTCCATGATGTGAGTTTGCTTCATCATGATACACCTAGTAGATGGGTGCGCTTGAGGTCCAACATTCCATTCTTCAACAGTCGATGTATGTCTATTTCAAACTACAAGGGTTGAGTAGACATGGGCGCGAGAAGAAACTAAACCGACAACCATGAGGAATAATCGCGTTGTCATGTACAGAACAAACCGTCTATCGCTGAACTTTTGAGAAACATTTCAAAATCAATCATACTCAACCCAGTCAAACCTTCTCTGTCTTCTTTCTCTTCTTGCTGTCGCGATCCGTGCTCTTCTTAGCCTTCTCTTTCACGGCATTATCGACATCATCAGCTGAGTGCTTTTTGGACTTTTTCCGTGGTAATCCAGCGGGCTGGCCCGCATCGCCCTCCGTTGACTGGTGCTTCCGCTTCCTTTCTTTCTCCTTCTCGGCACCTGGAGGAGCTCTGAACGTGGACTCTTCTCCTTCTGACTCTTCATCGCTCGAACCAAGCGTCTGTGGCGGTCCGTCACCGCTTCCCACAGGTCGGAAACGCATCTTCAAGTTCGTAGGTTGCTTTCTTGGCTGCTTCACCAATGCCTCGGCAGCTCTAACAGTCGTTTCTTCGTACTCCGGACCACCAGGGAGCTCAATCGTTTCTTGGATATGATAGGTTGGGACGTTGGCCGTAGCGCTACGGTATGTATTCTCTTTCGAGTCGTAAAGGAAAAGTGTTTGTCCACTGCCGGCGGCGTGCTTCAAACTGTCGACTGGAATTCCGTATCGTACCCCCTGATGTTCCATAATCGGTTCACCCTTCATTGCGCGCGCTAGTGAGACCTCTTTGATCTTCGAGAGAGGAAGGTAGGCGGGCGCTGTTATATGGAGAACTTGTTTGCCCTGTAGGTCGGATAAGATCGAGGGTATAGAGGTGGACGACTGGTTTTTGGCGGACTTGAAGCCGAAAGGCGGTTTGTAGGGTTGGGGAGGACGGATCGTGCGCGCTTGGGAGGTCCTGAAACACATTAGCAAAGATAACTTTAACGATTTCAGGGAGCGTACTTAAAGTCAGTCTGTCCATTAGAAATCTCTGGGGCTTTTTCTGATATGACACTTTCGCTGTCGCTTTCACTGGCGGAGCTGCTTGACTCCTCTTCTTCGGAACTCGAAGTTGGCGATTCATCAGCCTTGCGATCTGACTCTGCAGATGAACTTGACTCGCTCTCCGGCCTATGTGCGCGAGCCGACTTTGATTGTTTCTCTCCTTTTGCGGCCATTGTGTTCGGTGGGCTATATGTTCATGCAGGATAAGAAAACTGGTTTAGGGTCTAGCCGAATCGTTACCAGTAATGTGAAGCCAGCGCTGGAGGAAACCAATGTCTTCCAAGTCAACTAGCTATCCAGGGATTATCAGAGGGAGAATGTGAGCTGGATAAACAGCAAGAGCTTTGTTGCAACAAACCGAGTCGAAGTTGGAGGGATCTTTTTTTTTGCTCCGCAGAGCACGGACCACCAGCCAAACTCCGCAGGAAATTATTCTCCATGAATTTCCAGATGGACGCATCCCAACAATCAGATTGAACAGGCTGCCAGAAAGCATTTCTGGCTCACAGTATGATGAAGAGAAAAGCTGAGAAGCAGCAGACTGCGGGTAAATCTCCGGAACTGCTATTTATTTGGCTCCTATAATCGGTGCAGTACTGATGGAATATTTCTAGCTCCGGTCAGTGCATTCGCCGCGCGCAAAGCCCGATTGCAGCAGACGCAGACAGTGGTTGCTACAGAGAAGACTACGCATACAGAACTTATCACAGAACCGCCATCCAAACGGCCGCGACGCTCACTTGAGGAGACTCAGCCGCAATCGCGATCAGAGGAGAAAAAAGTTGCGAAGCGGGGAATTGTGAAGACTGGAAAGGTCACGCGAACAACATTTGAGAATGGAACAAAGGCCCAAAATAGAAAGACTGAAGATGTTGCTGGCGGTGAGGATGATGACCAAAGCTCTTCGAACGAGTCGGGGGAAGATATGCTGGAGCAGAACGCGGCTGTGCTTGCTGTTGCTGGAGCTGAAGATGGGTAACTCTACTCGCCCCGGTCTAAGAGTATAGGCCTCGTGCTGACAGTGGTAGCTACGAGTCTCCTGCCGATACGCCAGCTCTAACAATGGAGTTTCCTCTATCGAAGACCCGATTGAACAAGAACAACATCGTCTACAGTGACGAAGATAAACTCTGCGTGCGCATTCGAGAAAAGATGGTACGTATCCAAAACAGATGGATTGAGCTAAGGCTTATATAAGACGACAGAGCATTTCGTTGATTGGACACTACGATCTCTGGGTGAAACGGGGAGTCGTGAGCTTGATGGGTGCTAAGTTGCATCCTTCGCCTCGGGTTTACAGGGTATACGCACCCTCGACACATTCACTCCCTGTAATAAAATGCGTATCCGGCGTCGAGGGCGCAGCAGAGGTTGAGTTCAAGTCATGCCATAGCGGAATCTACCGCCTCAGAGACTTGTCGCATCTCTACCAGCGGGTGTGGAATGGCGCAAATAGCCCAGCAGACAAGCTCAGTCTAAAACAAGTGGAGCAACGCACGAGAAGGACATTCTCAGTGGTAAGATATGCCAATGGTGATTTTTTTCGAGAACCATAGTCTGACTATTATAGCTCCACACGTCGGCAGACGATCCCCAGAAACGACACTTGCGTCCCCTACACCTAGAGAAACAGTGGAGCGCAACTATGAAAACCCTATCTCAACGAGCAGGCCAACTTCAAGTCTTCATCTGCGGGCCCAAATCGTCTGGAAAATCGACTTTTAGTCGCTATCTTCTAAACCACCTCCTCAGTCCAGCTCCCAAGACAGAATCTGACTACTACAACACCGACGGCGTCGCGTTTTTAGATCTCGACCCCGGTCAGCCCGAATTCTCCCCAATGGGCCAAGTATATCTCGCCCACCTTCGCTCCCCCGTGTTCGGACCCCAATTCACTCACCCATCCCTAAATAATGACCATGATGGAGCCATCATTCGCGCGCATCACATTGGCGCAACGTCCCCTAAAGAAGACCCAGACCACTACGTGCTCGCAGCCACAAACCTCATGACACACTATCGCGCTCTTCTGGCAACTTATCCTCAATGCCCCCTCATCATAAACTACCCCGGCTGGATCTTCGGTCTAGGTCTCGAAGTCGCCACATACCTTGTCCGCTCCCTGGGCCTCTCAGACGTAGTCTATATGAGCGAAAAGGGACCCATGGAGGTCGTCGAGCCGCTCCACCAGGCGGCAAGCACCGCCAGAATTCCCTTGACGATCCTGCCCTCACAACCCACAGAGTTTGTAAGCAGATCCAGCGCACAACTCCGATCAATGCAGATGCAGTCCTACTTCCACATGTCGCAGCCCAAGGAGCTGAACCAGCCCTGCTGGCTCGAAAAACCGGTCTTCAAGACCCGTCCGTTCCACGTCCGCTATGCAGGGCCCGACCAGGGTATCCATGGAATTATGGTCCTAGGCTCACAACTCTGTCCTGATGTCCTCTCCGATAGCCTCGAGGGATCGGTCGTCGGAATAGTCGCCGTGGAATCCCCAAATGCCCTTCCAACACCTCACCCTAGCCAACTTCCCCTCGCTACTGAAGAAAACGAACCTACCTCCGGCGATGGTAATGGTCCCGACAACGACGCCGACATCGAAATGACCAGCAACCCCGACGACCCATCCCACTCATCCTCCCAATCAACAATACCCACCCTTGCATCCCTAACAACCCCCACAAAAGAGAACCTCCCGTACCTCCTCCCGCCGCCGGAAACGGGGACAAGCACCCCTCTCCACCCGTCCCACTCAACCTCCCTGGGCCTCGCCCTCATCCACGGCATAAACCCAGAGAACAGCACAATCGCCCTCTCCACCCCCATCCCGCCTTCCCGCCTCCGCCAGTCCCTCGAACAGGGCCACGCGCTCGTTCTCGTTCGCGGACTGGTCGATAACCCCAATTGGGCCGTTGCCGAGGAGTACGTCTCGGCCAAGGCCGCGGAACGAAGGGCGAGGCGGGCGCTGAAGTCTCAGGCCGGAGATGGTAAGGGTGAGGATGGGGATGGGGAAGACGAGAAGGGTACCAGAGCGAGGCTGGAAAGTGCGCTTGCAAGGGCAAAGGAGAGAGTGAGGCGCGCAAAGAATGTGCCCTTTATGACTGTTGTTGAGGATCATGGGCGGCGAAGGCAGGATGAGGTTGAGAGAGAGCGAGGGGGAGGCGGATTGTGGAAGTTAAGGAAGAAGGCGATTGTTGAGGAAGAGAGTGAGGTTGGGTATTGATATTGACAACGATCTTGACATTCAAGCTATCACTGGATCACTAGTATATAGATACTGGGCACTGTACTCAGTGCTATGCTTCCCACCCAGGCGATTGATGTGTATACCGCTGAAAATATACGTATGGATGACACCCGACATCTACCAGGTCTCATACACCGTTGGACTCATATTACTAGTTCTATACCCATCCCATATATAACGAAATATCTCCTCCACAACCAGACAAATAATCAACTTCTTACCTACCTAGTCGCATCTAACACCAGGTAGTTCGAGGCACCATCGCATCCGCATCGGATCCGCATTTCATGAAGCGGATATACGGTCTCCCCACCGCTGCTACCGAACCCATAGCCGTAACCCGGAACGGCAGAGGGTCCACGGTGTGTGAGGAAGAAAAAAGCAAGCAACAGGTTAAAGTTTGGTAAAGTATAATATAGTTTGAACCTTCAGGAAGGGCCCAACACCCAACAGGAGCCTGACTTGATGTTCCCGTCTAAGACCTAGTCTGTACTAGTAGAGTTGGAGGGGCTTAGCCCACTCATTTCATACGCAAGCCGCTCAGCTTTATTCCCGGTGTTTTTAGTGTCTGGGCTCGGGATGTGGGATTTGAGAGTTCAGTGTGAGTTGCTGACCGGCCGGTGAGTTTGATCTTGTTTTGCCCTCGAGTCGAGTCTACTCCCCGCGTTGAAGAAAAGTTCGAGCGGCCCGTGTCCGCAGAACTTACGCTCTCGAGAGTCGAGAACAGTGAGAGTATACGAGTAAAGTCATGCGAGCCGTACTCGGCGCACGCTGTAAGGCTGATCGAGTGCAACTGTGCGGTCCGAGGCCGTCTGAGCCCGAGTTTACGTGCAGATGCCTGCAGTGAGTCTCTTGCCCGGGATGGCAAGAATGAGGGGTTGATGCAGGTGAAGAAACTGAGCGTACATAAAGTTCCACTGAGATGCATACAAGTTAGAAATGAGAATGAATAATATACCGCAACGCTAGTCTTAGTGTGATCACTGTAATAAAGTTAATGGCTGGGAAAGCTTTTCCGGGGGAGCGGTCTACTTGAGATGAATTGAGATGTGCCCACTCGGAGCAGTTGAAGGCGGGCTAGATCCTTTTGATTAGAAAGATGCAAGACTCGAGTCTGTTGTAAGTTTGGTTGTTTACAGCCGTTGAGGCTGTTTCAGGTGACTAATGGGATCCTTCACAAAGGTAAGCTAGACTGCAAAGAATGGGCTGCGCGTGTTAAGTGGGACGGGCACTGCAAATATCGGTGGATAGTGGACTTGGAGAATATTCCAATGTAAAGATCGGCTTATGAACACGAGTGTCACTATGTCGGTGGAAAATATTGAATCATGATAGTGTCAATGAGCGAAAATGACTGTTGATGAACTCACTGATCGACAAATGATTCGTAAGTCAATGGATGTGTAGTGACAGGCAGGTCCAAATTGATTTACAACCAGGCAAATATTGCAAGTTGTTCTGCAACTGGTGGAAGCCTCCACATGGAGAACAGTTTTTTGTATGGTTCGAACCGGCGCCGTACAAGCTTCAAACTTACAGAGATCCAAACTGTGAGGGCGGGCGCAATGTCTTCAGTGGTGTTCCACAGTGGAATCACTATGGAATGTGGATGGAAGCGCGATTTTCTCAGCCTTAGCATCAGTGGGGTTCCATGGTCTATAACCGTTAATAGGTCGTGTGTTTGGTTGCCTCGAAGACTGGAAGAAGAGACACGAGGATTGGTAGAATGGCGATCTCGATAGAAAGAAGAGAAGGAAATTAAGGAGCTGGCCGTGATGCAAGAATTACGGAGTAGTTAGGTGAAAATGATGATGCCAAGTTTAGGAACAGGCGTGGTGAGGAGCCCAGTGTAGTATTCCGCAACTGTATCAGCGGTTGATCGGAAATACTAATACACCTTGAAACAACGATTAAAGAGATAGGGAATTTAAATTATCACATTCCAACCACGGTAGCGATGGTTTGATTGTACATTATCGCTTTCTACCAGGAGAAACGCTGGGAGCCCAAAGAGACCAGGGAATGTGGTCGGCCGCAGCCCGCACCCGGCGAAGAGATCCATGTCGAGTTGCGAAATGCCGACATTAATAAGTGTCGAGTAATTAATTATTACTCTCTGCACTCCGCATGCAGAGAGATAGCGTATGCATAGGGAATCACATCCCTTAAGCCTCTTGATGGGTGTCGGGCGAATCGGAGGAATGGGAATCCGACCTCTCCTACTCGATGAGGACAGGCCGAATCCTTATCAACAAGGAGTGTGGGTTGCCTTGGAAATGGAGGAAGCGACTGCATCCGACTCCTGCTACAGGATTCAACAACGGCGAAGGATCGAGCTATGGGGTGATGAGAAATGTGCCTGGCCTGTTTCGTCCGTTGTCTCGTGTGCCCACTCCCTGTCTCCTACAACGGCCATCAACCCGAGCACGGAGACATCGTCCGCAGGACTCCGATCAGTTCGGCATGTGATGGAAGTTCTCTGGCCAGCTTCTTCTTCTGGAACAAACTGGAGGTGCATTTTGCTTTTTCCTGGAGATGGCTTGCAAGTGCCCTGTGATAGCTACCCGTCCCACCAACCCATGCAACCGGAGCTGCGAAGCTAGGGATTATGCCGACCTAATAAGGGCTATCGGAAGATCCGGCATGGGGGCGGCAAAATAAGGAGCAAATCAGCCTGCATTTCTTTTCGGCCTGATTGCACGGCTTCGTTTCTTTTTCTTTCGCTCTTCAGACTGATCTAAAGGGGCAAAGGATTGATAAACAAGGATAGATCCCTGCTGAAAATGAGAGATAGTGTGAAAGTGAGTCCATCGGCTTTGGAAGTTTGGCGGAAGTGCGGGTGGATGGATCTGGGCTGGGATTGACTTCTTCCATTTCCCGTTCTACAAGGCTTCGATTGCGTAAAACATCCTTGGGAGGACTAGCGGCCAACCGCCGTTCCGTTGCGCTGGGTACGCACTCATCCACTTCGATGTCCATCTCTTAACTCCGTGGCCGACACAGCAGGGGCACAAACTGCTTTGATAGCTGTAGATAGGAGTCTGACACGAGAGGCTGCCTGCTGGCGCGGCCTCAATTATAACTGGGACAATGAGGATCAAGTCCCCAACAGATATGGCGCATTAGGCTGAAGACCGTTTTCTGTCGGGCTCCAGCCGCTGACGGACGGAAAGGGGTGGTCGAAGAAATGCGATAGCTCACTCCAGCTTAAGGTAGCAATCTCGGGCGGCTGATTGGGTACCATCTCCCACCTTTATCCATTCCCATCTTGTGACAACTCCGTTTCTCTCAAAAAGACGACGATGAAGCACCATGCAAAGACCGACAAGGTATGTATCATACCATACAGTATGGTACGTGACAACCGGGGCCGACCAGGCCAGACCGGAGCACCGGGCCAATGGGCATGCAGCAAAAGCATGAATAATGCTGGAAGTATGGGGGCTCCACCGGGTGGCCCCTTCCACTTAGTCCTTTTCCTTTTTCTTCCTTTCCACTCGTTCTGGTCCCGAGAATGAGATCCTTCAAGACAAAGCCGTCGAGTAGCATTTATAATAATTCAAAGATGTAGATTCTGTCCAGTGATCCCTGAGTTCTTCTCTCCGTCTTCTCCTTGTCTCTGGGGCTGAATGGGGTGACTCGACCTATATTATCGAGTCCTCCCCGTGTACTTGTGAAAGCCGACTTGCTTATCCTCCTCTCATACCTTATCCTCTTCCACGCCTTACTTCGTGTCGTCCCTTTTTTGCGTTCAAGCTTCCTTTCCTCCGTTGCCGGTTGCAGGACACTGGCACATCAACATCCAACTCAAATCAAGTCGACTCTCTTCCAGCCACCTCTTCTACCTTCTGCTTCCCCTTCTCCCCTCAGTGCTGCGTCATTGCCACCACCTGAGCCTACGGTTCTGCCACTACGCCGCGGGACCACCAGCTCTGTGCCTCATTTTCGCCTCATCGCCGTCTTAGGAAGCATGACTTTCAATTATGGATTAATCTCGTTGCTGGAAAGTGTTAGACGTTAATCTGCAGTTGATATGGATTTCATTGTGAGTATCCTTACCCTTTTCTCTTGTACACCCCCACTGTCGCCTATCATCTTGGTTCTTTGGGACCCAGTATGCTATGCGATTGCACCAACACCGCAACTCCTCCTTCATTGCTTTTCCTTTAGCGGGATTCCGCTTCCCTGTTCTCTCACTACGCAGCATTACAAGCCCAGCATGAGAATGTGCGACGCGGGCGCACTGTTCTGTACTCTCCGAGGCTTGATCTCCAAGACTCCGGGCATTTATTAATGCTGCATCGGCTAACCATCTCTTTTTCCCGTCTACACAGCTGTCCTTAACGCACTTTTGCGAGGTACATGGTCCCACCTCGATCATCTGCTCGCAGGTGCTCCCCTTCTCGTGCTCGCAATGTTATCCCGAGACCACGGTCTCCTCACCCGAAGACACCCCTGCGACATCTCACGACACCGTCTCCTCCCACAGCTTTCGTAGCCATGCTAGCGGTAAACGCTCCCTATCCTCAAAATCGATTGCGAAATCTGGTGATGGCTCCGACAAGCCTCACAAAATCGAAGACTACCCATATTTTGTGAAGGGGCAATCCAATGCGACTGAAACCCAGAAAGTCAACGTGTTGGGGGGCGCGGACGGTGATACTTGCGCAAGCTGTAGCTTGACTCTTCCAGCGGATGTGAGCAAACAGCTACCTCCTGGCGCCCCGGGTACTGCCCGCGGCGACGGGAAAGGCAGAAACGGTAGCCCCGTCTTGCGATCCAGAGAGGTCGTTTACTCTTGCGGGACAAATCATTCGGAGCCAGACGAAACGGCGCATGACACCCACGTTCACGGCTCCCTTCCCGACTCTCTACACTCATCATCAGTTGCCTCTGACGTTTCCTGCCACACACATATCCTTACTTACCTCTCTCTCAGGGGACCTCCGAACCCCGCAGATTACGCCCTTCTCCGACGCTCGTCCATTAGGACTCTTAGTTGCGAACTTCTCCCTCGCGGACTTTCTTCCGGACCATTGTGCTTCGGCGACTCTAATACAGGTTACACCATCGCCTACATATTTCGACTTCCTGATCCTATGGCACGCGGCAAACGACGCAGCTATGCGCTCGTGGCCTTGGCTGGCAAGGATTCGCGGAGAGCGTTCCGTGCCTGTCCCATAATTTTCCGCGCGTTTGACCGAATTGCAACATCAATCTACAACGCGGCTGAGAAATTTCAAGAGGATGAAAAACGTCGAGAAGAACAGAATAATGTGGCCAGCCGGCCTGGGAACCGACAATATACACCAGTGTCTTCATTTCTCACAGGACGCGCCATGGATCCAGATGGACAACCTCGTCGCCCTGGTCCGGTCAGAGCACGGAATTTGACGGAGATCGTGGGAAATCAATATCTATTTGCAGAGATTCATGGAAGCTTCGTCGCACTACTACAACAACTTGGTTCTATGTTCGGCGCAGCGCCCGTTTCAGAAGAGCGCTTCATTTGCAGCACGGTTACCGAAGAGGGAGAGACGAACCCTCGGCGCTCTGTGTCCCTTGCGAGTTCGAGCGAGAAGGGGAACCGCCGCGCTTCACAGAAACTGGACGACAGTGACCTTGGGATGGCAAATCTAGATATCTCAGCAGGACCGAGGCCTATCCCGATCGCCCCTCGACGCTCTGTCATTGCCTAAACGTCGAAAGTCTAACGACTGCGATATCCCATCATATCGAACACAATACGACATGCGCGACTCGCTATGATCTTTTACATCACCAGCCCGCGCGCAACATAAAATACGACCTCTCTAATCGCGTGACTACACTCAACCACGCCTACTGTACTTCAACACACGGAGGGTATTTGCGTCCTTGCCTTCTGTTTTCTTTTTCCGCTGTCACGTATGATATCAACATAGACCACTGGGTATGGCGCACTTCAAGATTGGAATCGAGTTCGGGTTGTATTATGGCAAGCGTTTTTGTTTTTTTTTTTTTTTTCTTGTTTCGAAACATAGGTGGGCCAGCGCTCGGACTTTCTTCATTCTTCATCGTTGCTTACAGCCTAAACTAAGCCACTCATGACCTCTCCACGTCGTTACGAAATGCGATGGAATAGGCGCTGGTGCGATGGCTTGTTCTTGTTTGTTTACTTTCCATGTATGTATTTCTAGGGATACGATACCCACTAGGTCGAGGTTTCTATTTCTCTTTAGGGGTCTCAATCGATTGATTCTTAAAACGCAATTTGCTTCCTGCTATCGGTGCGGTATGGATCATACCTAAGTGCCAATTACAACTGCACCTAAGTATGATACACACCAGCTCTATGCCTTCCTCCCGAGCCATCCAGGGCACATTCCAACCAAGATCCTCTCAGCTCGAGTCCCATCTGTGACCAGGCCGGAATCAGCCCAGGTCAGGGCCAGCCACGGCGGAGGCCCAAGCCCAAGCCCGCTCCCAAGTCGTGCGGTCTGCAAACCACACTGCGCCTGGTAGTGCTGCAGATCACTTAGTCCAAACTATGTGTAGATGCCGTACTATGTACAATGCAAGGGCCGGGCCCCTAGTAACCATAGCGGAAGCTTATCTTGCATCCCCGGCTCCCCAACGTAGGCTAAGGTACTAATTGCCACTAGAGGGCTTGTCAGCTAGCCGTGATATTAATGCTTTTTGGTGGAAATTAAGCACCTGTTTTCTGAGTCCGCCGTGGCGCCGGTGCCTGGGGAGTTCCTTTTCACGAACGATCGAGGGCGTAAGGCTCAAGCTGGCAAGGGCAAGGGCAAGGGCAAGGGCAAGTGCTACACGTAATCTACTCTCTTTACCTGCATGCATGCATGCCTTGGCCAATTGAAGGGTCATGTGCAGTCCTTGTGATTACATAGCATTACACGTCCATATGTAATATGCAGGACGAATGTATGGGAAACTTTCTCCTGGCTGCGATTGGAATTCTGTGTTGGCTAGTATAGTATGTGAGACATGTCCTTTAGTGACAAGCTCCCAACTGCATAGACCTGCCGGGATCTAAGAGGAGACGGGATAGGTCGTGTGTTTAGTATCGCCAGGCTTGTCGAGTTTTACCTTGCATATTTCCTTTGTACAGAGTTTGACAGTGGGATTCCCATCAGCGCAACCCTAGCATGACGGTGTCGGAGGTTTGTTTGTCGTCTCTTTTTTTAACGTGTCTACTTTAGAGCACCTGCCTCTCCCCTGAGAATGAAGTAAAGTATATACCTGTATTGAATAAACAACCCAGAATGCAACGGTGAATCATTCCGGCTGGAGACCCGATACCTGCTACCATGAACTAGATCAACAGAACATAAATGCATTATCGCATGACAGACCCAAAAAGCACCGTCCCTACCAGTCGTGATTGACCAAAAGCCAACGCAAACATTTACAGATGTAAAAGCAATTACCGTCCTCTAATGTAGTCTCTGTTCTCGATCGTCACGCTCTTAGTCATATGGCTGACCTTGTAGACACCGACAAGGCGGGATGCAAGTTCGAACTGTGAGGCTAATTAGTGTGCGTATGGGTGGGAAGCGGCTAGGGTAAGCTTACCATGTTGTTTCTGAGGGAGATGACAATAAACTGAGCGTTCTTCGTCCTCTCCTTGATATAGGAAGCCACAATCGAGACATTGCGGAAATCCAAGGCAGCGTCAATCTCGTCCATGACGTACAATGGCGTGGGCTTATAGTGATGCAGCGCGAAGACCAGTGCCAGACTGGAGAGCGTCTTCTCACCACCAGACAGGTTACCGATATTCTTCCAACTCTTCTTCGGCGGCATCACAGAGAACAGGATACCCTCCGAGAACGGGTCGAGAGAGTCAACTAGTTCCAGCTCCGCGTTTCCTCCCATGGTGATCATCTGGTACATCTCCTTCAGGCGAAGGGAGATAGTACCGAAACCCTCCATGAAGCCGTTAAGACGAGCAGACCGAAGTCCATCGAGACGAGATTTGGCACTATCGCGGGTGGACAACGCAGTTGCCAAGTCAGCAGAACGAGACTCATGCTCCGCAGCTCTGCGGCGGTATTCTTCAATGACAGAAAGATCTATTGACGAGTTCTGCGTCTTCTCTTCCAGCGCTGCGATGGCTGCCTTCAATGAGTCCTTGTTCATCTCGGACAATTCGTCTTTGGTGAAGGTTTGGAATTCAGTAGGCTGCTGCTCCTCACCCAAGTCACTAACATTCTGCAATGTCAGCCTGGAGAGCTTCTCTTGCCAGTATCGGCTTCGCTTCTCATTCTCCGTCAAAGCCTTCTGGTTTTCCTCGAGCTTGTTGCGCATCTCAATCTCCGTTGCTCGAGTTTCGTTCAGCTCGGCTACCTTTTCGTCCAATTCAGACTTGAGATTCTTAAGCTCGAGTTTTTTGGTGTCTAGAGCCTCCTGCGCCTCATCTACCTTATCCTTCCACCCAGACGCGTCACTAGCTTGATTGGCGACATCCTCGTTCAGCTTCTCAAGCTCCTCGGCTACGTGAGCAAGCTCTTGTTCGGAATCTGCGCGAGCTTTCTCATGCTTTTTGATAAGTTTCTCGTTCTTTGATTTGCCAATCTCGGCATTGGAGATCTCATCGGAGAGTAGGCGAATCTGCTCCTTGAGTCCGTCAACTTTGGCTTTCTGCCCGCGCAGCCTGACACCGCCGACTTCCATAATTTTGTTCTGGAGTGCCTGTATTTCCTCTTCAATCCCACCCTTTTGTGAGCGGAGGTCCTCAATCTCCTCCTCGAGGCCTGTAATCTGTTGTTCTAGGGCCTTGACTCGGCCGGCGTCGGTCTTGGAAGGTACGTGCGCTTTGCTTAACTCCTGAACACGGCGCTCAGCGTCGGCAAGGCTGCGCTTTGCGCTATCAATTTCGATCATAATCTTCTGGATTTTCGTTTCCGCCCGCGGGATCTCCTCAGTCTTTTCTCGTAGAGCTGCTTCGACCCGTCGTTGTTTCTCTTGGAAATGCTGGAATTTCCTTTCCATTTCCTCGAGGTCGTTTTCCATCTGAACCAACTGCTCTTTGCCGATGTCGCCAACCTGTTTTGAAGACATCGCGCCGCGGGCAACACGAGTACCACCACCACTCATCGTCCCGGAAGTATCAATGAGCTGACCGTCAAGAGTGACTACTCTCCATCTTCGGGCTCCATAGGCGATTCGGTTGGCTTGCTCTAGGTCCTTTGCAACCAGAGTGTTTTGCATCACACTGTAGAACGCGGGGGCAAACTTTGGATCCTTGGGTTTGACGAGATCGAAGAGTCGCGGGACATTCTCAGGGGTGAAGATTGTGGATAGATCTCGCTTGGGCAGTCGATCCAGGAGGATGAAGTTGGCGCGGCCAAGGTTGTTCTTCCGTAGATAGTCAATACATTGTTGTCCAACTTCTACTGTATCCACAACCATGTTCTCGAGCGCAGGGCAGGCTGTTGAGATAGCGACATCGTATTGCTCGTCAATTGTGCCGAGATTCCCAAGTCGTCCGTGAAAGCCTTCAATACGGCCTGATTCTTTGAGACGCATCAGTCCAGTCAACACACTACCGCGGTTTTGTGTGCTCGCAACAGTGGCCCTAGCCTCCTCGGCTTTCTGCCGAGCGCTCGAGACGTGTGCGCGAACTTCAGGCTCTCTAGCGCTGTACTTCTTCAGGTCGTGCTTAAGTTGGGCGACTTCCTCGTCAAGACTGGTCCGCTGGGCTTTGCATTCTTCCAAGTCTTCTTCTTTCCTGGCGATGTTCTCTTCAATTGACGAGATCTTGGACTGTGCTTCTGAAAGTAAAACCGCCCCAGCATTGCTCTTCTCCTTGAGAATATCAAGCTCACTTTGAGCCACAGCGAGTGCTGATTGCTTTTGGTTGATCTTTTCGTCCCATGGCTCGAGTGATTTTTGCTTCGCGGAGATCTGATCTGACAAGCCTTGCGTCTTACCCTTCAAACTTTCACGGATGTTCGAAAGTTCCTCTTCCTCGACTTCCACTTCTTTCTCGAATGCTGAGCTCTCTTTGCTCTTCTTCTCAATGTCATCAGTATGCTTCTTAACCAAGCTCTGGCATTCGGAAGCAGAAAGGCGGGCGGCGTGCATAGCCTTTTCCAGTTTCTTCTGCTTTCCCACCAGGAACTTCTTCTTTTCCTCAAACTTGACAGACTCCTTGTCATACTTGGCCATCCCCTTGGCTAGTTCCTGTACCTCCTTCTCCATTCGCTCGTACTCCTTCGTGGCGCGCTTGTACGCCTTCTCCAGCTCTTTGATTCCTAACTCATTACCTTCGTGTTTCTCTAGCTCGAGGTTCAGGAGCTCTTGCATCTGGAGGATTGCCTCTTCCGTGACACGAAGGTTGTCCGCACATTCATCGATATAAATCTGATACAATGCCGATTGTTTCTGGGATAGCTCATTTTCCTCCTGGATATAGGCAAGGGCCTTGTCCTTCTTATCCTCCAGTGCGGTCTTCTCCTTCTCAACATGTTGAACGCGGTTGTTCTTCTCAACACACACATCGTTGAGTGTTTCAAGTTCCGTCGCAGCTTCCTCAATCGGTTGCTTATACTTGGAGGTGCCGATAATATCCTCTAGATATTCCAGAAGTCCGTCTTCGTGTTCATTGGCGGCCTTGGGTTTCATCTGGGCAATGGACTCGACTTCACCCTGAAGAATTAAGAAACGTTTGTGATCGAGATCAATCCCGCGCTCACGGAGCAAGGTTGTCACGGTGGTAAAGTTCGTCTCTTTACCATTCATGTAATATTTGCTGGTGTTATTCTTGAACGCCTTGCGAGAGATAATCAGTTGGGAATCTAATACAACTTCATGCTCCCCACCGGGGAGATCGTTGATTTCTTGGAAATAAACCTCCACTTCACAGAATGGAAGATCAGGATGGTTGGCGGAGTTGTGGATCAAGGCGGATATCTTGCCCTGTCGCATCTTGCTGGCGCGAAATCCGAAGACGAACAGCAAGGCATCGATCACGTTCGATTTTCCGGATCCGTTGGGGCCGACGACGGAAGAGAAGGAAGCGTGGAACGGCCCTACTACTTGTTTTCCTGCGTAACTCTTGAAGTTATTGAGAATTAATGTGGTGATCATGAGGCGGCTTTTGGGACCTTGAGGCTCCTCAGGCACGCTAGGACCGAGCGTCCGCGATTTCAACATAATATCCATTGGCTTCTCTAAGATGGTTGTATTCGGGTTGATGATCGAGATCTGCGACTTCGGGTCCTCGGCGGGCTTCGCCGGGGTCTGGTTTACTGCGGAATCTGTGATATCGGCGAGCGGGGGAACACTTTCTCGCTGGGGGCGCGGTTCAGGTTGCGGCGAAAGCGAGGGCTCTGGAGTGGGGAGTGAGGACTTTTCCGGGTTGGGTGTAGAGGACACACGACTCTTGCGGGCCATACTTTTTCTTTTCATTGCCGCAGTACGTGAAGGCGATTCGGGCTCTTCATGTCCCATGCTCTTCCGCTTTATCGCCGTGTTCGGTGAGGATCCGGATTCATCTTGTGCGCTAACGATAGACTCGCCTTCATCATTCGGCTCAGCGATCATGGATGTCTCTGTCGTCTCCGCCGTCCTTGACCGTCGCGATCTCCGGTCAACTTGTGTGGCCGGAGCCTCGGACGTCATTCGTCGACGTGACACTCTCTTTGGCGCAACCGGCTTCTTCGGTACCGGTGTGTATTCTTCTTCGGCCGTTTCGTCATCATCGTCATGATGGGATGGGGTGGGGGTAACGTTGCCCGAGTCCTCTGATTCTGATGTTTCCTCGGCCACATAACTCTTCCGTGCGGTGGCGGAACGCCGTGATGGCCTGCCTCGTGCAATAGAGGCCATTATGTTGAGGGGGTATAGAAGGAAAGAGAGTGTCTCATCAAGGCAGGCTGAGAGAGATGGGCAACGCTCTGATGCTGGATGTTGGAAAAGCGACCAAGAAAGTGGGTTGTTTACATAGCGTCCTAAACAGGCAAAGTGTTGTTTTCTGCCACAACAACAAATCGTGGTTTCCGCTCATGTGACTCACCGCCTGACGTATTAGTCGTACCATACGCTGTTACCACTGGAGTGCAATAATAAAGCTTGAATCTAAGAGGCACAGCACTTGCAAAAAGCACATTCAACAATGGCTCCTTGGGAAGATTTCGATAACATATTTCACTTCAATAAGAATTTTACATATGATGGCAAAGTTATTGAACAAATCCTTTCCAACCGCCGCGCTCTCGAAAACCAGCTGTTCGCCGACCGATTGCTAGAGCTTCTTGGTGTTCAAGCAGGTATTTTACTACATCCAAGAATTGCCCTGCCCTGATGCTGACGATAAGCCTGTTCAAGTCACCAAGCTATACCCTCCTATTTCAAACTCAGATCTTCGGACACTCATACGGCATATTGTATCATCGGGCCTGGATATCCACCACAAACAGAGCTTGATCTATTACATTCTGAGGGACTGTCGAGCTTCCAGTGACGCGGCTACTCAGTTTGCGCGAAGATGTCACCTGCCGGAGAAATATAGGCTGTTTATAGAAGGCCTCTGGAATCTTGATCGGCTTGAGTTCAAGGTGTGTTCTGACTTTCGGCGTGGCCCCTGTTTGTCCTAACGGTGTTTTAGCGCGCCATTGAATATCTAACCGAACCATCAATTATCCCAACTTTCCCCGACGAGATCCTTTACGCGCTCACACTCTCACACCTTCCAAGACATGATGACAGCCTCGTGATGGCATACTACTTAACAGTCAATCCACCACTCTCCGCAGAGAAAGCTCAGAGAGCTTTTATGGACACGCTCTCTCGAGCCAGCGTCACAGAGGCATTCTACTTCACCCGTAAACACTACGAGACGCTTCGGCGAAATTACTTCACCCAGCTCATCGAGTTTGTTCATAGGACAGATGCCGGCCAAATACGGAGTAGGCGTGCGATGGAGCTGATCGACCTTCCCTTTGATGATCAGGAAGAGGAATGGTTTGAGGATGCTTTGCTCCGTGGAAACGCAAAGACTCTGCATGGGGCGAAAGACACTGTGATGATGCGCTGTCTCGCCACCGGTAAAATGGCAGGACTTTCGAGTGAGCTGGAATCTCTGGGAGGAAAGAAAATTGACGGCTTGAATTGGGATACCCTCAAACAAAGCATGGAGCCTGCGCGGGCGTCGGCCGGCACAGGGCAATCCTCGTGAGAGATTTTTTTTTGAACTAAATATCCATGATACCTAAGGTTCGGAGCGGGCGTTTTAACGTTGCATTATTTTCTACTCTGAATTGCATAAAAGGCGCAAGAGTTAGGGCTTCAAGGCTCGCTTATATACTATCCAACAACTGTCTCAGCATCACGTTCCAGGGAGCGTCTCGTAACTTGTATCTTGTACTAGTGACATGTTTGGAAAATGTCTCGAATAACAGTGCGTATACAAAAATGATAGTTTTTTGATTTTCTTGCTTGTATGCGTAAATTACCAATACATAATGATACACATATGATCCGCGATTTGGTGCAGGGAACACCTTTGAAGGAGATGGTAATGTGACGGATCTCGAACCATCAAAGAACCACTGGCACGAGTTTCAAGCTCCAAGACGACTCTTATTCAACAAAGCAAAACCCGCACCCTCTTTCAGGCATCTGTTTGATATAGTGTGGATTTAAGCATCGAGGCATACTGCAATATATCTTTTCCTCCATCCTTTATGTACAACATGAGGTCCTAATTTTATGAGACGTACGAATTTGAATCTTTAACCAGATTCCCCGAGGACCTTATTCGCGCAAACCAAACGTTTTGAGGTCAAGACAGTATGGTTGTCTGCAGTTTTTTCCAACAAGGCCGATGCAAGTACGGAAGTAAGTGATTTAGTATAATTAATCTCATAAGCGTATAACTAACTGCTTTTAGATCGGTGCAAGTATGAGCACCCAGGCCAGCAGCAACAGTCATTCCAGAGCGGGAACCGATTCGGCGCACTCTCCGGTGGAGGCGGCGGCGGTAGCTTTAACAGTATGTATTCTCATTAGTGTACTTTACTGGAATTTTATTTGGCTTGGGAGTGCATCACTGTAGACCGCTTTTTATCAAGCTTGTCTTGAAACCCCATGTTGCTCTTAATCCAGCATGCATAGTTGCTAACATGGCCCAGATCGTGGACAAAACCAACAACAAGCACAAAACCAGCCCAAGTAAGATAGTGCACTTCAATCCATTCTGATTCTATTGACTAATTTGGCACCAGTTATGGCGTGACTGCAGCTGATATCAAGGCCGATTTACAAGCCGGCAAGGGAAGGCCAGACTGGATCTTCTCTTGCTATGGGCCGGGGAGAAATGCTCCAAGGCAATTATTTGGTGGCCCACAGCGAGAGTTGAGCTTTGAAGAGCTCAGATTGCGGCATTACGAGGCTGCCGCTGTAGGGAACCCCGGACCAGCAATTCAAGAGGCTGAAAGTCTGTATAATGAGGCCGTGAAGCAGATGGAGGTCATAATGAAAAACCTTGATGACGCTATAAAGTACATCACCGAGGGATCAAATGAACATCCGAACAGGATTGACATCACAAATGGCCAAGCAGTTCCCAATAATGGGCCAGCTCCGGCGTTTGCTCAGAAAACACCAGCGCCAGCGTTTGCAGCACCTGGGTTTGCCCAAGAAGCACCTAGCCAGACGTCGTTTGGCCAGCCAGCTTTCGGTCAGCCATCGCTAGGAGCGGCCTCTGGCTTCGGCCAGCCAAGTACTCTAAGTGCTACAGCACCTACCTTCGGTCAACAACCTACGTTTGGACAGCCTAGTTTTGGCAAACCCAACTTTGGTCAACCGTCACTCGCGCAACCATCATCGATGGGAGCATCGCCATTTGCCCAGGCAGCCGGTGCTGCATCGCCGTTCTCTCAGATATCAAATCAAACTCAGCCTGCAAGCAGCGGCTTCGGACAGCCCTCTCCCTTCGGCCAGGCAGGATCTGGATTTGGGCAGGCAGCAGTAACCTCGACCACAACAAGCGGCTTCGGCGCCCCATCATTAGCAGAATCAAATCCCTTCGGTCAACCTCCAACTATACTTGGTTCGACCAATCCTCCACCATTTCCGCCGGGCGGGCCTCCGAATATCCCACCACTCCCATCTTTAACCGGAGGATTCCCATCGGCACCGTCAGGACTTGTACAGCAGCAGCAGCAGCAAGCCTCAATGTCTTCCGCACCGGTGTTAACAAGCACCGGATCGGTAGGCCCTGGACCAGCCCCTCTGCTAAAGATTGACAAGCCCAGCGACCTCAACCCGATTCCTCCTTTGAACGGTCAGACAGTGCGCGATCCAATGTCGAAACGGATACTGAGATGGAAGGGGCAGCCGGTGCAGTATATCGACGACGCGCCGTGCTATCTACATCCGCAGGACCAGAAGACGGCTGTGCGGATCTTCTTCCCCGATGGACCACCGGACAACGCAAATCTACGGGATGCGCAGGCGAAGCCTGAAGAGTATACACCCGAGGTGACGGCGCAGTACGAATTCTTCATCAAGAATGGGTATTTCAAAGATGGAGTCATTCCCCCAGTACCGCCTAAGACGGAGTGGGCTAGCTTTGACTTTTAAGCATATATTGGAGGGATCTATTTTCGTTTTCACAATCTAGAAGCTTACGGCTTGTGATATACCAAACGGCGTTTGAGGCCATAGTTGTATCTCTTGTATTCAGGTACGGAGTATAGCGTTTATACTTACTCTGTATTACCACTACAGACTACGCGATGCAATTGAGAAGTAGGTTAAATGGTTTCCAACTTTTCCATTTTTATGCCTATTTTTGTAGGGTATCGAAGTCAACCCAGCACAAAGTCTCGGGCAAGCCCATCGTCACCCGCACAGACCCAATCAAGGGCCTGCACTGTTTCAAATTCCCTCCTTCCAGAGTAGAACATATTTAGGCGGCAATTGTGACCTCAACCTCAACACCAGCCTCGATGTTGATGATGATCTGCTTGACGGTCTCGGTGGGGGCGAGGAGGCTACAAAGTATTAGCGTTTTCTGCCCGAATATATATCGCCTTCTCTCTCGAGGTTGAAACGCAGGGAGGAAAACTCACTCGATGAGACGCTTGTGGATGCGCATCTCAAACTTGTCCCAGGTCTTGGAACCCTCACCGTTGGGGGTCTTACGGGTGGAGATGTGCAGGGTCTTGGTGGGCAGACGGACGGGGCCCTTGACCTGGAGGGACTTGGAGCGGGCACGCTCGATCAGAGCAGCGCACACGGACTCGAGGGAGGCGACCTTGCGGGAGGTGAGGGTGATGCGGATCTTGTGGACCTTCTATATTGTGGAAGAGAGATTGTTAGAACATTTCCTCCTCATGGGTTGCGTCACAGGCTCCGGTAGAGCCAGGGTAGAATGAGGGGATTGCAACGTACGGGGCCCTCGCCGAAGTCCTTCTCCTGCTTGTTGTAAGACATGTTGATGGTGAGTGTGCGGTTGAAAGACCGGTTGGCTGAGATCGCTATCGCTCAATTCAATTAGTATCCTGGTAGATGACGCGCAGCTAAAGTAAAGGTCGGGAACACACCGCAAGTGAGGCTGTATGCCAATCAAGACCTGAACTTCGAAGCTCGGTAAGGTGATGATGGCCGTTAAAGCTGGGAAGAATCGTCGTTGGCAAAAGTGGATGCGATCAAAAGCGACTTTTTCTCTTTTGGGTCGAATTTCTTGTGCGGGCTCAAAGTCTTGGCGCTCGCCTATAACGCACTAACCCCGATTGGGCACCGACTCTTGTCGACGTCGTCAAGTAGGCTGATATAACACCAGCGATGAATCATAATGACTGCGGGCGCCGATGGATGCGGGTGTGAGGAGGATATTTCTGTTCCATTCTCTATTCTTTGATCTACGACTGTACGACTTTTTCTTATCGATTCGGTGTAGGCGGCCATGACCACGTTGCCACCTCTAGCTCCACTCCCTCCCCCAGAGGTGCAGAGGTCCATACCCTCTGATGAATGGGAGTTGTATCTAGATGCATGGATATTCCTTCTTGGAGCTCGACTCGAGTCATCGGCATCGGCATTTGAGGAATTTGCGCCAAAGGATGAATCTGCGGTGCTTTTCTTGGCTTCATTCTACCACCATTTCGCTATATCCGGGAACTTGATAAACCAGTCCAGAGCAAAGAGCAAAACGTTGAAGAAGCTCTGCTTTCTTTTAACAAGAAGGTATCTAATAGAGGTCACCGCGGTACCGCTTGATTTACTGGAATGGACACATCTCAGCGAGCTGTGCTGTTGCTATCCCTCAAGCTCGGCATTGAAGAAGCTCCTATCTGATGCATGGGGAAAGCATAATGATACAATTACGGCCAGCCTTGAGAAAGGCAAGGCATCGGTTATCAAGCTGCTATTAGCTTCGGGCTCTGTCAGCATATCGAAGGCCGTCGCGGACCTTCGGCTACTAACCATTCTTACATCTTCACTACCGGCCTTTGGGCATGTGCTCATGGCGGGTTCTGAGTTTCTGGATACTCTCACAGACGCATATCGCACTCATAAGAGAGAGGACATTCGCAAGTCTTTGGTGGCGCATGTCTATGTCGGCCTGACCTCTCTTCTAAAGAGCACGAAACCAAACCTCTCTCTGCTATTAGACCAACTATTTGCCTTGAAAGCCAGCGTTGGCGTTGGCACGCCAAGAGCAATAAAAGAGCCCACGGTCCTCTCAGACGTCATCTGCAGTTCAGATCTACTATCTAGACTAGAAAGATACCTCGTCACGCAACCCCAGAAGCGAGGGCAGGATCTCGTCACAAGCCTACGCTCGTATCAAATCGAGTCAAAACCATTCCACCACCGCTATCAAAAACCGAAGAAACGAATAGACAAGGGCAAAGGTCGGGAAACAGGCCTTCCACCCACAGCCGACCTCCATGCCCACAAAATGTCCCTTATCACGCAAATTCAAGACCTCTTCCCGGACCTTGGATCAGGGTATATCGTCAGACTCTTAGATTTCTATGGCGACAACCCAGAGACTTTAATCGCACACCTTCTCGACGAATCTATCTCATCCGAACTCCAAGATCTGGACAAATCAGAACAACTTCCTAGTTCAGCAGCAATAGCACATCATGACCCTTTACCACCGAGATCAACACCACCACCACCACCACCTACAGAACTTCCCGTTCGCAAAAACATCTTTGACAATGACATTGACCTCGCCGAACTTGCCCGATCCGACCAATCTCTTAACACTGCAACCGCCGCAAAGAACACCCTCCGCTTCGGCCGGGCAAACCCAACACTAACTGCCGACGAGCTCCTCTCGGACCGCAGCAATCATGCCGCTCAAAAAGCAGCCATAATTTCCGCACTGGCAATATTTGACTCAGACGACGATGAGCGCGACGATACTTACGACGTCGCCGATGTCGGCGGCACGGTAGACGCAACCGATGAAGGCACAGACCAACAACAGCAGCAGAAATCCACTGACGATCTCGATCTGACGCTTTTACAAGCCTACAAATCCAACCCTGCGCTCTTCTCCCGTGACTCGGCGACACGCCGCGGACAGCCGAGAGCATCCCTCAAGCGGGAAACGGAAATGACAGATGAAGCGATTGAGGGGTGGGCTGTTATGCTCACGCGGGATCCGAAACGACTGGCTAGACTTGAGGACCGGCTGGCACTTTCTGCTGCCCCAGGTGCTGGAATGGCGCAGCCTGAGCTGGCTTCGACCTCGTATCGCCGCCCGAAGGTTTCAGGAGATGGAGAGGATGCGAGTGGGACGGAGGGTGAACAGCAGGGTTCAACGAGAGGCCGTGATCGGGGTCGTGGTGGGTTTGGTAGAGGACCACGACGTGATCGAGGAGGTGGAGGACCCTCCGGTGATCAGAATACAGCTGCGTCGCGACAGAGGAAGGAGGAGAACAAGGCGAGCCGGGCAAACCATAACCGGCGGCAGCAGAGAGCGAAAAAGGTTGCTAGGGCTGGAGGGCTGGTTGGATGAATCAATGAATAATGGCACATGTTGGATTGCATTATCTGTTTCCTGAACTGGCTGATATATCTGGGGATGCAGTTTCCCGGATTTTACTACTTTTTCTTCCGATAGTCATGGTGTACATGGGATTATAGAGCTCAAATGCACATATTGTAAAAAACACTCTAGTCTTGTCTTGAGAAACCGAAACTATATTAGACAATATCATGAGGACATTATGTACAGTAGAGCTTGCTAGACTAAGTCCCGACACCCTTTGAACCGATAAACCACGAGACATTATATATTACCTGTGTTAGGCCGGTTTATGCTAGAGCACCCAATGAAGACAGTGGTATAGATTGATTGGTGCAGTGCTGTCTAATGATGATCCGAAAAAACACCCTGTTCAGCACAAGACTTTCTACACTCCTCCAAGATGCGAAGCTGCTTCGCAACATCACCGAGTTTGCTGATCACCTCTTTATTTCCGTCAGTAAAGGTAAACAGGGCGTAAGGGATGCCGGTGTCTCGACAGAATTCCAGCACCAGCTTCTGCGTACGGCGCAGGTTATGACGCGGAATACGTGGGTAAAGATGGTGGATTGCCTGGAATTGAAGGCCACCGTGGAAGAAGTCAAGCCATGTCGGGCAGTCAACATCCATAGTTGTGCGGAGCATTTTCTGGGGAAACGATTCATGGACGCCTAGGTCTGCGGTTGACATGGCAAAGTGAGAGAGGGTGATTTGCAAATGAACTGGAGCAGTCACCATGTGAGAGACTAGGAGGAAGATCGTTCGGTTGCCCCAGCCTGGAATTGAACAGTAGAGCACGCCGTAACCGAACCACGTCCAGAAGAATATCTGACCGGCAATTTCGAACCAGCGGTGCCACCAGGCGGGTCCTCGCCGTGGACCCTGCCCAAGAATCAGATATTCCCAGCTCAGACGGTAAAGGTTGAAGCGCCCAAATAGGAGGATGGGGTAGTAGAGGTAGTGTTGGTACTGGAGCATAAACTTGGCGAAGCTATCGAAGTACATGACACGGTCATAGTAGGTGCTTCGGAGGCTGTCGAAGAAGCGGTGCGTGATGGCAAAGAATGGCATGTGCTCAATATCAGGATCATGCTCCGGTTCATTTGTGACGATGTGATGAACGTTGTGACTTCGCTTCCACCAGCCTAGACTCAGCCCACCAAGATAATCGGCAATGATCATCCCGATTGTGCTGTCCACATGGTAGCTGTGGGTAATGCCAATATGGCCCGCATCGTGCGCTGTGAAGACCAGTTGGTGCCAGAAGCATCCTAGAAAGACGGCCGAGGTTGTGTACCATCCTAACTGTAGAAAAAAGTACGACAGGCCGGCACACAGTGAATATCGGCAAGCTTCGATGAAGTAGGAGAAATAGTTGCAGTTGTAGAGTCCCTCTGCTTCGATCCGAGTGTTAAGTTCGCGGTATCTTCGTTTAATGTCCTCCTGCGTTTTCGAGTCAAGGGAGGGATACTTGGCGGTATCGAGCACGATTTCTTCCCGAGTCCGCGCGTCGAGGAAGAAAGACTTAGGTTCAGAAGCTTCATTGGCCGGGGTCGAAACGGACGACCCGGAGGAAACAGATTGTCGTCGGTGAGTTCCTGAAGCTGCGTCGACAGCGTCGAAAATGGGCGATGGAGGCTGTGAGCTCTCGGAGGTGTCATCCTCCTCACTGTAAGTAGCTTTCTTGTCATACGGTCGAAACTTTCCGCCCTGAATTGGGGGGAGAAAGTTCACCCAGGGACCCTGGATGCGACCGATTTGGAAAGCTAACATTCGCCGGCGAGCTTCTTTAGAGTGTAATCTTCCTCAGGATCTCCGTTAGGCAGCTGCGGTTCAGGTAGGTTAAGGCACGTACGCATTGATCTCGTCTGTCGCGTCCTTTCCAACCATGTGCTTGATGGACTTGTCTCCCCCTGGATGGAACTCAATCCACGCGTCTACCTTGAGAACACGGTCGTCGAAGATAATGACATGTTTTCCCTCCGCTATTTGACCTTCGATGTAGCGTCGGGACAAGAGCGTGTCTTTACGGGGCGTTGTCGCTGACATGGCGGAGATCTCGTGAAGTGTTTATTGGTTAAATCACCTCATGACTCGAACTGAAGTACAAGGACGAGAACTTGTAGAGAAGAGGTCAAGAAAGAGCTCAGGAACCTGAGGAGCGGTCGGCGAACGGGTCCAAGCGGGGAGCCGAAATGAACTTGAAACGTGCCGCGAGGATCAGACGACGATCCATTCAGCATCAACCCACGTTCTATCTTCGAGACACCATTCACCTTTTAGTTCTCTTCGTAGCGTCTCAATTCTCGATTTCTCTCTCCTTCCCTGGCCCCGTGTCGTATGATTCAATATGGCCTCCCTCGAGGTAAAGCTCTCATCTAGCATTCATAAGCCTCGGTCTGACTTTGTAGGATTCTCTCTCCCCGCTGATTCAGAAATGGCTTGAGTGGGACCAGGTTAGCGAACTTTCTGCCCTCAAGCCTTCCTTAGGCTGACGGCTGGCAGGATTCCGCTACTCGCTCGGAAATCGAGCAGCTACGAGACTCGAGGCAGGCCGCTGAGCTGGAAAAACGTCTTAAAAAGCGTATGTCTGGGATTGAGTATTCATCGGCCCCGCTCTGCTAATACGGCATAGGGATTCAGTTCGGAACGGCCGGTCTCCGGGGTCGCATGGCTGCTGGTTTCTCATGTATGAATTCCCTCACAGTTATCCAGGCGTCGCAAGGCTTGGCCAAGTATTTGAAGGACTTTCACAGCGAGCTTGTCCCTCGCGGGGTCATTATCGGGCATGATGCTCGCCACAACTCTGCCAGATTTGCTGTTTTGGCTGCAAATGCGTTCATCGCCCAGGGGATTCCAGTTTGGTTCTTTTCGGGGCCAGCAGTTACGCCCACGGTTCCTTTTGCGGTGACCGACATGCGTGCTCTGGCAGGTGTTATGGTCACAGCAAGCCATGTAAGCTCCCAGTCATAAGTATCGAAACTCCGCGCTAACGTGGTCGCAGAACCCGGCGCAAGATAATGGTAAAGTAGCCAATCTTATAGAACTTCTCTGTCGCCGCTAACATGTTCTAGGCTACAAAGTGTCTGGTTTCACCAACCCGCGTTGCTTTTCATTTCCTAACATCGCTCAGTTACTTTAAGAATGGCTGCCAGATAAATACCCCCATGGACAAGGAGATATCTGACTCGATCGACCAAAATCTTGAGCCATGGCCTAATGCATGGGCTGAGTCACCAGCGAGCGAGCATTTCCATGCTGATACATACGAACAGCTGTTGCCACGCTACACCACACGCGTCTGGCACTACTCTGTACTAGCGCTCAATCCTGTTTACTCTCCGATAGACTAACGCTGTGTAGAAATCCACAGTCCATGACTGGATTTATCCATGGCCCTTTGTTTACACACCATTACACGGTGTTGGAGGGCTGGTTCTTCCAGACCTTTGTCGGTCACTTGGGATCACTGATTTCACATCGGTAAAGGAACAACTTGAGCCAAACCCCGACTTTCCCACACTACCATTTCCCAACCCTGAAGAGTCAGGAGCATTGGACCTTGCTGTTCAGACGGCGGATTCGGAAGGTAAAACTCTCATCATCGCTAACGATCCAGATGCAGATCGCTTCGCTGCGGCTGAGAAAGTCGAGTACGCAACTCCACTCCCTCTTTACCTCTCCTTGGGGAGCTAACGTATGTAGTGGCTCATGGTTCTTCTTCACCGGTAATCACATGGGAGCTCTTCTCGCGTCTCATCTCTTTGATTGTCTAGACAATATTGACACCGATACACGGGTTGCAGTGCTCAACTCAGCAGTGTCAAGCACCATGCTCGAGAAAATGGCGGTAGCCAAAGGCATTTACTTTGAAGAATCACTCACAGGCTTCAAATGGATGGGCAACACAGCCCGCAAACTAGAAGAGTCCGGCTATTATGTCACATTCGCCTTCGAAGAAGCCCTCGGTTACATGTTCCCAGAGGTTTGCTACGACAAAGACGGTATCACGGCCGCCATGGTCTTCCTCTCAGCGCAAGCCAAATGGGCCAAGCAGGGCCTCACCCCGTACACAAAGTTGCAACAACTATTCGCAGAATACGGCCACCACGAAACACTTAACAACTACTTTCGGTCACCGAACCCCGAAATGAGCATAGCTTTATTCGATTCTATCCGCTACGGTCCCTTCAGATCTGAAATGCGGCTAGGATCCTTTAAGATCCTTCGATGGCGAGATATGACGGAGGGCTATGACTCCGGCACGGATGACAAGACGCCAAAGTTACCCGCTGACAAGAGCAGCCAGATGCTGACCCTCTGGCTCGACCGCGAAATACGATTCACCATCCGCGCATCGGGCACAGAGGCTAAGGTCAAATGTAAGCTCCCGTTTCTTACCTTCTAGTAGACCGCAACAGAATCTAATTCGTACACGCCAGACTACATCGAAAGCTGTGGCGCGTCCCGCGAACAAGCCATAGGCGCCGTCTGTGATACCCTCCGGGCTGTTCTGAAAGAATGGATCCAGCCATTCTCGCCCTTGTTGATCTATAACAAACAACTCCCCACATCCTCCGGGTACATTCTCGAGCTGGACTAGGCAGTTAGATAAGATCGCTAGATGAATGTATATACATCTCGGGTATCATGGTCATCTTCTCTTCTACTCTTCTCTCTTCTCTTATTCAACATAGCCCGTGCAGAACAGAGTAGCATACCGTACGGAAGCACACCTGCAGACTGCAGTTCTTTCCCGCATATCAACCACAGGGATGTAACCAGGATCAGCCTGACAAACATCATCCCGGCGTCACACAGCATACAAAGCCGTATGAAAGGGTTTCTTGCTATTGGGCATAAATACCTCGTTCTACCTTTCGGATTGTAAACCTTTCTCGCTGTCCATGTGGCTCACCTCAATTTAGCCATTTCTCATTTAACAAATAAATCCAGCCTCATTCACTTTCTCATTTTCTCTTCTTTCTAAACGAAGTCGGCCAATGACCATCTATTTACTCTGCTAGTATCCCTCTAGACCTGAAAAGTCAGAACATCTACAGAGGTCCAGCATTCTGTCCGCGTTCTCTAACCCTCGACAGTACAGCCCCAGGAACCGACACAGAGGAAGACACCCAAAGAGGCATTTCTCCCATCTACAGCGATACTGACAGCGATACGGATACCGATATCGACATCACAAGACCAACACCACACTCCTTACCACATTTACCACCTTTGGCGACAGTAGAACTAAAGTCAGAAGCCACAGCCGAAGTAATACTGCAATCAAAAACCGCAATGCAGACACGCAATCCATGTCGGAGATCAAAGAGGGTGGAGTTTGCGTATATACATCCTTTCCATTCCTTTCCTTGTCTTTCTTGACCTCGTCTTTCTTCCCTCTTGCCTTCGATTCTCACTGGCTGATATAGTGCTTGCTGCTCTTAGATTACCAGGAAATGAATGTACAACTAGAGTTCCTCGCGGACAATCGCAGCCATTTTCACATGCTTATGCTCATGCTCATGGCCATGCTCAACTTCACGAACCCTCCCCTTCCTGCAATGCCACTGGACCACATCGCGCTAGCCCAGCTTGCTCGGGGCACCATGATGATTATACCTACGACCGATATATTCTCTTCAGAGCCACGGCGCCAGACTCGAATTCTTACAGTCACAGCAATTCACACAGACACGATCACGAATGCGAAGGGCGACGGAGACGCCAGTCCAGCAGAACAGAGTATTGTTCATCACCACAAGGATATCCCAGCTACACCGGTCAATGCGGCAACCAGTACCAATGCCAGTGCCAGGAAGCTAACGGATGCGATACTGCTGTTGCCTTCGCCAGTGGCGGCATCGGTGTCGGTGCAGATGTAACTGCGAGAGCAAGTGCGTCTACCGACGCGCAAAATGTGTCCGTTCGAGCTACGGCGCAGGCGATTTGTAATCACGAACACGGACCTGGTCAAAACCAACTCCAATATGGATGCCTAGATCGATACGGCGACTGTTGTGTGGATGCGTATGCGGGTTATACTTCACGCAGCGAATGTCAGGGACAGTGCCGAGGCAGCGAGCAGGAGATACGCTGCTGCGTATCTGTTGGACTAGTTAAGGATTCGGCGGCGGGGTGTACAGGGAGGTGTGGCGAGCGTGATCAGGATCGGAGTCGGGGTTGGTATGCGTATGGGCCTCCCCTACCTGTTATTGTGGATGTTGCGCATGGGGATTGCTGTAGGTAACCAGAGAGCCGTGGTCCGAGTTGTGCTGGAGATTAGGTTGCAGTTGGTTCAAGAAATAGAAACAGGTTGCTTTTGGACGAATAAGGTTTGTCTATGATCAGTTTAAGCCTTTTATTTCATAACTTGATACAGGACAACCAACATAGGAGATACAATGATGTCAATGCTACACGGAGATGACTAGCAGGGCTAGACTAGGAAGATACAAAATTGGTCGGGATTATGATGAGATGATGGGGTTTAGGAGACTAGAAGTGGATGGCCTTGGAGTAGGTGGCCATGGCAGCCTCCTTGAAGGCCTCGGCGAGGGTAGGGTGAGCGTGGCATGTGCGGGCAATGTCCTCGCAAGAGGCGCCGTACTCGACGGCAAGGGTGGCCTCAGCGACCATCTCACCGGCGTTGGCGCCGATGATGTGAACTCCGAGAATGCGGTCGGTCTCAGCGTCGGCAATGAACTTGACCTGACCCTCGGTATCGAGATTGGTCTTGGCACGGGAGTTGGCGCTGAAGGGGAAGGTACCGACGCGATACTTGATGCCGGCAGCCTTGACTTCCTGCTCGTTCTGACCAACCCACGCGACTTCAGGGTGTGTGTACATGACGCTGGGGATGGCGCCGTAGTTGACGTGGCCGTATCCCTTCTTGATGTACTCGATGGCGGCAACGGCCTCCTCCTCGGCCTTGTGGGCAAGCATGGGGCCGAAGGTGCAGTCACCAATGACGCGGATGTGAGAGACCTTAGTACGGTACTCCTGGTCAATCACAAGGCGGCCCCGGTCGTCCTTCTCAATTCCGGCGTTCTCCAGTCCAAGACCTTCGGTGTACGGGCGGCGACCGATGGCGACGAGGACAACATCAGCATCCAGGGTCTCCTCCTTACCACCCTTGGCAGACTCAAGGGATAGCGCAACAGTAGCACCACTGTCGTCACCCTTCGTGACCTTGGTGCCGGTCTTGAACTTAATACCCTGCTTCTGGAGGATCTTCTGTGCCTGCTTGGCGATGTCGGCGTCCATACCGGGACCACCGATCTGGTTCAGGAATTCGACGACGGTGACTTCGGATCCGAGACGAGACCAGACGGAGGCCTAAGGGTTGTTAGCACGGAGCTGACTCAATGTTTTTCAACAGGCATACCATCTCCAGACCAATGATACCACCACCAATGACGACCATCTTCTTGGGGACCTCCTTCAGCGAAAGAGCACCAGTGCTGGTGATGATTCTCTTCTCATCGATGTTCAGGCCGGGGAAGGGAGTGGCCTCACTACCAGTGGCAATGATGATGTTCTTTCCTCGGAGAGTCTGCTCACCGCCGTCCAACAGGTTGACCTTGACGGTGTTCTGGTCAACGAGCGCACCAGTGCCCTTGACATACTCAACACCATTCTTATTGAGCAGGTACTCAATACCCTTGGTCAGTCCCTCAACGGAGGTGTCCTTGGCGGCCATCATCTGCTCGAGGTTCAATTTGACGTCACCGACCTCAATACCGCGTTTTTTCGTGTCATGGAGAATCTGGTGGTAGAGGTGGGAGTTGTTGAGCAGGGACTTTGAGGGGATACAACCGACGTTGAGACAGGTGCCTCCAAGACGGCCACGCTTTTCGATACATGCGGTCTGTGTCGGAAAAGAATTGCTCAGCGGATAATTCAACAGGGACAGCAGGGACAGTTTTGGATCTCACCTTCAGACCTTCTTGACCGGCCTTGATGGCGGCAACGTATCCAGCGACACCACCACCGATGATCACGACATCATGTTCACCTATCCGAGCGCATCCAGAGATTAGCTGCCAGGCTTCCGAAATGTTGGGCCACCGCCCCAACCGAATTTGCGGGAATCTAAGAGGCGCAACATACCAGATTCTGAGGCGTAGCCACGAGCCGAGCGGAGGATAGGGAGAGTAGTAGCGGGAACAAAGTGCGAGGGAACAGGCTGAGGACGAGCAGAGCGGATAGCAGTCCGCGGTGTCGCCCGCGGCAGTAGACTCCGGAACATGGCGAGAATAGTGACGGGGCGGAGGAAGAGGATTATAGGTAATTAAACGGCAGTAGTGAGTCAATCCTCCAGATACACAAGCTGGGAGGAAGGGAGAAGCGAATGGCAAGGGGAGGGAGGTTGATCGGTGATTGCGGAAAAAGGATGTTGAAGCTTTCAAACTGGAGGTCAGCAAAAGCAGAAGCTGATGGCCCGGTATCGTGACCGTACTGCCGCGTATGTAATCATTTCTCAGCCACTCAGCGGGCCATTATTTCGCTCATCGGAGTGCCTTCCGTCTCTCATCCCAGCGAGATAACAAGGATTAATATCTCAATATTGAGATACGACCTGTACATTACCTATCTCTTATCCCAGTGTCTAGTATTACCTACGAGGGGCAGCGTTCTGTCGTGTATTCAACGTTACCAATATCCGGCCAAGCGGAAAGCCCCGGTCTGTGGATAAGAATAAACCCTATCAAATACAATCCTGAGCAGTCCTTCACCGTGTCGACATTTACTCCGTTGGGAGATCATTCAAATCTTTCATACAGAGTACCGCCAATGACAGGGGCTCTCGAAAGCAAACTATGTATGTGGTTTCTCCGCAGCCGTGAGTATCCGCGGGTAACGCAGAACAGCATTACGATGGCTACCGTCGGCGTCTAGCATCGGGATCGAGTTGGAGTCTGGGGTAAGGTCGTCAATTATGATGCAATAGCCCTGTGGTTCGATAGTAGGATGTTTGTATTGGTTGGTGACCTATATTTATACAATTGGAGGAGTGTTGTTCAAACTTCGACGGCAAACTTCCAAATGATATATTCTTCAACTGAGGCAATTAATCCCGCATTTCTTAGCTATAACCTTCATATTTTCTCTCAGCAATACCCTGTCATTTTGTGCTAACATTAGAAATAAGTTATTTTCAGCTATCAAAGATCGACTAGTCGTGGGCCATGATGATAACGACGGGGCTTTTAGTATATCTACTATCTACTACTAGGCTACGCCAAGTTGGGACTTCACTACTCATGTTCATCATCGCACCTTGAACAACCTTGGGGATTCTTACTTCGGATCTCCGATATGTCGGAGTTACTGGGTAAAATCATCCTGGCAGCGATATGCTGACAATACGGCTATGGTAATGGTGAGAAAGGACGTAGGCTTTGGACAAGACCATGACGGAGTCCATGTGTTGCCCTCGTGAGGGGCATCAATCCTCGCCTACAGACCTTACAAGAATTATTAGGACGCTCCCTAGACAATACACTGTTACAATACTAAGTTGGCCGGGCGTGCGCTGCGGGAGGCTATACTGATATGTACTACGAACTTGGCCTTCTCCCCGAGGTGTCTATTTCCGAGGAAGCGCGCGATAATGTACAATTGGGGCAGGCGATCTACGAGACAATCACCAAAGAACCAATTCGGTACGCTTATATGGACGACTGCAACTGCTACCTCCGAGAGAAACCTGTCCCAGGCGTGCATTTGAACGGAGAAACCTGTGTACGGTCTACGTTAGACAAGAAACCGAGCATAGAACGACTCCTTCACTCGGGTGCGTTTCACAACCTCGTATTTGACATTACGGAGGACAAGAGTTTTGACCGCTAGGGAATGTCACCGGGAGGTCGACTTGTCGGCCCAAAAGCCGTAGAACTCTTGTACATGCCACTCCACAATGCCCACACCGTTGACAAGGATCTCTTGTGTGGACGGCCAGCATTGATCGCGCACCCGGCGGGGGACCAACTCTGCTGTATCCGCCAGGCAATCTAAGCGCGATGCATCACGAATAATTGCCTTTCCTGGCTGAACGATTCGATTCCCGACGATGAACTACCGGTGATGACATGGCAACGGCAGCGCGCGAGCGAATTGACGTATGTAGAACTTGCACGCCGACGACCCTCCATGTCATCGCAAGTGGTCCGTGCATATAGACAAGCAGAACTATCGGGGAACGTTCGACATCTTGGACTTTATTCCAAATGTAGAGCTCGTGAGTCGTACAGTCACGACCACAAGCACTACCCCAAGTCGATCAAGTGTAGGGCGGTGGAATTAGAGATTGATGTCGAAGACCTAGAATGGCCCGACAACGACTATGCGGATCTCCATCCGCCAAGCGTATTGGAACAGGAGTTGAGAAGCGGTCATGGTTCTCAATCTCTGCACCTAAACCGGTATATCACAGTAGATCATGTAAGTCCGAGCCCCAGGGGCTGGAGAGTACATGCTCCGTTGTAAGTCAGGTGCTACTGCATGCCTGCGTGGCTGACCCAGCAATGTGGTCTCAGGAGCTGTACATGGCGCTAGATCTTGGTGGACTGCATCGTGATGCCGTTTGTTGAGTTGGAGGAAGAGCGGAAGCTGGTGGGATTGTATCTGAAGCCGGGGAGAGGACACGGGGGTTATCGGTGTAGGGGAGGACGACCTGCTCGGCGACATCACGGTGCTTCTTGAGTTCATCAACTTGATATCACTCAACCTCACGCCTGGTATAGTCTGTCGGACGGAAAACATTGACAAGATGCCGAGGCTTAGCCGGGCCTCCTCCCAAAGCTTGTCAGGCATGCTGAGGACGCCAAGATCACTGTCGGTTCATCAATAATATGACATACATCGATCGAATCTGCTGTACCCTTAGGAAACAACCTCAGAAAAGCATGGTTTCCTGCCAGTTGTTCTGCAAGATACAAATCAAAACTCGTGATCACCCTCATTCTTCCTCGAAAAGGAAAGTCGGAGGATTTCCGATACCACCTTGTCACTAACCTGACCGAGGATCCCCAGTCTCTCCCCACAAAGCCTCCATTCGCTCACATCCAAATCGGAGAGACCAATAGAACCGCTTCGTTTCTGTTTAGCAAACTGAGACCCTCGAACTCGGTCCCGCGTCTTGTGTTTCTGCCCTCGACAGTTCCCGATCCTTCAGTCCGGAATCCCGATCATGGGCTCATTATCCCAAGATTCTTGCATTTTCATGCCGGGTGCGCTCCGATTGTGGACTCGGTCGAGTACCTTGAGTCATCCTCGTTTTTTGTAGTGGGCAAAGGATGACTCCATTGACGTGCTGTGCATTCATAGTTGCTCTCCCACCGGGATGTAACCATATTCGTTAGACCCGGGCTTCCCATGGCCTGAGGCCCTGTCTTTATCCGGTTAATCTTTGATCGTCATTGGGGTAAATACCGTGTAACCCCACGGGTCGACATGTTTTTATCTTTCTTCTAGAGCGCCTTCCGCAGCCGGAGCTCATTATCGTGGTGGTTCACCTTTCATACCCGCTACGCCTCAACGCCGCCACCATGAGCGATCAGATATCTTCCTGGAACGTCGTTCATCGCTTCGAGAAGCGCAGCCTTCTCATAGCAATCAACAGTGTCGCCGCTCTCTCTATATTATTTTTCGGTTATGATCAGGTATGTGGACCGACCATGTAAAGCAAGTACTTGGACCGTTGACCCATTCACTTCAGGGCATGATGGCCGGAGTAAACAACAGCAAGGACTATATCGACCTCATGGGCTTCGGCTATACGGAGATGAAGGACGGCCATCCCTCACCGGTAGTGACTAACAGTCTGCTTCAGGGGGGTATTGTCTCGGTCTACTATCTTGGAACCCTATTCGGCGCGCTCCTCGGAGGCTGGACTGGCGACAAGGCTGGAAGAATTAAGACGATTGCGTCTGAGGCGGTCTGGGCGATCTTTGGGGCAGCGCTACAGTGCTCGGCGCAGAACCATAATTGGATGATTTGCTGTATGTAACTCCTGACTGGTGGGTCATGTATTTATGTACGCTGACATTCTAGCGCGCTTCATCAACGGTATTGGTACTGGGATTCTCAATGCAATCGTCCCAGTTTGGGCTACTGAGACAGCCGAACATACGAGCCGTGGTCAGTTTATCGCTATAGAGTTCACGCTGAACATCTTCGGTGTGGTCCTGGCATACTGGCTCGAATTGTAAGTGCCTACTTACCATTGCTTCTCATACGAAACTAGTTTCTGTAAGCACTATCTTAGATCTATACTGACAATTTCAGCGGCCTTTCATTTATTGACAACGGCGCCTCGGCTTTCCGGTGGCGCTTTCCCATCGCCTTCCAGATCATCTTCTTAATCATCCTCTTCAGCGTTGTCTGGTTCTTTCCCGAATCTCCACGCTGGCTCGTGAAAGTCGGCCGCGAGCAAGAAGCTCGCTACATCCTCGGCCGGCTCCGCGGAAGCAGCGACGAGGATGCAGTGCGTGCCGAAGCCGAGTTCCAAGACATCCTGAGCGTGGCGGAGGTGGAGAAGTTGATGGGTCACAGCACTTCCTATTTGGCTATGTTGTTTGGGTATAAGACAGGCAAGTTACATCTTGGGCGAAGAGTGCAGCTTGTGGTATGGTTGCAGATTATGCAGGAGTGGGTGGGAATTGCAGGTGTCACGGTTTGTATGTTGGTCTTATTTCCTGTGTTCGATGAGCAGCAATTAATGTATGCCTTAGACGCTCCGACGATTTTTAGCATAGCTGGGTTCGACTCCATGAAAAGCCAATGGATCAGCGGTCTAAACAACGTCTTTTACATGGTAACCTCCCATACCACACCCAGATACCTACTTCACCACCGCACACTAACAACTCCAACCTAGTTCGCAACCCTTGTCTGCGTCTTCACCCTCGACCGGATCGGCCGCCGCTGGACCCTCTACTGGGGGGCCATAGGCCAGGGAATTGCGATGTTCCTCGCAGGCGGCTTCTCCCGTCTCGCTATCGACGCGCGCGAGTCCGGAAACCTTTCGCGCGCAAACTCCTTCGGCGCTGCTGCCGCCTCCATGGTCTTTATCTTCACGGCGATTTTTGGCGCAACGTGGCTTACCGTCCCTTGGGTCTACCCTGCCGAAATCTACCCGCTTGCTGTACGGGCAAAAGGTAACGCGTGGGGTGTTGTTGGATGGAGTATTGGGAATGGATGGTTGGTGAGTGCAACACCCCCTTCCCCCCCCCCACTTGGCTGCTACTGGGCTGGGTGCTTGAAGAACGGTCCGTGCTGATCTGGATGCATAACAGACCCTCCTCTGCCCCGTGATGTTTGACTCCATCGGCGAGAAAACCCTCTATGTGTTCGCAGCCAGCAACGTCATCACAATTCCCATGGTGTGGGCGCTGTACCCGGAGAGTAACCAGCGGACGCTCGAGGACATGGATCTCCTATTTGCGGCGGATAGCCCCTGGGTGTGGGATGCGGAGGCGACTTTTGCAAGGCTCAAGGCAGAGAACCCGGGGTATGTTGAGACTGCGGCGCGAAAGAATAGTGTGCTTGATGAGGAGGTCGGAAAGCCGGTGGCTAGCTTGGAACAGAGGGAGGATGCTGGAAAGTAAGTAAATAGGCATTGCAAGGACTGGGATAGGCTACGTGGTCGATATGTGAGGTGAAGGAAGACATGGCCACGGTACCTCTGCTTAGATGATATAAGAATAGAGATAGAACCTGGAAGATATCAATCCATGACGCCGCTTCCCTTAACCCCCCAACCCCTATCAAATACCTCCAGGATCGTGGATAGTGGAGCAGAGGCAAACACACTGCATCCGGAGGACAAAATAATATTTAACCCAGAACCCAGTCAAAGCAGCAGCAAACCAGTCTCAGTGAACCCACATGTCAGCACAATCTTCTCCCCGAAGAAGCCTCGCAACCACCGCGCAGAATAAGCGACTCTCTGTACTCCTGGCGGGCTTAGAAGGTGTTGAAAGAATCCCTGGGAAGCCTGTTTAAAACCCTAGGCCGGGTACTTGAGTCATGTTCTAACTCACTCCCCTTGTAGATAGTTTGATAGTCTGACAGATTCAGGTAGCAGGATTCGATAGATTTCGTTTCCAAATCCAATCTCAGTCCCAGTTCTTGTCATCCCACCAACTAGCATCCTGCAAATTACACGTTTATCCGGCCAAAATCGATCGCCAAGGCGTGTTGTGGTTTGGTCTGGTTGGTTGGGTGTGCTGAGACTGTTACACATGGCCGCTGGTGGGTTGATGTAGTAGGCTCAGGGATCTGGTTGAGTTGGGAATCTGGCAGGGTTTGCATGGGCTGAAATGCTCAACAGGGTAGGAAAGATATAAGACAGATTGGAATCCCGTTCTTATTTTCTGTCTGCCTACTTCTTGTATATCTCGTTCCTATCTCTCTTCAAGCTGAACCGAGTCTCATAAGACTATATTTAGCTAAAATGCGCTCTCTCACACTCGCCGGCACACTCCTCTCTCTCTCCCTCCTGACAACTACAGTCCACGCCCGAAACTTCACCCATTTCCGCGACTACATCTCCTCCTACCTGCCTGGCTGCATCGTCGACTGCACAGTCTCCGCCACAGAACGAGATACAAACTGCGGCAGTGGGTCGGCGTCGAGCACTGACGCCAGGGATATCGACTGCCTGTGCGATGCATTTTGGACCACAGATCAGCGATTGTTGAGGGAATTCTCGGTGTCGATGGCGCGCTGCGTCACGGGTTCACGGTGTACTCCTGCCGAGTTGAATTTTATTGCTCTGGTTGATCCGTATACGCTGTTTGATGGGGTTGATAGTCTTTGTGGGGATCGTCATGACCATGACCATGACCATGATGACGACAGTAACAGCAGCAATCACGATGACACGAGCAACAACAGGACCAACAGTAGCAATAGCAATGACACCCAGAGCTCGAGTGATACTGCCAATGATACCAATGACAGCAGTGCTGAGAGTAGTAGCAACGGAGACGATGATAGTAAGATCCCTGATTCTCCGCCTCTAAGCTCCCACTGACATGATCTTAAGGCGGTGCGGCTTCTATCAGCTCTCGTTCCATCACCGCCCTCGCTGCTGGTGTCTTGGTTGCACTTGCCGCTTTCTAGTCAGAGAGTTGCGTTGGGTATGAACGGATACATAATGCTTGTTCGAATGGAGGGTCTTTTGCAGGCAAATATTCAATGTCTTGGTCTACATTTCGGTCTATGATCATCAGTACTTGCGATGGACATATGTGAATATATACCTGAACTGTGCGAAGTGGCCTAGATCTAGGCATGTATACTGGAAGGCCTCCAAAAGAGATTAGAATACTATGTTCTCTGAGTATTTGATTGGATAGCAGTCCATGAAATTCATGATGTTCATGTTTGCGATGTAAAGCTTCGGGTTCAGTAGCAAAAGGTGGCGATGGTATTTCCCCTTTTTAACAGAATAGGCAAGTGACATATGGGCGAACATACCCCCCCTGTTAAAGAACTGTGATCTGGTGTCCAAGAGGATAAAAGAACAACGTCCCTCCACGGACTTACATATAAGTGTATGCAGTGCATGGTTGATCTAGATTACGACCACCCTGTCATTCTGAAACCGGACAGCGATTCAGCTTTTAGATTGATACAAAGACAAACATGATCCATGGGTGAATATGCCTCAGTTGTTATGGATCTAGAGCTGTGAGTATGCCCTGCTTTAATGCCGACGGAGATGGGTCAATCATCATCTGCCACTTGATGGTCATCTCGCATCATACGGCTTCACCCTACTTCACCCTGGTCTTTTGACCTAATTACTAGTCAAATAACTCGGACTAGAAGAAGAGGGATAAGCCGCCAGAGCCTCCACTAGTAGTCCGGGGATTAGAGAGTAGTGCCGGTTCACTAATCGTAAACTCAAACGGCACACTTATAAATCCTCAACAACTGCGCCTTGCGCCTGCTGCGCCCTGAGCCTTGATGTCCACCGCCGTGGACTTTGAGTCCCGAAAAAAACACTCGCATCATTTGCCTCAGCATATGGACCTCACAGGGTAATGCCTTTCTTGGGAACCTGGGGCTTCTGAGATGTACTCCACATCGGAGGAGGGTATTCCGTGCTGGAGGAGGGATGGCTCGAAGAATCAAGTATGCAGGAGTGTGGATACACAACTGCGGCTAGCATTCTCAGGTGCGTCATAGTTGACGATGAGGATATTATCCGAGGGAACACCTGGGCGTCAATAACAGAACTTGCGCATTCGCGTAGCTCATGAACTCAACATGGTCCGTTCGTACCTTGGAGAAAATTAAGGGTCACAAGACCATTCGCCCCGTATTTGAGCCCAACCAAGAACGTCAACAGTCAAGACCAACAGGGATCCCGGTGAACATCAGGGTGTCAAACAAGAGGCGACTCAAGCGGGGAAAATCGGAGACGGATAAAGTCCCCGCAATCTCCGGGGAAAACGGAATGACTAATCGAAGGGAGTGGCTGGTGAGAACTTGTCGCCACAGCAATGAGCTCGGAGATACGTGGCGGGATCGGGGATCCGGGCCTCGAGTTAATCCGGACCCTTTTCCCAGCTCCAACTGCCAAAAGCACAGCTGGCATTTGTTACAGGCGACAACCCGACGTCTTCAGTTCTCTACAACTTGCCGCTCTTTCGATCTTTCATTATCTTTTTTGGAGTCTTTAGCGTCTAGTCGCAGAGAATCAGCCAATATGTCCGACCAGGTCCAGGAATTGCTCAACATCCCTCAGGAGTTCCTCAAGGATGGCATGCAGTTTGTCAAGCGCAGCCAGAAGCGTACGTCTTGCACATTTTATCCGGATATCTATCGAGCTTGAGCTGTGATTGGAGAACAAAGCTGACTCTAGGTATAGCCGACAAGCGCGAGTTCATCAAGATTAGCCAGGCTGTCGGCACCGGCTTCCTGATCATGGGATTCATCGGGTACATTGTCAAGCTGAGTAGGTTGCTGTAATCAAAGAGGACTACGTGTTCGATACTGACGAGACTAGTCCACATTCCCGTGAACAATGTTCTTGTCGGCGGTGCTTAGAGTCTTCGATACAACCTTTAATGGCGGACGCTCGAGTTGAACCGATGCCACGTGCGAACGTGCGACATCGAACGAGATACCCAATTCGAGCCATCACAATCAACAAACGTGATATATGGGAAAGGAGAAAGACAAGAGAGAAACGAAACGTATACCCGCACGACATTGTCCGTGGAAGCCTGCAATTGTATAGTCAGACGAAGCTTGAATCGAGGGGGTTGGCAGATCTAGACTCGTCGTGTGTCGACGAAAGAGAGGAGACATCACATAACTGCTACATGTATGGGGCTTGAAATCAGGGCGGCGTTAGTGTTGCTTTTTTACTACTTCGACTTTGTCCTTAATATACCAGTCAAAGTTTGACCTTTTTTTAGCCAATGACTCCTAGTCGACTCTCGACATGCGCTTGATGGACCCCTGATCCGCTTCTCGAATCTCCATCCGAACTTCGCAGGACTACCACCCCCACGCCCGTAAGAACACACTTGATGATCAGCGCTACGTGCCGCAGTCTTGACTCGATGTCGAGTCTGGACAGGTCGAGACATTTGTTTTACTGGTCACACTCCGGAGCTGGTCGATCCATCTCTCAGGGGTACGAAGTAGCTCTATACCCGCTCTTCCAAGACATATTCGTAGATAACAACCTTAGCATCAAAGTAGAGAATAAGCAACCGGCTCGCACCTTCCTGTTCCGTTACAGGAAGACGTGGCTTCTGTAGGCGGGGTTCGCGCCTTCCTCGCCTGTCTGCCTTTGCATACTAGTTTCTGAGAGGAAAGACCCATCCACGGTCGCTCCTTCCTGGAATATTTGTATTTGTACTCCGTTTCGCGACAAAGGATTGATTCTCTGGAGGTCAAGCCGTCCCTCAAGGCTAAACAGAAAAGTTCCAGGGTTCGAAACGACGAGCGACATTCCCGGCCCGTTACTCCGATCGGCGCGGAACCGTCAGTGGTCACAACCATCACATTATTGCCGGCGGCCTTCCAGCAATCAGTCCAATCCTTCAGATATGATTGGTCAATTCAAGGACAACGCTGACAACGAGCGCGCAGTGCCATCCATTCGCCTACAAAATCCTAGCACCACAGCCTTCGCGACTCATAGTTGCGATATTCAATCTGCATCCTCCCAAGAAATTCGGCCTCTCGGAGCTCAAGGATCTGCGACCAGCTATCAACCCGAAACCTTGAACACCTTCCACCGGTCTTCGACATTCCTTCCATGATCCATCATCCACGCCCGGCGCAGTCCAGGAACAGACCACCGCACAACCTTGAAGGCCCAGGCCGCACCTCCCAGACCACCAGCCGGCTCAATCACACAGTACCACGCCACACACACCACACTAAATCCCCTAAACCAAGCCAGTTGATCCAGGGGCCAGTGAGAGCTACACAAAGAAATCAGAACAAGACAGCGCTTACCTAACTCCGGTAGCCATCCTGCACTGTTGCAACACCGCCCAAAGAGGGAAAACACTAGAAGGCGCGCTAGAACACTCAGCGGCCCCACCCTAGTTGTCGCACAACAGCCCAACTTCAAGACTCAGCCAGCTGCAAACTTGGTCGAGTGAGCGGTCGCTGCGTATCCTGCTCACACCATTCCCTAGGAAGCCACGAATCCACACACTGCACGGGGTCATAAGACAGAAAAGAAAGGGCGGAAAGTGTAAAAGTATCCTGTATTGGAAAAGCAAAATGCCTGAGCCTGCTCCTCCTGCTCCACTCTCTGGCCCCCACGAATCCGACCCTCCTTCCTGCGGGCAGTCCCCAGGCCCAGGCCCACTCATCGACATCAACAGCGAAGACCAAGACCGACTCCACAAGGATCCAACCACCGATCATGACGCCACAATCCTCCTCGCCCTTCCACATGCAGTTGTAGGCGTGGTTGCCGGGGTCAACAAAGAACAGCGCAACAGTGCATTTGGCAGCGATCGCATTGAGACAATGAAAGATACTGCTGCACAAAACTCAATCGCCCCCTCCTCCACATTTTCGCACAAAGAACACTTTCCCGACCAGGCACAGGAACAGAACCAACAAATTCTGAAACTAACAAAGAGGATATCCACACATCCTACCCTTACTTCGTTCCGGAAACGGACATACATGTGCCTACTTGGGATTCCGCGGGGCCGCTGGACGACCTATGCGGCGATGGCGAAACACCTGAACTCTAGCGCACGCGCTGTGGGGACTGCGATGCGCATGAACCCATTTGCGCCTGGGGTCCCGTGTCATCGGGTGCTGAATGTTGATGGGGGATTGGGCGGGTATATGGGAACGCCACCCGAAAAGGACAAGGGAAAGAAGGGCATCGGAAAAGGGAATAAGTCGCCAGGGAATCTAGAGAGGAAAAGGATGATACTCGAGAGTGAGGGGGTGGTATTTGATGCAACGGGAAAGGCAAGAGGGAGGGTATTTATCGAGTTCCCGAGTGTATAACTACAAACGTACTTGGACTTGGAAAATTAAATGTGTGGTTATAGCATGTATATTGTATTGCGTTCATGCAAATGATGCCAGGTATCGTGTCTCCAACGCCGACCGTCTATAGTGTATAGCGAACAGAACATAGAAAAATGATCAAACAGAAAGAAAAAGGATAAAGCAAAGAAGAAGGTAAAAAAGACTAGGTATGAATCTCATCGTCTCATAACGCCGTCCAGTCCTTGTCCAGAGTCCAGCCCCATTAGTCGTCAACCATGAGAAAAAAAGACGAAACGAATTTAATCGAATCTCCAGAAAAAGAAATGGTATAAAACAGAATCTCCCAATAAGTGTAAATGTATAAGAACAGATATCCAGAATAGCAGTAGACCAGGATAGCGAGGTAGTATACGGGGCGGATAAAGAGGAGTACGCGTTTAGGCCAGCTTCGGCCGCTTAGCGGCGCGGCGCTTTGGTACATCCATGTGGTGGTAGGAGCGCAGATGCTCGACAAGATGATCGCGGCGTGGGAAGCCGTTGCTATCTTTGCGTGAGCAATCGGCAACGGGGCAGTTCTGGAAAACCGGGTAGTGCACGGTTGACTGATGGCGCTTCAGGTCGGCAGGGCGCGTGAAGCTCTTACCGCAGTCTTCGCAGGCGTAGGGTTTGGCAGGCCTAGTACAGTCAGATTTGAGTTTGCAACTTGATGGGAGTTGAAGTGAGCATACTTGGCTGGCTCCTGGCTGAGGCCGTCGAGCGGAGGGAACATGCCTTGGTCTAGAGGCAGCATGGAGGTTGGTGACCAGGCAGGAGTGGAGCTGGAAGGGAACGAGGTGGGTGGTGTATCCATGAGAGGTAGAGGTTCAGGCGTGTACATGGGGAATGTCGGGTTAAAGTCGTAAATTGCGCTGTCGAAGGACGAGGGCTCAAATGCAGGCTGGTTGAGCGGGAAGTCACTGATACTTCCGGGGCTGGTCACAGAACCACTCCCATTGCCATGAATTAGAGGGTACATGTCCAGGAAGCCCAAGCTAGACTCATCGCTGACAGTAGAGTAGGACGAGTTGGACGAGTATGAGTACGAAGAGAACGACGAGGAGGAAGGCTCCATTGGAGGGCAGGCAATAGGCTGGCTCTGCAGCGCGGTTAGCATTGACATTGACAGTGAGTACGATGAGGGAAGGAAGTACCATTGTCGGCTGAGAGAACATCTTGATGTTATCTTTTGTCAACTATGACCTGACAGAATGGAGACTACGATGTATTGAATCTGGGGAATGAAATCATGGGGGTTCGGCAGGTTGGGAGATAAAGCAGGTGACCGGGTGCAGGGAGGGCTTTTATAATTGATTTTAGGAGGGCGAACATGAATCGATGACCTGTGGAAGTCATCGACGTCGGTTTCGCACATGCATTAGACCCAAGAGACTAGTCCCGCCGTCAGGTTAGCGATACGAACACATCCATGGCGGAATATCACCTGAGCAAGCGCTCGAAGCAGACCAAAAATGTCCGGCTCTGGGAAAAGAAGGCCATGCATGCACACTCAGCAAAGATATTGGACGAGAGCCACACAGCCACCCCAGTCGCCGGGCTGTCATTGGGGCAAGGCGACTGACGCGATCCCTGCTAGCCTGGGTCGACTAGGCTAGCGTGCTGACGCTAGAAAAAGGATCGAAGCCTTGGAAAGTTCTCCCAGCCTTCTAGTGCTTCTAGCGCTGTTCTGCCCCCTCCCCTCGCCGAATAATAATGACAGGAAGCGGGTAGTGATTGGCAAGACGGGACCAGGGGATGCCCACACGGGCCGATTACTTGGAAGGGGACAATAATCTGGCTCCATTATTATTATTTGGACTCAAGCAGACGTCGTCATAGGGATCCCCCACACGTTGCGAGTCGCAGGCACTAGACAACGAACGTTGGCCTTACTGCACCTGAACGGAACAGGCTGTGCCAGACAAGCCTAAAAGCCTGGCGGTCGAAGACGAGGGTGAAGACGGCAAGCACGAGGAAACCGAGAGGGAAAAGACAGAAGGAGGGGGTGCATGCGGCTCGAGTTCGTCTTGGGTGCGCCAATCAGCCGCTTGGCTGTGTCTGCGCTCCTGGGTGGACTTATCGCTAAGGGCGCTGAAAGGTGAACGTGCGGGATCGTCATTTGCTGCAGATACTTGGGCCTTTTTTTTTCGGGGGCCTCCGATGGCCAAAGTACGAGTCAGTCGCCTTTTGCTTGGGATGAAGTAATAATGTTCTTTCTTCGGTTTCAGTCCAGTTGCAAGCTGGCATTGATGAAAGACCACAAGTCGGCACGATTTCCCCGGCGGGGCGTTTGAGGATCCGCACCAGGAGCGACAGCCTTGTCGACCATCATCGATCAATCGTCATCGGGAATTCATCAATTCGAGGGATTAATCTGACGGCGGCAAGACTTGTGCTCGACGGCAAGTGGTGTGTTGACGAGCGGTCTGGAGTGCAGGAGGAGGCTAACTTCAAGGCAGACTCGGTGGTCTCTTCGTCTCTAAGCCTTTTCTTCCACACACTCCGTCTCCCACGATCACCTTCCTCAAGAGTCAACACTAAAGTGATCCTTCTTCACGACGCGCGCTAATCGAAAATCCCTCACCAAGCTGCGATGAGGCAACAACAGCTGGAGATGAACCCTTTAGATACAGTATAGATTAGCCCACAACAGCTTCACCAATGCTGCACAAGGCACTCCAGCTTCCTATTTTTATCAACATAGATTTGACTTGATCTTCTTCAGATCGCCATTCCTTTATTCACCTTCTTCTACTTAATTTATTATTATTATTATTATTATTATTATTATTATTATTATTATTATTATTATCTGCGAATTTAATTTAATTTTCCTTGTTTCGTTTTTTATTTTTCTTTGTCTGCGCCAATCCGGGCGATTCACAGCCACCATGAATGCTTCAACCATCTGTGTCTGCTATGATTCCCAGTCTCCCAAATTTATACCTATTTCAACAAAGGGTCTACAAAATTCACATTTGTGTTTCTCTTCAAAACGCTCTTGTCTATTTCAACTGGTTAACCAAGCAGAAGCTCCGACATGGCTGCATGCCCATCATAGCGCACTACTAAAAGAACAGCGTAGAACTCCCTGTCCCGCAGACCCATTCATAACACCTGTTCCTGAAACCCGTTGAATACATAGAGTAAGAAAATGAAATAGAGAAAAAGTTTGATTCCGTCTCACTTGCAACACTGTGATCGAAGCTAGATCCTTTCTCCTATGATGCAGAAAATGACTCAACAATTGACTTAATAGACCCTTGTTGTCTTCATCTGACCAAACAGGTGACCCCGATCCAAGCCCGATCACTATCCGAAGGAGGGAGTAAAAAGAGAATAAATGGGAGGAAAAAGTACAGGCGTCAATTACAGTTCGTCTTCCAAGTACTTGTAAATGAACTTGAAATCAGCCTTGCGCCGGTTCATCCTGCAGCTTGAGTTAGGAATACCTAGGCAACCGAAAGTGAGGCGAAGGAGAGTAAGAACTTACCAAGTACTCTCGTAATCGAAGAAACGGTAGGTGCCCTGCTCGTACTCTTCGGTGATGTTTTTGGGCTCTTCGTGTCTCTGAAACCAGGTCTGGTACTGCTTGTGGAAGCGCCAGCTCTGGTTCTTGAGCGCCTTGGCCGACAGGTATTGCTGGTGGGTACCCTGACGGTAATAGAACAAATAAAACAGGGTGTCGGTGTCAATGCGCCCAGTCTCGTAAAGACGCGGATCGTCCAAGATTGCTAAGGGCTCCTGAGGGTAGTAGAGGGGGGTGTTGTAGGGGTTCTGAGGCTTGTAGTGGCGTGGCTTCTCGGCGTCGGCGGGCTCGGGGCAATTGTTTGCGGACGCAGTGAGAAGACGCTGCACAGACTGTGGCTGGCTAATGGGGTTTGCCGAAGCGCGACTCTTGGTAACCTCGAACGAGTGAATCAGATCCTGTAGGCCAGGGGGCAGATGGTAGATAGAATCTTCACTATCTTCCTGGGGCTGGTCTTCTTTTCCGACTTCACCGTTGGTGGTGGTTTGTGATTTGGTGGTGGCGGTTTCTGCCTTGTCCATCGCAGGGGTGGTCGGCATCGTATTTGCTGCGCTGACGGTGGCAGGGACCTTGGGACTGAAAGCAGGGGTCCGTGAGCGACCTTCCTCTGCCACGATAGCAGATGTGGGTGTGGCTTTCGGGACAGGCTGTGCGATGGTGATGACCGGTGAGGCGGTAGCAGATGCCTTGGAAGCGGGCACTGCAGCTGGGAAGGCGGGGCTGGCGCCAGGTGGAGGAGGGAGAGGGGCAATACCAACACCGTTCTTGTCACTTGCTGCTGCGGCTGCTGCCGCAGATGCGTATTTCAAGGTTTCACCGGGCAGACGCGTGGGAGGGGGAGCAGGTTTCATGCCAGTGGTTGAGCTGCTGGAGCTGGACAAATGCAGTGTTGCCAAAACGGGGAGGGGAGATTTCATTTGAGCGGACGGTCTGCGGTGACCGGTGGCATCAGATGTCTTAGATGACGTTGATGGTTTGGGTTTGACTTCAGTCTCTTCCTCCTGTATTGACTGAGTGTCTTGCGATGACACACGATCGTTGTCACCGCTAGCTCCAAACTGCGCTTCGGTTTCGTCGCCCATATTGAGGTCGTCATACAGCGTCTCATCTTCACCGGAGTAGTCTAGATTGTGACCATCCTCCACATAGTACTTGATGCTCTCTTTGAGATCCAGCACCTGGTTTGTTTCTATGTTGCCATTTTGAAGCGACCGTAGCAACAGCTCCAGTTTATTCACATGCCACTTGTGACGTTCTGTTATGCGTGAAAGATCTGCGAGGCGGTTGGTTTTTGCGACATCTTTCTTGCCCTTTTTCATTGACATGTGGAGTGACTCTTCTTCAGCCTCCATTGCCTCGATTTTCTGCTGCAATTCATCAACCATGTTTGACAAGAAATCGCACGTTTCGACCTTCTCCTTCTCTTTTGGATCAAGTCGCGACGCTGCAGAGAGACCTTCTTTGGAGTAAGCTTTAGTCTTCATCTCTTTCTCGACCGCTTTGAACTGCTCCATGCACTGATGTGTGTTAGTCTCCTTCGACCTCCCAAAACTACACTACGCAGTTGACTCACAGTCTCGATGGCTCTGCGCTGCTCAAGCAACGGCCCCTTGTCTTTGACTTCATTTCCCGAAGCCCATGATTTGATTTGATCACGATATCGCTGAAGCTTTTTGATTTCTCGTTTGAGGTTCTCTTCGAGCTTATCGCGTTGCGTGGGGTTGGTAGCCGCACGGATCTTCTCGTAAATTCCTTCAAACGTCTGGATACCCTCCGCAACCTTTTTGAAGGTCTTATCGATCTCCTGCTGCGTCTTGCGGGACGTCATGGCTGCTGTTCAGGCGAGCAGGCCGCCAAAAGACGGAAATTCCACTATCGTTCGCGCAGGTTTTCGAAGGAATATCGGGAATAGCTTCAAGGATTGAGGCGAAATAAAAGAGGGAAAAAGGGTTGCCCTGCAACTTTTCACGTTGGGTGATTTTCGCTTATTAGTGTTATTGAAGAGGCTTGAAAGTGGTGAAGGTCCATTCCTTCAAGAACCCGGGGATAAGTGGCTGCTATGGGAAGGCGGTGACTGGAATTCTGCCCGCTAACCCTGCCAGGTTGGACCCAGGGCGGGGAAGGTTATCTTGTGAACTTGAAAATCAGTCACTTTTCTATATTTGGTCCTGATATCATTGATATCCACAGTGCTGAGCTTCCATGGACTGCCTTGAATAACTACTCATGGATCGAGTCTTATATCCAGGATCGGTGGTTACAATATCTCGCCCTCCGGCCACTGCTTCACGTTCCCAACGCCTACACCGACAGGGTTCCTCGATTATACCGGCATCATGAAAGGTGAGTGGCCTTCTCACAGGGTATCGCTGTCGTACTCCCTAACACGCCCATAGCCGTCATTCAACGCGTCAAATCCGCATCCGTAACGGTAGATGGCCAGCTCATATCCAAGATCGGTCGGGGACTACTTGTCCTGGCAGGAGTTGGAAGAGAAGACACAGAAAAGGACATTGACACCATGATCAATCGGATATTGAAGGCAAGGTTATTCCCAGCCGAAACCGATAAACAGGTATGTGGTCCGAGACAAGGATCAAGACTATGCTAACGCGACAACAGTGGAAGAGGAACATCCAGGACATTGATGGCGAAGTGCTCTGTGGTACGTCGTCTACTAATATATCTAAATTCTCTCCTGACATACGCAGTGTCACAATTTACACTTTTTGGCCAGTTGAAGAAAGGAAAACAACCGGATTTCCACGAGGCCGCCAGTGCCGATACGGCACGCAAGCTCTACGACTGTTTCTATACTCGCCTTGGCGAAAGCTACAAACCTGAGCGCGTCAAGAACGGTGTCTTCCAGGCGATGATGGATGTCGAGCTAATCAACGATGGGCCGGTGGGTGTCGACTACCGCAGTGAAGATGCGGCGGTTAGCAAGCTCTCGCGTCTCCAGTGATTTCCTAATGCAGCAGCGGGAGCTGACATCATATCTCAAATGCAGGTTACGATCGAGATCGACACGCAACTACCGAAAAGAGAGAAGAGCAGTGATGATAAAGACTCGCCTGATACCAAAAAATCAGGGACAGTGGAGTTCAAATTGCCCGCGGAGCTTCTGGAGTAGGCGGATTAAAGCCTTGATGAACGATACCCTTACGGCTGTATAATAGACATAGATGAGTTATGGGACTAGCCCCCGATACATACAGGACACCCTACTCTACGGTAAAGCCCCGTTGCCTCAAACCATACTAATGGGATGCACTGCTGAATTGGGAAAGGCGAGACTTCGCCCAAGTTTTGTGATTACATTATTTGGCCGGTGGTATTGTACGGTCATTTCTTCCCAACAAGGTTATAACTGTTTCTTCAACCTCGTCGTCTTCGTCTTCTCATAACGGGATTTCAGGTATCTGGTGTTCTATTGGTTCTTATTTTAGAGTCCAATTTATGCTCCAAGCCAATTCTTCCATATCCCAAAATCGCCATCATGCTCGGGCAGCTTGTCCTCGTTTCCCCATCCCCAGGCCGTGCGAAAATCGGACCAAAACCATGAAACTCTGCAGTCTTTTCGCTAAGGTTGCACCTTAGTGCCAAATGCCTTTTTTCCGAAGCCAGCACTTTGGTAGCTAAGCATGCACTGCTGCAATTTTTCGCAGAATCTTGCGGAGATGTGACATAAGTACTCTCATCACATATCTAGCCATCTCGCCTTAGTGTTTTGATCAGAGCCCATCGTAGGCCCAGGCTTCGGAGGATTTAAAGCCTCGTTCTCCATTGCCATTGGTCAATGAACCAACCCATATCCCTTCCTAGGGCAACCCTTCCAACCGTCATCTTTTACCAGGTTTCTGTTGTTGGGTGAAGAGTTTCGTGACAGCTCTTGCATGCCAACACCCATTACACGAGAGTTCTGTTGGGAAGTGGTGGCATCACTTGCACCAATACGATCTCAAGAATCTTCCCCGGGCCGCGGGCCAGGAGTGGCCAAGAATGACACCGTTTCCAACGGGACCCCTATCACCCTATATCTGTGACCACTGGTGTGGCACCTGATTGACGAAGGAACAGGATGCAGGATCTTCCACACGATCGGGGGCGGTCCATCAGAACCTTAATTTCGTCTTTTGAAATACGGGCTGGCGCGCAAGTCACGATCCTGGGAGAAGAGTTCCTGGAGAAAACAGGCGCAATACTACCCCTCAAATAATTGTCTCGCCCTCGCGGTTCCTCTACGATGCTGGATCATCCGAGTCAATTTGTTGTGCAACCTCCTGTATTAGCCACTACACTACCTCCAAGTCGCCGGATTTCAAAATAGTTCCCGATCTCCATGATCACTATCAGCTTCATCTTCATCGCTGTTAGGGGTGCGTTGATCAGTGTATGGTCATCTCGCGATAATCGCAGCGAGGACGGCCAGTACTATGGTGCAGTCTCCTGCTTCGTAATTGCCGGTGTATGTCAACTGGCTGGCTGGATTATTCTCATCATCTACTGCGTTCAAACCTGCCGATCCCAAGGGGTATATTTCAGCTATGCCGACAGCCCTCTTGCCAACCAGACTCAGCCAACATCTTCTCCTTACCCTGCGCCCTCGCCGCGATACCTGAAATGCCCCGTTTCCCAATCTCGGTTGAATGGGAAGAGGCGGTGTTGTCCTGAATGCGGTGCAGTGCTCATTGCGCCATTCTGTACAGAGTGCCCTGCCAAGATATAGGGTGGTGTTTTGTCAGAGTAACATACAAATCGGGTTTTATATGCATGCCAGATCATTTGCGGTGAATCTTTCGATGTGGAAAGTACACTGAGACCTATATGTTTCTGAGACTATTGTTACCTTCCAGAGTCTAAGCACCAATGGAACTTACTACAGACAATTATCTACAGGGCATGGCACCAGTAAATTGTTTCTATTTCGTTGATTGAAGTCGACCGACAGTGGGCGATGCAAGTGGTTTTGGATCTTGAGCAACGGTCCTTATCCCTTCACAAGCATACGTCTTGCATCTACCCACCGGCTACCAGCAGAGTCGGTAGACCGTGGTCTCGGCAAGGGTTTAAAAGAAAAAGTCTCGGTAATTGGGCCAGCCAGCCGTTCTTCAATAGCTCTCAACTCTCCTCTAATTGTGATTCAACTGTGGTTTATAGAAATGCAACTACTAGGTATGGACAGGCCAGCATCAATGGCACTCAATAACCAATACCCGTTGTCGCAAGCGATCATTTTAGCTTAAACTACCACTAGCTCCAGCTAGACGAATAAGAATGAAAATAGCAGAAATGCCCCTCTTCCCAGGCAGCTCGACCCCTCAATTTGGAATTCATTCCTGGATTCACAGTGTGCAGGGAATCAGTGGTCACGGCGCGGGCGTGATGGAAAGTGATGGAAGCCATACCTAGCCAAAAAGTGAAGGCCTTTCAGCCCACTTCCTTTTAACTCCTCTTCCTTCTTCTCACCTTCAGCCTTGTGTTAATTGTCCCATAATTTTCAAGCTGAACTCTCTTTTACTGGTCCATTTCTTCTCACATCACCCACAACTAATACAATATCATGGCTGAATCCCAGCGTATGTCCTTGGTTCTTCCCCGCTTTTTCATCCAGGATCCTTACGAAGCTCTCAAACAGGTCGCCCTCGTGTTTTCTTCGACATTCAAATCGGCCAGCAGAAGGCCGGTCGCGTCGCTCTTGAATTGGTGAGTTTTCTCCGTTTTCACAACGAAACGTGGCTCCTACAGTGCGCTGACTACCCCGCTTCATAGTTCAACGATGGTACTGTCTGCTGACTGTAACGCCTCATACGCTCAATCTGACTGTTATCCAGTTGTCCCCAAGACCGCAGAGAATTTCCGGGCCCTTTGTACCGGAGAGAAGGGAGTAGGGAAGCAGGGCAAGCCATTGAGCTACAAGGGTACAACAAGCTCCACAGAAAGGCGTACACAAGTCTGACGCAGTCTCCGCCAGGTTCAATCTTCCACCGAGTCATTAAACAGTTCATGATCCAGGGTGGTGATTTCACCGCATTTAACGGCACTGGTGGCGAGTCCATTTACGGCGAAAAGTTTCCCGACGAGAACTTTGAGCTCAAGCATGAGCGTCCTTTCCTCCTCTCCATGGCCAACTCCGGTCCCGGTACCAACGGCAGTCAGTTTTTCATCACCACTGTTCCAACCCCTCACCTTGACAACAAGCATGTCGTTTTTGGGGAAGTTATCAATGGAAAGAGCATCGTCCGGAAGATCGAGAACTTGTCAACTCAGGCCGACAAACCCGCTTTCGATGTGACTGTCGTGGACTGCGGCGAGCTGGCTGGTGAGGATTACGAGAATGCGGATAAGCAGGTTCCCGACGCTACCGGTGACCCGTACGAGGACTTCCCCGATGACCACCAGGGTGGGCAGCTGAGCGCTCCTGTGTGCTTCAAGATCGCTTCGGACCTTAAGAACTTCGGAAACGCCGCCTTCAAGAGCGGCAACCCCAGCTTAGGGCTTGAGAAGTATCAGAAGGGTCTGCGGTATCTGAATGAGTTCCCCGAGCCCGACGAGCAGGATCCCAAGGACCTGGAACCACAGATGAAGTCTTTGCGCTTCACTCTCCACTCCAACTCGTCTCTTCTGGCGAACAAGCTAGGGCAATTCAGGAACGCGAGGACATGGGCCACGTACGCTCTCGAGGTGGCCGAGGCTGCTGCCGCCAAAGAGGCCGACAAGGCCAAGGTCTACTACCGCCGCGCAGTCGCCAGCAGTGGACTCAAGGAAGAAGATGGGGCCTTGAAAGATCTGCAGGAGGCTTCCAAGCTGGCTCCCAGCGATGCCGCCATCACAGCCGAGACAGATCGGGTTAACAAGGCTATCAAGGCTCGAGAGGCTAAGGAGAAGGCCACTGCTCGCAAGTTCTTTTCATAGAGGGGATTGACGAGCTCATGATATATGAAACCTTTTTATTTTCGACTTCTGCTCCCTAGCCATTTGCATAGAAAGTGAAGCAGTCTCTGTTTCTCGAGAATGCGACGTCACAATTCTGCTTCTCTCCTAGCTCCTGGCTCAAAGCTCGCATAGCTCAGCGTGCACAAGGTCTGATATATGTCTTATACAGTACTGGTTGCTAGCATGGAGAAGGCGGCGCACTGTATTGTTGTCCCTTGATTCCGCACACTTAGTTCAATTGGTCATATGGAATATGTTCTCGAAATCGTAAGGAATGTAAGACAATTAATTCCTTGTATATGAATCTATTTCATTGTAGCTTGAATCAGCAAATTATGCCTCAGGTGTCAACTAATTTAACCGTCGCCGAGCAGTTTATTGATGAAGGCCCAGACCTCTCTCCATCTTTTTCATCGTTTCACCACTGCAGCTTTAACTCCGCACATTCTGATAATGTGAGGGTTGTGTCCTAATCTATAGCTTTAATGCCCTCGTCGAGAGTATGCGCCTTGGGAATTTGAGGCACACCGGTGGTTAACCTGATTACGCAGACACCAGCACACGCCCCTCCCCGCCAAAATGCGCGTCCGCAGTTCGCTTCTACTCCGCGCTTCCTCCCCTCCCAGCGATCAGTAAGTCTGCATAAACGTGCTGAGACTAGCGATTCGATCCTTTCCGAGGACGATGCAGACCCATTTCACCCCGTTCCAACCCAAAACGCCCGGCGGGATTCAACACGACGGAAGGACGTGATCGAAGATACCAGCAGCGAATTTAATCAAGAGCATGGTGCCTACCAGCTACCGGATAATGGAATTCAGGCTGCAGACGTTCCAAGCAGTCCGCCCGTGGATGTGGCAGAGCTTGATGCCGAAATTTACGATCTCTTTGGGCCGACGAAGTCCCGAGCGAAAAGGCGTCGTATCTCTGTTGACATCGCGACACCGATAACTCAAACACAATCGAGGAAACCGCGCGACTTGATTCAATCTTCTCCTTCAGAGTCCCAGTCTCCCTCGGTGCCGTATCGGACTACACCTATCACACCTCGACCTCCTGCAACCCCTGCAACTGCGAAACCATCTGCTCGGAGCTTCCCTCGTTTCCTAGTCCCATCTTCCTCGCATCCGCCAGCAAGTACACAGCATCAGCGGGCCAGACCTCTAGCAGCAACTCCGGGGCCGACAGTTCGAAAACCAGTCTTCGTGCTTCCGCGCTCTCCGTCTCCCGAACATGAGGACCCGAATGGTATTCCCACGCCGTTCTCGCCATCATCCCATGCGCTTCGCCGTAAAGGACGCCAACGCTCATCAGTTCCGAACTATCTGCCGGGTGGCATGGCAGCGGAAGTGCGCAGCTGGATTTTAGAGATGGGAACTAAGCGCGAGCAGCAGGTACAGTTAGTTGGCGGCGGGGGTAACGGCGAGGATTCGTCCTCCACTGATTTGCAGAAATACTCGCTCGTCATCCGCATATTCAACGTCCGCCAAACCGCTCTAGGTAGCTGTGGGCCACTTGCATTCATTCAGGGTCAAGATGAGCTCTCTCTAGAACAAGGAGGATCGAATAGTGGCGGAGACACTTCGTCAAGGACGAGAAATATTCTCCTTCTAGGTGCTCCTCGGCCCCGCGCGGGCGAACTCCGCACTTCAGTGGTCCCTGGACTTCAGGCGGGGGATTTGCTGGGTGTGTACCGAGGGCTCGTCTGGGAGATAGGTATGGGGTCTAGTGCGGCTCTTGTGCCTGAACAAGAGCAAATCTTGCAGCGTGAGAGTGAAGGCGCTCCAGAGTTGGGAAGGTGGCTTGTTGGTATGGAGTGGGACGTATTATTCTCTTTACCATAGCTCCCACCATTACAACGTGTTTATTATGGTTGTTCATTGTTTGCGATGTCCATTAAAGTACGATAGATACTCTATGGACATGATATGATGTACGGAGTATGTGCATCAAGCAACTACTTTTATACCCAATGTGATGTCACACCCAATGCAACCCAAACTCCATGCTTTACAATACTTTACAACACATGAAGAATTCATACACATAAGATATCCCCTGATAGGGAGCCAGAAAGCTCATAATCGTGCAAGAACCGACCTAGTCTCTCAGCTGGAGAGCTCCCCCTTCCTCCCCCTCAACAACCTTCAGCGCATCAACTGCAACCCTGACGCCCCACTTGACCATCCTCGCCTCCTTCTCCGAAGCAACAATATCTGTCCGCGCGACGACTTTACGCAGGAAGAATATGCACCCCTTAACTATCTGCGGCGTGTCCCGCGTGCGCATGAAGATCTCAACGAGGGGTTTCTCGTCGAACTCAGATTCACCGGCGTCGGATTTGGCTTTGCTCTTCTTTGATTTCTTGGTGTTCTTCTTCTGCTTCTGAGACTGCTGAATGATACTTATCATGAGCAGTTCGAGGAACGTCTTCGTTTTCGGTTGTAGGTAAGCGAAGTTGAGTGTTTTGAGGGCGCCGAGGGTTAATTTTCCGTCCGTGACAAGTGACGCGTACATCTTTGCCAAATTCACAATCTCGGGCATGGATAGTGCGTTCTCCCCGTCTTCACCGCCGAATCCGACGTCCTCTTCGTCGTCTTCCAGATCACTTTCGCCCATACGCTTGAAGATGTTCCACAAGGTAAACATGAATGAAACTTTGATGCGGCGACCGAGTTCGCCGCAGAGTCGTCGGGCGATGAGAGTGTAGTAGGGGTTATATGCCTCTTCTTCCATGGCGCAGTGCGTGAGAACGCGTGGGATTTCATACTCCTGATTGCGCTTCAGGCGTAATTTGAGCAGGCGCACATGAGCGTCTTGGTAATCTGTTGCGGACATGATGGCGACAAAGATCGAACGGCGGACGTCTGTGTTCATGCGGTGGGCTTTGGCCAGGGAAGCGTAGTCCAGTTCGGCGTCGGAGTCGTCGTCCACTACTGCTGTCCTATTGGAAACTGATGATGAGGGGAGGGACGTTAGTTCGCGGCGTGCGGACTCGAGGGGATCTTCCTCCTTCCAGCTCGCGCCGACGAGCCACCATTTGCCCTTTTTCGAGGAATTGTGAATGTCGCTGCGTGAGATGCTGATGGGCTCTGTGGCGCGAAGAGCGCGGGTATTGTTGAGGGAGCCGAGGATCTTGCGCATCTTGGTGATGTGTTCGGAGGCAATGGTGGAGTTTGCGCCAGGTCCGGACTTGATACGGTTGTTCTTAAGGTCAGTTATTGTGTCTATCATAAACTTGGTGCGGACGGAGAGGGACTCCGCGCCGACTTTTGCAATGGCCGGTTGGATGAGGAGGACGATATCTTTTAGGGAGGACGGGTCATCTTGTCGGAGTTGAGGGCCGGAGTCTACTTCAGTGAGTACCGACTCAGGACATTAGATGGGGAAACATACTTCTGATGATCTTGAGAAGGAGCTCGGTATTCTCCTCGTTGATGTCTTGTAGGAACAGCCGAATGTAGTCGAAAACCAAGGTGCTGCCGATAACATGGAAGTTGTACAGTTGAGAGAGAAGAGAGATCAAGTTGATCATCTGCTTCCCGTCAAACTTGCCCCGTTCATCACCACCGGCATCAAACGTTTCCACGATCCTTTGCACGATTTCCGCGCCGAAATCCGTTCCTACTACCTTGTAGATAGCTGCAATAAAACCCGCATGCAGGATGATGAAAGTGTCGTTGAGCGCTGACCTCTCGCATATGAGCCCAAATAGCAAAGTAAGTAGTGTTGACGTCACGTTCTGACGAGGGTATTCTCGATAGAGTTTCTCAAACTCCGCCAGGATGGAGATGAGATTTGCCTCCGAAAGCTTGTTTAATTGACCTTGTGCTTGCCTTCGCAGACGTATGAGCGATTCGGATTCGGAGTTTGATACGGCTCGTAGAGACGGTGGGATATATTTCGCCGGTTGGGTGTCTGAAGCTGCCGGCACAGGCGCAACGTATGGATTCTCTTTCTTCTTCGACGCGATTTGCACCTCTTCGCTTTCGTCTTCGTCATCTTCTTCAAACCCTTTAATATCCTCGTCCTCGTCGAAAGTGTCCAGATCCTCATCACTCTCTAGATCCTCGTCACTCCCTAACTCACTGTCGGATTCATCTAATTCCCCAACGTGCTCCAAGCCCTGTGCCCTTCTCCTCTTATTCAATAGCCACTCGTCCGCTTCGCGTTTTCGTTTTCGGGTTTCGTCCGCAGACCCCTCATCCAGGTCACCGAGTAAATCACCGAGTCCATCATCTGCAAAGTTCTTGGGCACCTTGCCCTTCTTCAAACCAAGCTTCTTCTCAAGCGCAGCAATCTCAGCATCATCCTCCTCCAATTTATCCTGCACCGCCTTGGACACCTTATTACTAGGGGGCTGAACCCCTTTCTCCTCCTTCTTATCGGTCTTCAATATCGACTTCGGCTTCTCCTTGTTCTGTTTCGCCAATTTCGCAGCCTTTAGTTTCGTCATAACATCCTCCTCGTTGTCGTCATTGCCCCCAAAGTCAGAGTCGCCATCAAAATCCTCCTCGTCGTCATTGCCATGGCCACTACCACTGCCTCTCTTCCCAGAACCGGAGCCTCGCTTATTCCCCGCTCGCTGTTCCTGTCGATGTTCTTTCCGACTGAGCTCCTCAATCCGCTTTTTCTTCTTCTCGCCGAATCGATCTCGGAGCCCGAGCTCTTCCCGCAGGCCCCTAGGTAGGAAGGTCGTATTATGCCTCGGGCGCGGCATCGTAACGAATATGTGTCGACGTTCGATACCTAAATAAAAAGAAGTTTCGAGGAGATAAAAAATATCAAAATTAATTCCGCAGTTTGGCGGCGGAGTGGAAGGCGGTGAGACGGACTTACGTACTAGCCTCCCCCACAATCGCATATCGGCCATCCCATCACTCTGCTTGCCAAACTCCGGAATTGAACGTCGGGTGGGATTGATTGATTGCTTTGCGAAGAGCAATTGCGGACCAAAAATTTCAAAATGTCGAACCCGCTCGGCCATGAGGAGGTATGTCCTGCCATATCCCGTGTTTTCCATCCAGCAAAAAAAACAGTCCACCTCTTCCTCTCCTGCACTAGGTACTAATAACTGCTCGCAGTTCTTCGCCTCTCTCACAACTCTCTTAACATCCACCTCTCAAAAAACCCGAGGCTCCGTATACCTCACCCAGAAACCCCTCCTCCCGACATCTACAGATCAAACCTCCACAACAACCAGTCCCCCATCAATCCTTATCCGTGCAACGGATGGAAACACCAACGCGCCGAACCCCAAGTCCGCCTCCGGAGACAAAAATATCAAAAAGAACAGCAAGGAATCGAAAGTCAAGCTGTCAACGGTTGTGCAGCCAGACGAACTCGAGACGTTCTATGCGAAATATGCGGAGGTATGTAAGGCGGGGATGACAGGGTTGAAGAAGCGGGATCGGAAGCAGAAGAAGGCGAAAGGAAAGGGTGGAGCTGGGAAAGTTAGCAAGGCTTGAATTAATAGGGCTCGGATGCACTGCGATGAAATGGGATGGAATGTGGATTGCATTTATGGCGTTTAGGATCGCTATTCTTACTATCATGGGGGATCTTTTTTTTCATGTGTTTATATACCAGACTATTTGTGGTCTTGTGGGCAGATAACGCATATGGCCACGCTCTCCTGATTCCGATCAGTTCCCTGGTCTCCAGTAACCCGAGATCTTATTTAGATGTTAAATGGTACTAAAGTAATCTTGTGGCTCCAATGCTGCATAGTAAATGGTAAGATGGCATGGTCATTAGATGGCACTAGTATGAAGGTGGTAAAAATACAGTGAACAGAAGGTATAGCACAAATAAATACACTGTACATGGGTATACAAAACTGTGGAGGAGAACATGATCATGTCACCGTTATCATAGATGGATGGGGAAACAGGAGGGCTAGAATCAAGAGTGTCTGGTGGAAAGGAAACAAATATTAAAACAAGTAGTACGGTTTGGCCGCAACCCGGATCCGCTTAGATTGTCTAGTCGGATATAAATGATGCCCTGGAACTCTCAGGCGCAAGGGGAAGATCGTAGTCGTCGACACCCTCATGCGCCTCCGAAAGCTGGCGTTGAAGTTTCCGTTGTGTGATACCAACAGAAGTGTCAAGCCCGGGGCCAATAACGATTCGCGCTGCAATATGAATCAGAACAATGAGAAGCTGGATAGGGGGGACAAGAACGAGGGCGCAGGTCTTCTGTATGAGAGATGCAGCGTCTTGTTTCTCTGGATTGGCCAAGATCAATGTAGATGCTGGGGGCATCGGAGAAATTTCTCGTTGCCGAGACGCCTTTGAGCGACGCCGAAACTCGATGCTCAGGTTGGAATCGGTAGACTTTGTGCTGTAGAAGGACCCAGGAGTCCGGGGAAGTGCAAATTCATGATCCGCGGACAGACTTTGGGATGAATCTGTAGATGCGGATAACCTATCTGTACTCCGCTCTGTATACAGCGGCGGTCTCAAGATGGTCTGGCATGTGGTATTTTCTTCCTTTGGCAGCTCCAACATCTCACAATGCTCGTAAGATGAATGTGTTTCGTCTGGTGACGTAGGCGATGAAGGGATCAGACAAGGTTCTAGCGTGAAGTCGAGGGAGTGAAATGAGTCGACACTTGAAGAAAGCGACAACTCTAGGTGTTCTTGAGGCTCAGTAGCACTTTCAAACCTCGCCAGCAAGGTTTGAAAGCTCTCCTGGGCGTCGCTTGCGGATCGCTTCGGCAGGTCAAGGCCCCCAGTTATACTGATGGGCTCTGGCAGCTGACCCTGATCGTGTGGAATAGTCTCTAATATCACACTGTTGCTTCCGCAAGGGGTGACAGCGCTATCATCGGTGGCAGTCCCGTCTGTATCCTCGCCAGCACTTAGCGAGTCCGGCGTTGCCATACCATCTAGAGTCAGGAACTCCTGCGAGTACGTTGGTTGTATCGGAGCACTCTCCCTTCGCCCTTTCGGTCGCCATGCCTTCTTCCGCCGAGGAGCCTTTGCCTCCTCTGGGATCTTGACCGTGAAGCCACGCTTGAAAGGGCACGGAGTGACTTCGTAACGGAGAACCTTTGGCAGCACCTCTTTCATACGCGTGACAAGCTCCTTGTCCTGCTCGGTTTCATTCGGCAGCTCGATCCGATAGTATGTGAGGGGCCGGATGCGTAGGACAAAGGTAGATTCCCCGTCAACACACCAACATTGGGAGTTTTTGAGGATTGCATGGACGACACTGCCGCATTTTAGAAACACGGTCAATCCGTGAATCTTCTCCAATCTCAGCGGGGCAAAGGCGACCGTTCGTTCCGTTGGGGACCGCCATGGCAACGACTCAATGGTATCAACAGGGTAGTCAAAGTCGGAAGACGTGGTGCTCGAGGGGATCGGCACGATGGATCGAGGGGCAAAGTGCACGACCTTTGCAGAAGGGTGGTAGAAGAGGTCGTTCTCTGACTGTTTGAGGTCGGGGTTGCGTCGAGCCGCTCGGTTCAGCTTCGTGGGTAGAGTGAACGACCGTCGAGGAGGTGGCGCATCAAAGATATTAGACATGGTGGCTCATGTGCGCGGATGGAGGCGAAACAAGAATTACATTGATTCGAAATGATGAAAGGAAAAGGGAATGAGAGACGATCAGCTGGTGGGCAACAATGAAGGGGGCTATGGTAGGGAATAAGTGGCCATTCTCGGAAGGCGAACGGAGCAAAATCAATAGATATAGGATATCCAAACGAAGGACCGAGGATGCCAATAAGCGTTCGCGAATCACTTAGTCGAGGGATAATGACCTCACAGGATAATTCGCCCCTTAGTGCTGCATAGTGAATCCACCCAGAGCTTTTTATATGCAGCACTCGCAGACGCAGCTGAGACGCTGGCAACAGTGGGGCTTTGTGCCTTAGGATCTAGGCATTTAGGCGCCAAGGCATGACATCGGCTTCACATGATCCTTGGCTTCCTTCAGTGTCTTGTGCTCTGGTCTACTCCAAAGGCCTTTATAAAGAGTAGATTATCTACCAATGAATGGCTTACAATCATAGTTTAATAGTCCAAAGCATACACCAATGAGCAGTGTTAACTTGTCTGTTTGTCTATCTCTACAGTGACGCAGCCAGTTGTGATTAGGTAATCCTCCAGGCAGTCATGATTCTTCCAGGCCTTGCAAGTTTCAGGTCTCCGTTTGCTCTTGAGTACGCTTACAGGTAGATTGACTGTTGCCGTAAGACAGTCCAGTCAAAATTTGTTGTTATGTCGAATTTTGAACCCAATGCCGTTATCCGCGGCTTCCAACTGACGTTGGTTGGCAGTAAGTTCAAATCTTGGAGACCGCGATATGAGCGACTGACTTTTGAAGCTCTTCGTGCTTTGCGAAATCCAAGGCTGTTCAAGCACGACCATTTCCGACAGGCTGCTCTGGCTATCAGTATTGGCATTCTCATCCAACTTATCGTTCAGATACCCGTACGTTGCGAGATCGTTGCTTGCTGCTATGAGGTAGCTAATTTTTCTCAGATCATCGCCGTTAGGATTTTTATCTGGTTCAGCTCATGGGTTGTCAGCCTAGAGGATGCCACTTGGGATGATAATATCCTCAATGGCCTAAACTTTCTGAATAAGTCTGTTCTGCAGGTTCCTTTCCTGCTCATGACTCTCCTAAGATATATTACCCCAACACTAGATGATATGTAAGCTGCCCGAGGAGGACAGTGAATTCGTGTACTGACAGCCCAGCTTCATGGAATCCCTTAACTGGGTTGACACGACCTATGTTCACAAACACAAGACCGAAGATCCTAGAACTCTACGCTCTATGTACTATCCGAACCTATTCCAGTACTCTACCATAGGAGAGAAGGCCGAGTCCAAGCCGATCCATCAAGCACTAGTGTCATTCGTGAAGAGGTACGGGCGTAAAGTTGGGATGCTTCTAGGGATATACCTGGCTTCACTTGTGCCCATCGTCGGCCGATTCGTGATGCCAGCAGCCTCGTTCGTAACCTTCCGCAGCGCCGTCGGAACCACCCCGGCTGCTGCCATCTTTGGTACAGGCCTCGTCCTTCCGAAGCGGTTCCTCGTCACATTCCTGCACAGCTATTTTGCGTCCCGTAGCCTGATGCGTGAATTGGTATGTGCCTTAACCCCGCTTTTTCGTGCCTATCTAATCAGTCGCAGCTCGAGCCATACTTTTCTCGCGTCCAATTTACATCCGAACAGAGACGTCGCTGGTTCTTGGATCGTGAGGGGGTTCTATTTGGCTTCGCATTTGCATTTACATTTGTTCTAAAGATCCCCGTGATTGGAGTCCTGATGTATGGTGTAGCCGAAGCCTCCACTGCATATCTTGTTACCAAAATCACCGACCCCCCACCCAGTCCTGCTCAGAGTGAGGGTTTTGCAGAGACGCAGACAACATGGACAAACAAGCACGACTTTTTGAGACTGTCGCTGGACAACTTGGACAAACTCAACTTAGCCGCACATGAACAGGAGCCACCCCAGGCTACAACTCCTGGGCGGAAATTCACTTAATCTCTATTTCTGAGAGAAAGAATAGCTCTTCTGGACAAAAGCTCCACCTGCGTCTCAATAGATCTGCCTATTCGGGATATGACTTCAAATGCCGAGTGTGATAAGCGTTGATAGATAGCGGATAGCTGCGATAAGCCTGCGTAATAGATTGTTGCCATCCAAAAACGGTGAGGGGGCCGTGAGGGGTCACTGGATTTAAAGTAACCTTAGACCGCCCCTCAGATAAAGTACATTTCATCACCATCGATCCAATACAGTATCATCAAAATGGGCATCAAAGGTATCCGAACCGCGCTCAAGGTAGATCTAAACAAGCCGGCCCGAGAGCAGAAGGGTCTCCATGTATGTATATAACACAGCCTACACCTTCCTGAGCATTGCTAACTTCAGATGCATAGAATCGCTGGCACCCGGAGGGTACGTCTCCCCTTAACACAAAACTCCAACCTCTTAATCGAAATGTTAGCGCTCACAACCCCAGTCCCCAGTTGCGGTACAATCGCCAACGACGAAGTCGTCAAGATCGAATGCCTTGACTGGACTGGCGGCCAGATCGGGAATAACGACTCCGCCGACGACGTCAGGGACGTCAACCTCACACAGATTCACTACCTCTCAGGTCCTTTTGACATCGAAACCGCCAAGCCGGGCGATGTTCTCCTCGTCGAGATCCAAGACGTCCAGCCCTTCGAGGACCAACCCTGGGGTTTTACGGGAGTCTTCGCACGGGAGAATGGAGGGGGTTTTCTAGATGAAATTTATCCGAAAGCGTACATCTTCTTTCCCATTGCTCTTGGCTGAGGAGGTAGAGGATTGTATTGACATCGACAGTGCCAAAGCCATCTGGGACTTCGAGGGTATCTTTTGCTCCTCACGGCATATACCTGGTGTGCGCTTCGCCGGTCTTATTCACCCAGGTATCCTGGGCTGTGCACCGTCATCGGAGATTTTAGCCGAATGGAACAAGCGTGAGGGTGAATTGATCGCAGCAAACACTACAGGTCGCGACGTCGCAAAGCCCCCAGAGCCATTCAATGCTCATGGCGGTGCTGCGGACGAAGAGCTTGCGGCGAAGATTGGTCGCGAGGGAGCGCGGACTATCCCGGTACCATGCCCTAGCTTAACATATATGAATCTATACTGATACGTTTAGGGCCGCCCCGAGCACGGTGGAAACTGCGACATCAAGAACCTCTCGCGCGGCAGCAAAGTCTACCTTCCTGTCCACGTCCCTGGTGCCAAATTCTCCGTCGGCGATCTACACTTCTCCCAGGGCGACGGCGAAATCTCCTTCTGCGGCGCGATCGAGATGGCCGGCGTCATCACGCTAAAGTTCACCGTCATCAAAGACGGCATGTCGAAGATGGCCATGAAGTCTCCCATCTTCCAGCCAGGGCCCGTCGAGCCGCAATTCGGTCCGGGCCGCTATCTCACTTTCGAGGGGTTTTCTGTAGACGAGAAGGGGAAGCAGCATTACCTCGATGCCACAGTTGCGTATCGCCAGACTTGTCTTCGAGTCATTGAGTATTTGAGGCGGTATGGGTATGATGACTATCAGATCTATTTGCTGCTTAGCTGTGCGCCTGTGCAGGGCCATATTGCGGGACTGGTGGATATTCCGAATGCGTGTACGACACTAGGCGTACCAATGGATATCTTTGATTTTGATATTAGGCCGGAGGTTGACGCTGTTAAGCGGGATATGGGAAGTTGTGCATTTGCCTCTACCTGATTCAGTCGAAGTCGGTCAAATAAGTACTTTTTCCAAGACGGACGTAGTTTAACCAAATTCAAATATCATTCATCGAGTCGTTCTATGCTGTATATACACATATTCATCTATATCTTCATGCCAACTTAGTCTCGCGGGCAGACCTGACATAGTCAGTTATATTACCCGGACACATACAATCCACATCCCAATGGTGGGAAAAGAAGCTTACGCAAAATACTCCTCGAACCTTCCCTCTGCCTCCTTCACGCAATCAAACCCATAAATCTCCTTCTGTACATCCGCATCCGCCCACTTGTCCGGCACAGGGCCCTTAGATCCCTTGAGCGCCGCAAACTGCTTATCGCGCTCTGCCTTCGCCGCGCCCTCGCCCAGATGCAGCCCACGCCCGCTCGCGGCTGCAAGCTCCACAAGCGCATATGCCCGTCCCGTACGAACCTTCTCGTACACCTTAAGCGCCTTGTAGATGCTCTCGGGGTCTGTGGAAGGGAGTTTGGAGAGCACGACAGCAATAACTGCGCCGTCTTCAATGGCTTGCGCAGCGCCCTGCGCAAGATGTGGGAGGGTTGGGTGGCATGCGTCACCGACGAGGGCGACGGAGCCGTGGACCCAGGTGGGCAACGGTTCGTGGACGCGAAGCTTCCATTCGCAGACTTCGCCCTCTGGGACGTAGTTCAGCATGCGCTGGACGAGCGGACAGAAGTCTACAAAGACATTGAGCATAGCGGTCTTGGACCCCTTGGTCGTATACGTAGCGTTCGTGGCAGCCGCGAAGTTCGTATCGGGCTGTGTGGTCGAGAGATTGTAGATTGTGTTGTTGGAGACCGGGTATGCGATGATATGCCTCTTCTCGCCGATCCAGCGGACGACTTTGTTGCTTTCGATCAGGGAGATGAGCTCAGTGTCGTTTGCTGCGACGGCCTGCTCTTTATTGATCATGATACGGTAGGCGGCTTGGTGGGTGTCTTTGACGGCGGATTCAATATTTAGCTCCGAGAGCATGGCCACGCGGGTTATGGATTTGATTCCGTCCGCGCCCAGGAGAATGTCTGCTGTTTCTGTGTAAGGTTGCTTGGATGTGTCGCGGGGAGTTATGGTGAATGTTGGCTTGGGGGAGAAGGAAACCTGTGAGACGGTAGTTGCAAAGTGAAAGGTGATTTTGTCGGCGTGTTGGAGACAGCCTTGGTACAAGCCATTGGCGAGTGAAGATCGGTGGCCAACCATGTGCTTGTAGCCGTAAGTTGGCTCGATATACTTGAGGTCGACGTGTGCGAGTTCTGTGTCCCCGGCGCCAGCTATACATGGCGTCAGCATCCCATAATCCACTTGAAAGCCTTTTGAAGAAGCAAAATTTGGAAAGAGAATAGTATACCTCTAACACTGGTCTCCTCGATATTCACAGCCTCGGCCTCAATTCCCTTCCAAACACCCAACTTATCCAGAACACGAGCCATATTCGGCGCAAGCTGAATGCCTGCGCCTACGAAACCTAAGTCCGACGCAGTCTCATAGACATCAATGTGCTTGAAGCCCTTCTTGGCGAGCGCAAGGGCCGTTGTGAGGCCGCCCATTCCTAGAAATCACTATCAACTTATGATCCGTCGAAGACATATATCTTGGGTAAGGAAGAAGTACCAGCGCCAAGAATAGTAATCTTGAGATCCTGCGGTTCCATTTTGTTCATGATATGGTTCCTGTCTTTCTCTCTCTCCGTGGCTTGTTGATATAAATTCTCCTGTTTGGCAACTACTGGTAGCAGAATGCGGAGCATCTATGGCACGTACGGACTGCGGAGTATATAACAGGCTTTGCGGAACAAATCTTACCCGCTTCTCCTCTTCCCCACGCTGTCCCACAATCTCTCGGAGATGGGGACATTTTAGTGTGCGAGGATTAATGTGGAGGCAAAGCTTGGTTTCTGAATCGACTGAGGCTGGTAAGTCACTTGATTTGAGATGATCCGTGGTTGAGGTGGAGTTGGCGGCAAAATTCTATTCGAGTCCCACAATGATCCGGGCGTACATAGAAAGGATTCCAATGATAGGATGAACGACCAAGTTTGTGTGAATGTATTATATTAAAGGTGATACGCAACTATAATACATGAAGATATCCAAACTCATCCAACAACGTACATTGTGTGAGATTACACAAGACCGAAACATACGGTTTACAAGTTGTCGCCAACGGTGTAGACGACATCGCCGACAGGACCGCTGATCTCGGGGAGGAGACCATCGAGAAGGGCGGCAACCTCAGGGGACAGGCGAATGAGTAGGGCGCCAGTTCCACGGCCGACAACAATAAGGAGGTTCTCGCTCTCAGGGCCGAGACGCTGGATGAGCTGAGTAACATCAACGGCAACATCGATGACAGTGCCGATAACGCCAGAAAGGTGTAGGGAGTGGAGGAGGTCACCAACTGCACCAGTGATGCTGACAATGAGACCCTCGTTCTCGTCGTCAACTGCGAAGAGATAACCCTGATCCTGGCGCTTGACGTTGATGCCGAGAGACTGGACAATCTGACCAATGGGGTTGTTGACGGCGTTAAGGCCAAGGGTAACACCAACACCACGGAGCAGGTCGGCAACTTCGGGGGCAAGTTCAACCAGCAGGATTTGAGCGTCCTCACCGACAATGGTCAGGATGCAGTCGACAATGGGGCCAAGGTCCGCAACGAGCTCGCCGACGGAAGCAACATCACCAATAATTTCACCAACGGAGTCGCTGAGGCTAACACGGCCCTCGAGAAGGTTGTAGATGTCCTCGTTGACCTCGACAAGAAGAGTCTCGCCGTGAGACCCGGTGACAGTAAGGAGACGGTTGACCTGTGGGCCGAGGTCCTGGATGATGTGACCAGTGCCATGGCAACGGCCGTCATCGCAGGTGGGAGTAGAGGTGGGAGGAGCAGTGGCTGTACCGGTCTCAGTCGCAGTACCAGTCTCGGTAGCAGGGCCAGTAGCCGGGCCAGTACCAGGGCCAGTGTTGGTGTTGGTCTCAGTAGCGGTGTTGGTCTGCGTGGCCGTGTTGGTTTCGGTCACGGTGTTTGTCTCAGTAACCGTGCCGGTGTTGGTGTTCGGGTTGGTGTTGGTCTCTGTGGCTGTGTTGGTTTCGGTAGCAGGACCAGTCTGGGTGCCAGGGCCAGTGCCGGGCCCAGTGTTGGTGTTGGTCTCAGTAGCCGTGTTGGTCTGCGTGGCTGTGTTGGTTTCGGTAGCAGGACCAGTCTGGGTGCCAGGGCCAGTGCCGGGCTCAGTGTTGGTGTTGGTCTCCGTGGCCGTGTTGGTCTCGGTGTTGGTAGCAGTCACTGTCAAGGTCTCAGTCTCTGTATGGTTACAAGGAGAAGTGGTAGTACCGGTAGGACCACTAATGGTCTCAGTAGCAGCAGGGATGGTGATAGTAATGGTCTCAACTTCGCAAGTGCACTCGCCGCGCTCATTCTGGCGCGCGTTCAGACCAATGGGGCCGGCCATAACGCAGGCCGCCCAGGTAACAGCGGTAATCACAGAAGCCTTCATCTTGGGTATAATCGCTGAACGTAGATTAACAAGGTAAAGCAGACTAAAGCAAACAAAAGAATGGACCTAGGTCGGAACGATTCTCAAGGAAAGACAAGTGCTGGAATAAAAGCTGCTTGTTTGAATGAGTGACTGAAGAGAAGAAAAGTTCGAAGGTGCAAACCTTGAGCCAATATTTATATTGTTCAGCACCCTTTTCCCCTTGCTCTTCCATTATCTCCGTCCAGGCCCAGACCCACGATAGGGAGTTGCGCCTAGCCTGGGCTGAGCCGACTATTCCAGTTTATTCTTGCATGGCTGTTGGCCAACTCGGCAACTCGAACCAGGAAAAAACGCCCCCGATGACAGGAGCTTGGAGCTCTCTGCCCAGCCAGTGGGCAGCTTTCCCTGACCTGGCCCATTCATTGTCGTTCCTAGGCTTGGGAGCCTATCGGAACTACAGCTCTGATGGGTTCCTGCCTAACTAATGCGGGTTCTGTTTTTGCGCCCCAGCAGCAGAGTTGACTGGGCAGGCATCTGGAACATGGATGGAGGATTTGCAGTCTTTGACCAAGTGTTCCGGAAGACTCAAATAGACGACAAGTCCGGGTCCACCGCAGGCCAGTTCCAAATGTGGCTGCCAATGGTGCAGTGCATTCCCCCAAAGCAGACCAGGGCCGCTCGACTGGTCGTACAGACGTACAGATCCAAATCTCGAGGTTGAAGTTTCTTTAGTGTTTCTTTGTTTTTGGGATCTGCAGCTGGTGCATTGACTATTGACAGTGGCGCGGGGGCGATCCGGGGATTGGCTGCCGCTAAGATTGGCGTTGTCGTAGTTTTGCGACTTATCGAATCTGCTCGTCGAGTCTTTGGAGCTCCGGCGTTTGTGGTCTTCGGAGTTTCGGTAAGTCTATTGGCAAGCTTGTTTGATAGTCAATCTCCATTAAATCCTTTGATCATGTTGTTTTGCTGAATTCTCGCCGAGCTCATCAGCCCCTGGGAGTCATCACAAGAGACGGAGATTCGCCGCCCAACCACCGGCTTCCATGGACGCTCACCGATTGTGACTCGGCCTCTCTCTCTTGCAGACGCTTACGCAGGGGGAACTTGCAAGTCAACTGGTGGAGGGGGAAAAAAAATAGTCGCCCCGGGAAGGATTTATCGCCAGTTCTTCAGGAACTCAGCCAACCACAGGCTTTCAAAAAGACAGGGGTGATGCGGATATCCGCCGCCTAGGATTTCCTCCCCAGTACCTTGGTCCATTCCCATTGAGCTGAGAAAAGTCGCGGCACTGAGGATGATTGTAATCATCGACCGTACCCATGGGCCACATGGGAATCATACAAATCTCGTGGTCACCGCAGCCGTTGCAGTCTTTCCATGCCGTCCAAGAGAGATAGTCTATAAGACCCTGGATCTGGTTGACAACCGTGTGGTAGTCAGTGTAATTCAGTACTTCCAGCAGGGTTGCGCATACGCTGCGTGACACAGACAGCACCGCGCCGCCTGCGACCGACGTGACAGTCGTTGATTGTCTGACAAATTGCGCAGAGCAGCGCTCCACCTCGACTGAGCTGTTTCTATGGTCGTAGTCAATAAAAGGAGTGAGCGCGTCTTCAATTTCCTGCTGCAGCTGCCGCAGCGTTGAGGCCTGGCCAGACGCCAGGTACCGGAGTCGATTCCCATACCGCTCCACCACCATATCCGCCACAGCTTGCCAATTGACTGATATTTCGTTAGGTTCATGGTACATAATTAAGGCATCTAGGTCCCTCCGCATACGCTCTAGTTGATCAGGTGGGACATGCTCTAGTCTCGGGAGATTGCCACCCTCCGACAAAAGATCCAGCTCATAGAGGTACGCGGTGAGAAAATGCTCGTAGTTCAGTATCACCCGGTCGCCGCCGATGCTCCAATATCGAGAAGCCACTGCAGGAAGCCACATTGCCCCAGCATGCTGCCCGATCTGATCGCCTGGCATCCCTTGCTCGCTCGCTCGTACCCGAGTTACCCGAAGGGCTTCGAGGTCTCGGGCGAAATCACACAATATGATTTCGAACCCAGCTTCCATTCGGAGCATTCCGTCTAAACGCCCATTCCATTTCTCTTGTACCATCTGACAAAAGAGCTTCGCCCGTGCCATCTCATCAAATATGCCTCCTCCCCCATCTCCAAGCTCGTTCAGAAATAGAATATAATCCTGAGAGTCCATGGTGCCATTCTGCGTCTTGCCAGCAGACATGCCATCAACATACAGCAATCGCAGGTCCTTGGCAGCAGCAAAAGTGTGCAGGAATCCATCCTCTGCCTGGTTTAACCTCCCGGCCACTTGTTGGAGCTGCAAGGGCGGCGGAGGCTGCGGCCGTCCATTTTCTGGAGGCGGGTTATGGGGAATTGGATGAGTAAACACCAAGGCATGCTCAGGCTCAAAAGCCAACCACTCGGGCCCTTTGATCGGATCTGATCGCCAGTCGCCGTGGTAAAGTTCGGTCCCTTCTGGCACCGTGGCCAAGAAGAAAGACATGCCATTATGATTCAACGATGACCCCCATTGCCGCATAGACGAGTGGATAGCGTTGAAGACGAAGTTTGCATTTTCCGGAAATGAGTACGAGGCTGTGTTGGTGATGAGAGCTGCAAGGCAGAGCTGCAGCCTGGATCGGTATAGCATTATGTTGAAGCAATGCAAGGTTTGACATGCAGAAACTCAAAGCTTCAAATTCCAGGCTTGCCGTTCAGAGTAACAAAGATCAGATAAGGATGATCTCCAAAACCTCGCGCGACGACTTTGCATATAAATGGCAAGTGGGGGAACACGGCGCCGCGTCATCGGTTGGATGGCGCTCCTACGCTATTTTAGTATCCTCCGATCAAGAAGCAAAGATTATGGCGTTATCGGAGCATACCTTGTATCCATAATGATTCTGGGCTGGGATTCGAGGAGTCCTTAGTTGTCTCGTAGCGTGTGTTGCGACGATCTGAAGATCTTCTGCAAGACGTGTGCACCACAAGAAAGAGCGTTCAACGGCCTTTCAGCCTCACCTCTGGACCTCCAGGCCGTCACCCAAAAACTTAACCTCTCCGCCCTATCGAATTCCTAGCTTGGCCAACTGAGATACGCCGACAATGCGACCCCTTCTCCTAACTCTTGACGCCTTCAACACCATCTTTCACCCCCGCCACCCTATCCCCGCACAATACGCCGCTTCCGCCTCAACATTTAACGTTCCCATCACCCCATCCGCACTGCAACCCGCCTTCAAGACTGCCTTCAAAGCGCAATCGCGCTCACACCCAAACTACGGGCGCGACCTCGCCCTCCGCGGCGAATATGACGGGCCTAGACAATGGTGGGAGGATGTGATCCGGGGCAGTTTTGCCTGCGCCCTTGCCGAGAGCTCAAGCTCGAACTCAAATGATAAGATTGCCGAACTCCCCGATGCGCTGGTGGCAGATTTGCTCGATCGATTCGCGAGTTCAAGGGGTTATAAGCTGTATGATGATGTGGGGCCGTTCTTCGAGCGGCTGCGCGAGATGCAGAGGGAAGGAGGGAAGAGGAGGAAGGTCGTTATTGGGGTCGTTTCGAACTCAGATGACCGTGTCTGCTCAGTGTTAGAGTCGCTAGGTGTGTCCGTCGGCGAGACCAGAGCAGGTGAGGGGCCCGGCCATAAATTACCGGGGTTTGAGGAAGAGAGGGAGAGGACAGGTACATCACAAGCTGGTGCCAGAGACAGTATCAGTCCCTTGCAGGGCCGAGCAGATGTCGACTTTGTGCTCACCAGTTACCAAGTTGGAGCCGAGAAGCCGCACCCCTTGGTTTGGGATGCGGCGCTGCGGACGGCGCAGGGGTTGAAAGATAATGCTGTAGGGGATGAGGGAGGCTGGGAGTGTGTTCATGTTGGTGATGATTATGACAAGGATTACCGCGGTGCTGTGGATGCTGGATGGAAGGCATATTATCTTCCTCGCGATACTGAGGCAGCGGCGAACGCACCGGAGGGCACGAAGACCATTACTTCTTTGTTGGACCTGGTTTCGGAGCTGGAGGCTTTCAATTTCAAGTAAGTAAAAGAAGCAAACAGGACGTAGATGTACTGGTAATACACGTATTATCATCAATTGGCTTGTAAATATCCAAGGCAGGTATGTACTCCTATCTTAATGCCAAGCATAAACCACATTTGTTCAGTCCCAGTTCCCTGTTCCTCCCAACGCACCCAGTCGATTGCTCGCATGCTTGTTCAATAACCCAGCGATATTAGACCCGCGGTTACGATGCTGTGTCCGAAGCTGCTTCTCTCTCTCTCGCTCGCGCGCCGCAGTGTAGTAGTTGACCGCTCCCTTCTTCGCCAGCGATGCTCCTGCCGTCTTGGTCACGCGGGCTGAATCAGAGGTCGATGTTGACGAGCTAGATGAGGAAGCAGTCGTAGTCTTGCGTAAGATTGGGGGCCGGAATCCGAACGATCCAACCTTGTCAGTACCTAATCCAATATGGAAGGCAAATCGGGTATTCGAGGAAGCCGACGTAGCAGAGTTCGACGATGCTTGCCGGAGTAAAGCCAGACGGTCCACCACAGGTCCCCGTGTACGGCGCGGGTTGCTCCGTGCTACGGAGGGCTCTCTCTGTCGAGTGGGCATCAATTGCTCTTCTACTTCCTCTAATTCATCATCGTAGTCGCCTTCACCGGCATGCTGCTCGCCTTCTTCGTCGACGGAGGCGTCCTCCTGAAAGGAGTCGTACTCAGGCCGTTCAGTCAAGAAGGAGAGCGTTTCGCGGATTTCAGCGAGAGAAGCTGGTTTCTTGGACATGGCACTAGCAGGTTTCCGGCGGAGATGTGGCGGAGGTCGGTTGTTGACATCTTCTGCTGCAGGTTCCAGGGGTCTCTTTCTCTTGTTGCTCTCTTCCTGCGGATTGTGCAATTGTGCTTCTATGGTAGCATCTTGCGACGAAGGATCGTCTTGTGTGTCGCTTCTATGCTCGTAGCCTAGGAAGTCGAAACCGACGTCATCTTCGTCATCGCGGTCCTCAATAGCTTTGAAGAAGGCCGCCTTCTTGGGATTCTCAGCGATTTCCCCAATCTTTCCATCAGCGAGGAGGGCATTTCGCATGCGGGCGAACTCTCTTTGCTTTTGCCGTCTACGGGCCAGGATCTCATCGTCCGAGTCGTCCAGATCAAACTCATCGTCGTTGCCTCTTCGCCGGCGAAGCGCTCCGGTCGTGATATCCTTCAGCAGCTTAGCAACATCTTTCTCGTCTGCGTTTCTTTGGTGAAGGCTGTATACATGTCAGCGCGCTTAATGGAATAGCGGATCTGATAGTAGACTTACGCATTCAAAGCAGCCAGCTGCTTCGCATCAACCCTTTCTCCGCTATTATCGTTGATCATCTCTCTGTCATAGGCGTTCTCCTCATCGTCCGCATCATCATCGCTTGCGCCTCCAAGACCAGCGTATTCGTCGTCCGATTCCTCGGCCGCTTCCTCAAAGGCGTCTTTTGCCTTGCTCTTATTACGGTTAAACTCCTGGGTGGGTTTCATGGCCTTCTTTGCGGCTTCCTTCATCATGTCGAACGCGCTCTCATTGGTCTCTAACTCGCTTTCTTCCTGCTCATCAATAGCGGAGAGCGCTGGGGCCTTTCCGCGTTTGAGATTCCTCAGGTTCCTGGCTGCAACAGGAGATTGATTCTGCTCCACAAGAACGGTCTCAATAGTTGAAGTGGGCGTACCTAAGAACCTCTTGCTAGGGTCGAATGGCGAGAGAACAAAGCCAGCATCTTGGGTTGGGTCGGGGATTTGCGACATTTGGGATATGCTTCGAGGGACGGGGGACTCGGAAACCCGATCTTGCTGCCAGAAACCTCCAAATAGATCCACCGATCCAGCACGGTTCTCTTGGCTGTCTTTTATCACAATCTGAGAGTCGGATTCTTGGCGCACGCTCATTAGCACAGGTTCCGGCAATGTTTGGGGAATTGTAGCGCCCTGCTGCCTCAAATCCTGGCTTGGGGCAAGCGTGCCTGCAAAGGCCTGGGTTAAGCTCATTGTGGCTTCTGTAGGCTTCACAGGAATGTTTGGTCGTTCCACCGAGTTGAAAATGGGATTTATGGGCTTCGCAGGGGTCTTTGGTGCTTGAATCTCGTCTTCGTCTTCGTCGTCGCTGACAACTCGAGTGGGTCGCTTTCGTCGTTGGGTTGGCACTTCTTGCTCCTCTACCGCTTCAACTGCTTCCTCTATCTCCGAATCGTTATTAGCATCGGCATTGGCATCGTCGTCTTCATCGGCTTCAGAATAAACCAGATTTCCTTTTCTTTCTGCTTTGGCTTCACCATCAACTTCTTCCTCTTCGTCATGGTTCATGACACCATCTTCGTCTTCCGAGCCGGAGAGTTCGAAGTCGCTGTCATCGTCGTCCTCATCCTGGTCATCACCATTCCTCTGTTTCGCTGCTTCGCGTTCCTTCTTTGCAATTTCCTCGCCTTCCTGGCGGGCCTTTTCAACAAGGTTTTCCACTTCGTCTTCAAATGCAGCACGCTCAGCAGCGGTTTCTATGACAATTCCCCTTGCCCTGAGTTCCTCTATCCTCTCCTGTCGTTCTTTGGCTGCCTGCTGCTTTGCTTGATGGAGTAAGTTTGCTGAGAGCTCGGCGGAGTTTATATTAGATTTGCGAGTAGGAGAGGTAAGTTGTGCCAAAACCTTCAATCTGAACATTGAAGCAGGCTCTTGGACATGCCGTGCCGGAAGGTTCTCAAATACTGCAATGCGTCGACACTTGGCAGGAGAAGTGACTATTTCCAGGTCATCGTCTGAGTCGTCCTTTTGATGCCGAGCCACCTGCTCGCGGGTAAGCCGGACGCGAGCTGGAACTACACGTATGGGCATCTTCCCTTTCTTGACTTCAGACATTTCGGCTGCTGTCTTGGTCGTCTCCTCCGCTTCGACGTCAGACGCCTCAAGGGCTTGTCCAGCCGGGTCGCTCATGATCTCCTCCATGGTTGGAAATTTCATTCCCTCCTCTTTGGAGAGATTTGGGCCGTCGGCGGGCGGTAGTATAGGGGATGTATGCGGAGTGTCCTTGTATTTCTGCGCCTCAATGTCCGAGGAATGCTGCGAATCTGCAGTAGTCGACGAGTTCTCCGTAGTCTGTTCCGGCGCGGCTTGTTCCGGAGGTTGCATAAAGTTGAAGCGAGCAAAGAAACTCTCCTTCGTAATCTTTTTCTTCGTCCGTGCCTCATGAGCCAATTGCATGTTTCTGCTCATGCGCTGTGTCTCGCGGTGCATCTCCTCCAGAGCCTTTTTGCTAGCTTTCCGACCAGGTCGAGCTTCTTGCGAGGGTTTGTTCTTGTCGGAGGCAGCCTCGCCCGCATCCTCATCTTCCGGAGACAAATCTGTATTGGAGACTCCTCGCTCCTTTGCCTTTGCAGCTCTTCTCTCTTCTTCCAGTCTCTCTTTCTCTTCGCGTTCCTTCCGCTTCTTCGCAACAAGCGCAAAGAATCGACTATTACGCTTCGGCCCGGTCACTTCACCCCCGGATTTTTCCTCTTCCGCCTGTTTTGTTGGGGAAGACACAAATAAGGGCGAGGAAGAGCGTGCGCGACATGGCGAGCTAACCGAGTCGTTGTCCTCTTGCTCGCCATCACGAACTACCACCGCATTCTGAATCCTCCGTCTCGGTCCAGCCGCAAGGAGATCATCGTCGTCGTCGTCGTCGTCAGAGATAGCATCCTCGTCATCACCCAGACCATGACGCGTCTCACCCGCGCCCTGCTTTCCCGCTCGTAGGATCTTCGAGACGCGCTCGAAGGCAGTTTCTGCGGCGGGCGTGTCCCGTGGCGTTTCATAGTCCTTCTCTGCACTGTAGCTCTGGAGGCGTGCAGCCATGCGGCCCCGGGGCATGACTATGTCTTCGTCTTCCTCATCTTCATTCGAATCCGAATCTAACGCCATGGGGCCGTCGTGTGTGGACTTGGCGTTTGCTCTAAAAGAATCGAGGAAATTCGCGTTTGATTTTCGAACTGCGGGTTTGCCATTGTCTGACTCCGAGTCGCTGTCAAAGGCCGCGAGCATAGCCTTGATTTTCCTCCCTGGCGTGAGGATCTCTGGGGAGTCCGCTCCCGCAGACGCGGACCGCGCCGTGCCTGGTGTTGAGGGGTTCGACATTATGTAAGTGGCTATTAAGTATATGAGATAGTATGGAGGTTTGTTAATTTTGATGGAAGGGCATCTTATAGGTTCAAGGGTGGCGGCAAGAGGAGCAATATCTAGAATTAGAGGTTGTATGTTAATTCCACAACTACAAATCCAGGGCGGGAATTCACCACCCGGTGGACGGGTGAGAGACGCGTATCGCGTCATTATCACCACGTGACTTCGCGACAGCTCTCGAGCCATCGCATTTGATCTTGGTTGTGTACATGTCGCATGCGGGGAAGGCATAAACGGAAAGATTGTACCCAAAATAAGGTGAAATTTGTTCAATAATACAGGTCGTAGGTAATAGAGTAGTACGCCAAACAACACCACCCCTAGAAATAACAGGAAGGTTCAAAATATGCTGCGCCAGATGCTCACCATACCAGTCAGAGAGCTGGTAGTTCGAAAGAGGAAAGAAAACCACCTGAAAGGAAAGCGGTTGGAATGAGCTTTTTGAGCTTGGATATCGAAGGTCAGAAAGGTTATATGTCAATGTCTATGTCCAAATCCAGGGCTGCAATGTTCTCATCGTCCATGTTCTTATGGCGAATTGTTGCAATGCCCCCCTTGGGTTGTTTCTTCTGGGAGTTCGTTGGTGTGCTGCTCCGGTCGGGCGTGTTGGCTTTCGATGCAGGGGTTCCACCTCGGCTCCCGCTCTCTTCGGCTTTGCTAGCTCCGTTGACATCGTGATGAGTCTTTGCTAGAGTCTTGACACGTAGGAAAGGATTGATAGGGGCTTCTCCGCGAGCGGCAGCTGCAGCGGCCTTTCGGCTTGCCTTGCGCTCCTCGAGTTGGGCTCGGCGAACGTTTTCGTAGTTGAGTTTCTGGTTCCGCAAGTTTAATTGGGCCAGGCGCTCATGCTCCGAAAGCCTGTCGGTCCGTGGCTTAGAGATACTGGAACCAAAGGCGAGCTTTGGAATCTGACTTGCAATTTCGGCTTGCAGTCTTTCCACCTCTGCATCGTCCCCAAGCTCCCGTGCGAGCTTTATTTGCTTCTCAATTTCGACGCGTTTGAAGACCGTCATCTTGGAGTCTAGTGACCCCTGCTTGCGCAGCTTCTCGTTGAGTTCCTCGTTCGTGAATTTGTGGTTCAGTAGCCGGTTGATATCCGTTACTTTCCTGGCTACTTGGGACCGCGTAGCCATCTTGCAATCCTCAACGGCCATGGTTTGTCGGTACCGACTGAATTCCGCCTGTTGGGTTGATTAGCAAACAAAGCCTACGGTGACAAGATAGCGGCATACTTCTGTGAACGGAGAGTCGGAGCAAGCAATAAATGGAAATTCCCGCTCAGACTTGCCGTGGGCGAGGACAGCATATTGGTTAGTCACAAAGGACCGGCCATTGGCTCCCTCCAGGGCATATGGCTTTCCCTCCGAGAATCCTAGAAATGTTAGCGAAACTGTAGTAGATTGCGATCAGACCAAACTCACTCTTGATCAAGCAGAGGCGGTACTCGTTCAATCCTGTATCTCTATTTGGCCCGATGTTGACACGGGCGTGACACCCAGAGATAGCTTCGTCGAAACCTGGGTAGAAGCAAACCTGTGCAAAGTTTGTCCTGCCTACACGGGTCCGTTGAATATCGCGCAGATCTGCTGGAGGGTCGTCCTTCGGAGGTGAAGGGGAGCGTTCGCGGTCGTCCCAGTCAACTTCACTTTCCCCCTCTGCATCCTCATCGGAGACTCGCGATCGGGATTTATGGTCCCTCGTTGTCGTATCCCGGCGGCGGAGCTCATCACGCTTCCCCTTCTGCTCTCTCTGTCGCTTATAAGCTTCGATGGCTTCTGAGGCTTCTCCCACTTTGCGACCACCAAGCGTCGTCTTCTGTCGAGAGCTCTTGCGAGCACCCTCATCCAAATTCGCCACACTGGCCTTGCGCTTATTTTTCTTTGCCTTGCGAGCTTCTTCCTTCTCACGCGACGCAAGAAGACGGCGAAGCGCCAGATCTTGGCTGTGACGGTCTACCTCCTGTGCACGCTCAGACAGGATCTGTTCCCTTTGGATTTCAGGCATAGCCAAGATATCCTGCTTGTCTTTGGCCGAGAGGTAGAGCTTCTCGTAGGGGAAAATAGGACCATCATCTTCGACTTCTGCGTCCGAGCCTTCAGAATCCGATGCTGCTTCTGATTCAGACATGCTGGCTGAGTTGAGTGAATCGGCTGCCGATCTGGTATTAAGCCATGTTGCGTCAGTAACCACTCGGAACACCAAAAAAAAGTTAATAAGTAACTGATGGTAATCTTTGAACATACACTTCTCCATCTTCCTCTTCATCATTCTCGCGACGCGATTTGCGAGCACGACGCACAGGTTTTGCTGTCCCTTTTCGTGCCATGGTTGATGTTGGTTCGGGTGAGCGTGGTGAGGATGAAGGAGGGGGAGATTCAGAGGACTGCTTGCGGGGTGGGGAAGAAGCCTCTTCATCAGAGGCGTCATCACCCGCCAACGCAAGCAACTCAGCGTCGAGATCATCAGCCATGGTGAATAACTGACGGCCGGGGCGGCGGCCGGAAATTTTAGGTACTGTGTTACTGAACCAGTGAATGAAAAGGGCGCAGAGCGTCCTTAAGTGAATGGAAGTCGCTGAATTAGGGCAAAAATTCCCGATTAAGATGAGAAGAGTGCAGGACCCCTAGGTAGCTGGCGCAATGAGTGGGAAAGGGTCGCAGGTGGCAAAACCGGATGCTCAATGCAATTTCGCAGAAGATATATATACAACGTACAGATGACTCGACAAGGGAATGTATATTATAGCGCAATATGAAGAGAACAAGGCTGCGGGTAAGGTGGGAGGGTTGAGAGAAAGCAGCCGTGGGTGGCGGGTTGAAAGAGTGAGGTTGGAGTGAGTGCCAGAATTCACGTTGGACTATTATTATTGGGCCCAGAATGACGTCCAGCCCAGGGATGGCGTGCCGAGCCGAAGTTCTGTAAACGCGCGCCTGTTCTGAATCGGACCAACCACTTCAGCTTCGGTTGCTCGTTATCCTCCCCATTTCTACGAAACAGCTTGTTGGAGACCAAGTCCCTAATGGCGCTTTGGCGGTGTTCTTCGCTGCCGTGCTCTCGACCAGCAACGCCCCTGCTACTGGATTTTCTCGCCCCGTCCGCTCTCCGTCACCGCCAATACCACGCAACACCCTCCTACCACTCAACAGCGACTCTGCCAAACTCGGGATCTCCGAAGCCAAAATATGTCCTGAATAAAGAGCAAAGGGAGTTCCTTGACAGCGCACTGCGGGTCAACCAAGCGGGCGAATTAGCCGCCACGCTGATCTATACCGCGCAAACGCCGCAGATTGTCCGTTCGCACCCACATCTGCGCCCGTTGATGAAGCACATGTACGACCAGGAGGAAGGCCATTTGACCACGTTCAATCATATGATTGCTAAACACCGGATTCGGCCAACCGCAATGTATCCGGTTTGGGAGGTCGCGGCGACGTTCTTAGGGTGGTCAACGGGAATTATGGGACGTGAGGCAGCGATGGCCTGCACCGAGGCCGTGGAAACAGAAATTGGATCGCACTACAACGACCAGGTTCGAGAGATCCTGTTGTGGGAAGCCGATGCAGAGAGTCGCGGGGAGGAATTAGACGATGAACTGAAGGAAATGCTTACCACCTTCCGACGAATCCGCGACGAGGAACTTGAGCATCTTGATCATGCCGTTGAGAACGATTCGAAAGAGGCGCAACCATACGACCCATTGGTAAATGTCATTCGTCTTGGGTGCAGGGCCGCTATTAGGATCAGCGAGAGAGTGTGATTGGACATAGATCTTGGTAGACGACTTGTATACTATATCGGTGTTTTGAAACATGTACTATATTTTGAATACATTTTTGGCCTATTGATACTCTGTGCGCCTAATGAAGACAAGGAACGAGTCAAAGGCATCTATTTTTGTCTAGAAAAGCATGGGTATCCGCATAAAGATCGATCATAACTCTAATTCTGATTCTTCTTCTCTAGATGCTCCAGGAAATTTTTCGAAAATTGCACCACCTGCTGGTACACCTCCTCAAAGCCATCCGCGCCACCATAGTAGGGGTCCTCAACCACATCTCCGCCCCCGACACGCTGAGTCAATGTGCCTCCGGATCCAAAATCACCGAAAAGACGCACCTCAGCAATCTTAGCACCAGGCTCGACATCGACATCAAACGTCGCGCGAGTGCCTCGACCACGGGTTGGACGGTTGCTACTGGGATTCTTCTGTGACGCTATAACAGACGAGCGCAAATCCAATAGGTCTTCCAAATTGTCCTGATCCATGGCGAGAAGATAGTCGAACTCAATAAAGTCTTGTAGGGCGATTTTTCGAGCGGCGTGTTTGTAGTTATTGATGCCGTGGCGGCGGAGGGTCGCCATGGTACGCCGGTCGGCTCCCTCACCGGCATGGTAAGCACCTGTGCCGCAAGAATCAATCTTGTTGATTAAGGGGTGGGCAGCAACTACGTTGCGAAAGACGCCCTCTGCCATGGTTGAGCGGCCTGTGGGTTGTTAGAAAAGCCATGGGAGGCGCAGAAGGGAACGCACAGATATTGCCAAGGCAGACGAATAATACGTTGACCTTCTGGTCGTTGGATGAACTAAATGTCGTCATAGTCCTTGTGTGAAGTCCTGGACAATGTTGCAAAGTGTTTGATGGAGGCGGGGCTTTAATACCCTCCCCAATCTTTATCGATAAAGACGCGGGACTTTATGGCCTGAGGCATTAATATAAAAGATCTTCCAGGATAGAGCACCGAAGGGCAAATTTTGCTCCAGCGATTTCGAGAGCAGCCGCGATCGCAAGGAACTAGTGTTCCCTATATTATCATTTGAGGTTAACCCTGGAAAGCTCTTCGCGACACGATTCTTCAATGCGGGCTTGGTCAGGCATCGATGCATAGCGTGTCGAGTCCTTATCAGGCAGACACCTCTCATTATCTACCACTCCTCTGAAAGTCGGGAGTACAATGAATGGCCCGCAGCTAGATTTGTCTATAAGTCACATTAATGGGAGCTCCGATTTTCCATACCTTTGTATCTACTCGGTACCGCTGACGTGCTCTTTGACAATAAAGATTACCCCGCGTCGCCTTTAACTCTTTGGGTGGCACAAGAATTGGAGTATCAGAAGCCCACCGAAGATAGGCCAACTTTCTAGGCTCCAAGATAGTTATAAAAAGAACTGCAGGGACTTGACAAGAAATCAACGAAGCGAATCAAAAGGATAGGCGAGAGATATGCACCGCCACAGAGGCTCGTGGGTCGTCGTGTGCGAGCTCCATCGCAGCATCAAAATCAGTCCATTGACGTTGAGGATCCGCGGTCGCTGGGCCAACCACCCATGGTTGATCATTGGTTTCCACCGTTGGGTGGGGAATAAACGGGTGCTTCAAGGGATCGGTTTGCATAGTTAGACGCAGTCAACTCCGACTCGGAGATGTAGACTTGTAACCATGAAGATTCTCTAGTTAATATACGGAGTACATGTGATGTGACATAGGTCCTCTGGTGAGATTCAGTTAGCCTTGGGAGAGTGACGCGAGATCATGACGAAAGCGAAGTTCAAACTATTTTCGGCACTAAGGCACCTTCGTTCCCCCAGATCCGATAAAGTAGGCACTTTTTATTTAAATCCTTTAATCCATGGGTATGTGTGGCGCTGCTCCACGCCTCAATAACTTGGGTTTCTCAGGAAGGCCAGCAGCCGACTGGGGCGCCCTCTTTCAGCTTCAGCCTCGCTTTTCTTCTTCCCTCTTCTTCAGTTCTCGTTCCTGATTTCCTGTTGTGCTCTGAATACTTACATTTCAACAACCTTGTTCCCTGTCATACAAACGCTGCGTTCCTTTCCGCTTTCGAAATCTCGCGGAGCAACGGGGTTTAAGCTTTACAAGCGTGCTAGAACGCTTGTAGCGCATTCCAGCTCTTCCCTCGAGGAAGAATTTCAAAGGTGTCACGCACTATTAGAACCGGCCGATCGCTCAATAGTCTGCCACCAATATGTCCTATAATCGCTTGGGTCAGTACACCATAGCTTCCCTGCTCTTAATCATGTCGCTTGGCGGGTTAGTGGTTTGCGTGCGCACGCATTGCGCGGCTGGTCCCCTTCATTCTCGGCATCAAATTTCCCTCCTGAAACTTTAGCTCCCGAGGATTGGGGCGATTTGAGGGGCGACGAGATTTGTCCCCTCATTGTGGAAGCCCCTAAATGCTCCTCTGTCACTACCCTGCCGCCTAAGCTGTCGTGGTTGCTTTCACCGCTAACATTGTCATTGCGTTTGCGTTTGCGCATTTGTTTACTCCGCACTCGCAAGTTACTGACACCTAAGTTCAGGAGATCCCTACGGGGACGACTCGCGATCGCCTATAATGAATCCGAGCACATTGAACAATCGGTCGCCGTCACCTGGCCGGCCTCTCGATGGCTACCAGCTCTCCGACGGCCCGTATGGGCGTCGCGACCACCTGGAAATGCCCTCGAGTGACCGATTGGCCGAACAACCTACCGTAAGATATCTCAATATATACATTCGGCTTTTACCCTTACTAAGACTTGCCTCTATCTGTCTAGTACTCCGTTGAGAGAATTCCGCAGTCCTATGGACACAACGAAGCCTTCGAAGCGCGGCCCCAGCAGGGCTATCCAGGCTACGAATACTCGGTGGACCCTCAGGCACACCACGATGCATACTATACCCAGCCATATCAATCTACAGTTACACCGGACCCGGATGATTATGACCTTGGGCAATACTCGGGGAATCAGCATTCCTACCACGATGACGAGCCGATCCTACAACCGGAGGACCCTTTTCAAGCGCAGAATCCCTACAGCGATGAATATCAGGAAGAACCTGCACCCACGCCGAGCCCCGCACCAATTCGACGATGGAAGACTGTCAAAGAGGTTCAACTTTTCCAGGGTAACTTGGTGCTCGACTGCCCCATCGCCCCAAAGCTCCTCAACCAGGTCCCTCACGCTGAGAACTCCCAACGTGACGAGTTCACGCATATGCGCTACTCGGCGGCTACTTGCGATCCGGCAGAGTTCTTTGAGGAACGGTTTACACTGCGCCAGAAGCTCTTCGCTAAGCCGCGACACACTGAGCTTTTTATTGTGATCACCATGTACAACGAGGATGACTTCCTTTTCGCGCGCACACTGATCGGCGTGTTCAAGAACATCGAACACATGTGTTCGAGAGACCGGAGTAAGACGTGGGGCAAAGACGCATGGAAGAAGATTGTGGTCTGTGTCATCAGTGACGGTCGTGCCAAGATTAACTCGCGAACCCGCGCTGTGCTCGCTGGTTTGGGATGCTATCAGGATGGAATTGCGAAGCAACAAGTCAACGGAAAGGATGTGACGGCGCATATATACGAGTACACCACGCAGGTCGGCTTAGAGTTGAAAGGGACTCAGGTCCATCTCAAGCCTCGCTCTGGAGTTCCCGTGCAGATGATTTTCTGTCTGAAGGAAAAGAATCAGAAGAAGATCAACTCGCACCGATGGTTCTTCCAGGCGTTTGGTCGCGTCTTGGATCCCAACATCTGCGTCTTGCTCGATGCCGGTACTCAACCCGGTAAGGACTCTATCTATCGCCTGTGGAAGGCCTTCGACGTTGAGCCAATGTGCGGAGGAGCTTGCGGTGAAATCAAGGTCATGTTGAACAAGGGAAAGAATCTACTCAACCCGCTAGTCGCTGGACAGAATTTCGAATACAAACTAAGTAACATTCTCGACAAACCTTTGGAGTCGGCATTTGGATTCATCTCTGTGCTCCCCGGTGCGTTCTCTGCCTACCGGTATATCGCGCTCCAGAACGGTAAGAACGGCCAAGGGCCGTTAGAGCGGTACTTTTTGGGTGAGAAGATGCACGGTGCCAATGCGGGTATTTTCACTGCGAACATGTACCTGGCTGAGGATCGAATTCTGTGCTTTGAGATCGTCACCAAGCGCAACTGTCGCTGGTTGCTCCGATACGTCAAGTCTTCGACTGGTGAAACCGATGTTCCAGATCAGATGGCGGAATTCATCCTTCAGCGTCGTCGATGGCTGAACGGTAGTTTCTTCGCTGCTGTTTACGCGATCACCCATTTCTATCAACTTTGGCGAAGCGACCATAGTTTCATGCGCAAGTTTATGCTATTGATTGAGACTATCTATCAGACGATCAACATGCTGTTTGCTTGGTTTGGTATCGTAAGTATATACTCGAGTCCTTGCGAAAACATTAACTAACAAATCAAAGGGCAATTTCTTCTTGGTCTTCCACATCCTTACAACGTACCTCGGTGACGCTGATCTCTTGGGAACTGCCGGTAAAGTTCTAGGAGTGGTCTTCGAGTGGCTCTATCTCGCGACCTTGGTAACCTGCTTCGTCCTGTCTTTGGGTAACCGGCCCGGTGGATCCAACAAGCTGTACATGACAATGGTGTACTTCTGGGTGTTTATCATGATATACCTCGCGTTTGCTGCCATCTTCGTGACAGTCCGGTCTATCCAAGAGGAAGTCGAGGATGGCTCATTCAGTTTCTCGACCCTTTTCACCAACAGCACCTTCTTCTCGATTATCGTTTCTCTCGGTTCAACATACGTCATGTGGTTCGTGGCATCGCTCATATTCATGGATCCCTGGCATATGTTCACCTGTGTAAGTTTGTATTTCCAAAAAAAAAAAAGCAAAGGTGTGGTACTAACGCGCTCAGTTCATCCAATACATCCTCCTCACCCCAACCTACATCAATGTGCTCAACATCTACGCCTTCTGCAACACCCACGACATTACATGGGGTACAAAGGGTGACGACAAGGCCGAAAAACTCGGCTCAGCAACCGTCAAACCCGGCGGCAAAGTCGACGTCAATATCCCTCAAGATGACGGCGATCTCAACGCGCAGTATGAAGCCGAGCTGTCGAAATTTGCCCAGAAACCGCCAAAGGAAATCAAGGTCATCTCTGAAGAGGAACGCCAAGCTGATTACTACAAGGGGTTCCGATCTGCGGTCGTCCTCGTCTGGGTGTTTTGTAATTTCGCCCTGGGCGCCGTTGTACTCGGTGCTGCGGGCCTCGACCGCTTCAGCGATACCGCTGAAGATGCCGAGTCGTCGCAGAACAACCGCTCTATGATCTACATGGCTGTCGTACTATGGAGTGTTGCCGGTCTCTCTATTTTCAAGTTCCTTGGCGCGATGTGGTTTTTGACTGTTCGGATGGTACGCTTGCTCCCTCTATACACCCCTCTTGCGCACTTAAACAAGGCATCTAACAGACACTTTAGTTCCGAGGCGTGTAATCCCGTCTCATCAACTCGATTTGTATCAAATACATCACTGTACCCTCCAAGCATTTCACGGGCGGAGGGTTCTTTCTTCCTACTGCAGGTTCAGCATGTTGCAATGACGATAAAGAAAATGGATGATTGGTTTGGTTTTTCATACGGATGTTTGCGAATTACCTGTATGCGGATTGCGGGTTGCGCAGGAATTATGACTGCGAAGTTTATTATAGGATTTTTGTTGATTTTATTTGGACTGTCTTGATCTGAACCCGATTTTGCCGTCCAGGCAGATACCTGATGGTACACAATGGGTATGTATCTCACATTGATACCACTGATTGATAATGTATGATCTATCGAAACATATATTGAATCCGTTCTTATACATAACTCTTTGATGTTCCTTCTCGAACCCGCTACCAGACGTCACCAGAAGAAGACTTTTTCTACATCACAACCAAGAGTGGAACGAAATATCTGGGCGTTGCTTAGTTTAACCTAGATCAAATGTCACGCGGATGCAATTTGATTGAAATCCGAAACGAGGGGCTTATATACAATCTATAGCCCCAACCGATGGATGGAAAAACGAGGCCAAAAAAAAGCCACGGCCATGAGAGCAGATAATTACATCTCCTAGAATTATGAGAGCTTTAAGATCAAGAAGTTGGTGTCTCGGGCTTTTTCCCATAGACAAAAACCCTGGGTCAGAGTCAGTAGATGTATCAGAAATCGCAAAGGGGTGAACAGCGTGATTGATTGCGATACGTACACTCTTTGATAAGCATGAATTGAACCATCCTTCCATTCTTTTTTGCACTGTGCGATCAGGACCTCGACTTCTGCGGTGGACCAGCCTAAGACTCTGGTAAAAAGGCCGACGGTAAAGGCGTGCAACCCATTTAGGTGGTTGGTCAGGGTGTACTGTGTTACATTGCGTCAGTAATTCATCCCCTATTTCTCCCAAGGCTGTTATTTAAGCACGAATTTCAGGGTAAACTAACCAAGCCGAGTCGTTTCATATCCTTGTCCTTCGGCCACGGGTTTGATGGGCGCTTCAGAATTTTAAGCTTTACATCGACAAAGCCAGCTTCCTCCATCATAGTCTTGTACTCTTCTGGAGAGGGAACGCGATGATTAATTTTTTTACAACCCTCGAAAAAGAGCTGTGACCATTTTAGGGCACTGCTATCACTCGGGATAGAGTTGTCGTCTGTTTCGAATCCGGGGTCAACTTCGTGCATTTCTATATATGCACCTGGCTTGAGCGCGCTGGTCGAAGATATCCTTTGCTTAGCTTCTATTCAAGCTTTAAGTCTGTCGCTAGAGCTTCAATTAGGTGAAGGGGTTGAGATACCTTAGCGCTTGACGGAAGAGCTTTGGATAATCAGAAACACTGGCCAGTAACAGCCGGGAGTGAATGAAGTCAAATGACTCCTTCCGAAACGTCCAATTATTCTCAAAATCATCGACTTGGAACTCCAGATTCGGTGGGACACTATCGTTACATCAGCCCATAGTAGCTCGGAGATCGCAACATATGAGACATACAAGGACGGCTGCACGGGGGATAGGTCCGTACCAAGCACAGAGACGCCTGGATACTTATCGGCCATATCAACGGCCCAGATCCCGGTTCCCGTACCGAGATCAAGAATGCGTTGTGGGTCGTTCAGCGGCGCTAGGTGTAACTCTCCCTCGAGGAGGAGCAGGAAAATATGGTGCTCGAGGTCCATTCGGTCGAGTTCGTCCTGTTCAGGGGTAAGACCAAGGCACATCGGATAACGGGCACGCAAGTGTTCGATCTTCTACCTCGTCGTTTGGAAAGGCATAATCTTCAATTAATGTCAGCAGAGTCATCCGATGGGGCGCTCTCTACTTACGGCCAGATTGGTAAGAGTGGTACCTCCTATACCAATTGCACAATTATCGGAAAGGGCTAGTAGTAAGGAACAGAAAAGTGATTACGTACCGTCCATTCTCGTATTCGAATTGCAGGACCAAGCTGTTTAGGGATGATGTTTCACTCGCGCTGGGGGGCTTGTCAGTGAGGGACCCGGGACCGTGGATATGGGTGGGGAACGTGCATCTGTGATCCGAGGGTCGAGTCCGCATCATCCTGGCGGGTACGTCAATAAAACTTGAGCGACCTCGAAGCCTCAATCTCCACACATACCTCGACTTCAATGAGCTGCACGTTTTCGCGCTCAGTCATGATGGCTGGTCTGCGGATTCCACGGAGAATGCGCAGTGGGAGGAATTCGGGAGCTTCCGCTGTCAACATTTCAATCGGGCACGGGATAATTAGCGGGGTTCTTCAACATGACACTAAGGACTGTCATGTGACAGACTATTCATGAGAACAATGGCATTGTTCCATCCCAAGCTTTTGTTAAGTGATTTAACATCCCTGTGCAGATCATCCCCAGCATGCATGTTAGCTTATCGTCGCTCTACAGCTTGGGCGTTGTCCTGACCCTCGCTGCAGGGGTTGTACATTTATTTCGCTCCTATCTGCGCTTGAGGCAGTTCCCCGGTCCATCTATCGCCAGCTGCACCAAATTGTGGATGATGCGCAGTACCCTGCATGGCCGTATGCACTTGGACATTGCAGACGCCTGCAAGAAATATGGTACGTCTACGACACCTGTACTTTGACCGCATATGATACTAAATGGAGCATGTCAGGTCATCTCGTCCGAATTGGCCCAAATGACCTAGTCACTGATGACCCCAAAATTATTCGCAGGATGAGCGCTGTGCGCTCGCCCTATACACGCTCGGACTGGTACAACGCGACTGCCTTTAGCCATAAGCTGAATCATGTCTTCTGCGAGCGCGATGAGCAGCGTCATATTGACTTGCGTAACAAGCTGATACCAGGGGTCAGTGGTATTTCCCAAGTTCTGTTGCTTGGCTATCTAGCTGACGGTGATAATTTTTTTTCTAACAGTACTCTGGCAAGGAAAATCTGCATCTTGAGCGGAGCATTGACGAGCAGCTAATAAGCCTTTTCAAACTAATTCGCAATGAATATACATCAACCATAAGAGAATTTTGCCCCGTTGATTTCGCCCGACTGTGTCAATTCCTTACCCTGGATATCATTTCTGCTGTTGCGTTCGGTGAGCCCATGGGGTTTCTTGATCATAATGAGGACCTGCACGGCTACATTGCCAACCAGACAGCAATGCTTCCCATTTTTGAGTGGTTTTCGACGCTGCCCGTTTTGGAGAAAGTGATGCGTCTTCCCGGCATTAGCCAACTAGCCATGCCCACTCCACAAGACACAAACGGTGCAGGCTTACTGATGGGGTAAACCTCTAATTGGGAAACCATGGTATAAGTCAGCTAAAACCTTCTTAGAGTTGCGAGGAAAATCGTAGCAACACGATATGGACCCGACAAGAAAGTCCGTCGCGATATGCTTGGTTCCTTCATTTCGCACGGGTTGACCCAGGAAGAAGCGGAGCAGGAAACAGTTCTTCAAATGTGAGTCTCCTTCTCCCGTTCCCATTATTTATCCCATTAGCATCCAGCCTAGTCTCATCGCATTCACTGTCTCACGCATCCATCCACTTTAGCTTCGCCGGCTCTGATACAACCGCAACAACAATCCGCACCGCTGTCCTCTTCTTAATAACAAACCCCACGGTCCTTAATAAACTCCAAATCGAGCTCGACGCCGCCCATTCCCTCCGCCACCTCACAACCCCTATTATCACCTACGACGAGGCCCAAAAACTCCCCTACCTCCAGGCCTGCGTGAAAGAATGCCTCCGCATCTGGCCGCCCGTCGTCGGCCTAATGCAAAAAGTTGTCCCACCCGGTGGTGACACTCTTGATGGGAAATTCGTCCCCGAGGGAACGCAAATTGGGTACTCGGCCTGGGGCGTGCATCGGAACCCACGGGTCTACGGGGTCGATGCGGAGATCTTTCGGCCCGAGAGGTGGTTGGAGGCTGAGGAAGAAGGCGGGGAAAGACTGTTGGCGATGAATCGGACGCAGGAACTTGTTTTTGGGTCCGGCAGGTACGCTTGTTTGGGGAAGCAGGTGGCGCTCATTGAGGTTTCGAAGGCGATTGCTGAGGTTAGTATCTTTCTCTTGTGATATGTTCCGGTATCTTTCTAATCCTGGTGTGTGTTTTGCTACAGATTTTTCTTAGTTATGACTTTGTTCTCGTTGACCCCTCTCGGCCGTGGCAGAGTATCCAGCGTAATGGTCTGTTCCTACAGTCGGAGCTTATGGTTCGTATATCCGAGCGCCAGATGAACGCAGATCGGCTGCAGCCTCTGTAGATATGACTCGCCATGTTGTGCTTACATATATGAGCTGAAGGCGGCTTGTGCTTGTAGAGTGTATTTACTGGAAGTCTAGCAGTAGGAGTAACGATATATTAGCTTTCTAGGTAGGCTGCAGGTATCTTATCACAGAGCTAGTTAACAATGTTACGCGCTCACATTTCCATATACCCCTAGAAAGGCTCGAAACAGTAGTTGCCGTCACTTTGATAGTGATCGAAGTAGTGATCGAAGTCGTGCCCGTCCGGTACAGATCCAGCCCCGGATAAGTTTACCAGTCTTGACAACACCCATTGCATTTCCAGGAGCTCTTTATTCGGCAGCGGTAACTTGATCGGGTCAGGCGTGGTGAATGTAAAACGCTGTCCGCTCATGATCTTCTGCCATTCAGACCTGTCGTTCAGAAAGGCTGAGCCGGTCTGGATAATGTCGTCCTCGATCACACCGGGTAAATCACGGGATGATCTAGGTCGTGTAAGGAGGGGAATGTGTTGGTTGATGGAGTGGCTAGGGCGTGGTTGCCAGAAAAATTGCACCTCAAGCTTCGTTCTGTCGTCGCTGTATCCGAGGGGCTTGAGAGCGAAGATCCCCAATGCCCACATCTGCTGCAAGTCCGCAGATAGGCACATCAGGTTTGATAAATTGTCAAAGGCCTGCATTGGGTTGCGACGATCCGAGTGTATCTGCTGATGCCATCCTGCGATTCGAGCAGGTGTCCAAAAGTACTTAAGCATATCCCAGAATGGCGGGTACGCTCTCGCTCGACTCGGGTTGCGGCCGAAGAGGGAGCGAGGGTAGATTTCCACGATACGGGCGGGTATCACCCGGCGAATGACACATTTCCCTCTGTCTCGCTCGCTTGTCTGGTGGTCGAGCCACCGGTCTTGTCGCGACGTTCCGATGGGTTCAGAATCTACTGAGGGGTGGGACAACTGGGCCGCAGGCGCTTTCTGTTCTGCTCGAGAGCATTTCCATATGAGAGGCAGCGCCATGCATCCATGTATGCAAAACTCCAACATAAATGTTGACCTTTCCGCCCCAATGACCAACTTCTCCAGCATTTCCAGGTCCGATAGTATCAGGGCGGCCCAGAAACTAGCAGGTACCCGTCGGTTGTCGAGAACTGTGTTGAGCCTTCCGATGAGGTATGTTCACCGCTGTGATTGTGGATTAAAGTCTTCTTCGTTGGTCACCTCACGCTGGTCATGAAACAGTTTTCTGCGTCGAGTGCTGATCCCATTACCGCCCACGGCGTCTATCTTTGCTTGGTCTGAGGACATTGTTAGGAACTTGAATAAGGCGCTGAATGTAGAAATAAAGAATTTAGATGGATAAGGCATTGGTAGTTAACGATCTAGGCAGTATAGGTGCTGGTGGTACGGAGATTTTGATATTCTGCTGTGGTTTTGCTATGCCAACTCCCCCAACGTTGATGCTGCCATGGGAAGGAGCTACCAGTGGGAGAAGCCCCATTTCAGCTTTGGGCTGGACACCCGACTTTAATGTGCCTTTGAGTGGGACTGTAGGGGCTTTACGCTGGTGGCTTTGTTAAGAGTCTCACCTGCTCGAGGAGCCTGACCACGGAATATAGTGGAACCCAGCGCTAACAATATATACACTCGGCTCTATACCAATTAATCAGGTCCACACTGGCACTGGTGGGCGACCAAAAGATGAAGGCCCATAGACAGGGAGTAGAGAAATAATGAATGTAATATACAGAACTAAATTCGCAACTGAAAAAGGTATGTCAAACAACGAGAGGAGAGTCAAGCATTCCACAATGTCGAGAATTAGGGCTATAGTATAATAATGAGCAAATGATGCTAAAATTTTCTAAAAACGCTATATAGGCGCATCATTGGTCTAGTGGTAGAATTCGTCGTTGCCATCGACGAGGCCCGTGTTCGATTCACGGATGATGCATTGAAATATTTTTTGATTCTTCTACCCCCCTAGGGTCAACAGAGTCGTTGCACTGTCCTCGTGAACAGCAACAAATCTGGACTTAAGTATATATTCAAATCTATCATGGCATCGAGTCCTATGTTTTTGACTGTACACATATCCCTATACCTCCCAGCACCAACGCCATCCCTAGCCATGTCTCTTTCTCGATTACCTTTTTCTCCACATACCACTCGCCTAGAACTGTGAAGAGAAACGCACTTGAGTTCGCTAGGGGGACCGTCAACGAAAGTTCTAACTCTGTCAGTACCATTCCTTTCCCGATGAAGAACACTAGAGAAGCGTACCGTGCTTCCCAACTAACAGGAAGAACCAAATACTGCCCGTTAAATTGACCACGAGAGGTATAGAGTACGCCGGCGTCCGAAGTAGATTGACAATGGTCCAGAATACCGACACAATCCTTGCCCTCACCCATGATGAGGACGAAGACGACCGGTTCATCCAAGCCGGTTGGCGGTTTGTGGTGTCCCTCGGTTCCGCAAGGTTCAAAGGGGAGGGTAGCGGCTGGTCTTCTTCGCTTTCGCTGTCGCGATCGTTATCTGTGGACCGTGTATCCTGTAGCTCGGTCGCTTGCACTTGTTCCTGGTGCGCCTCTTGTCGAGCCTGAAACTCCTTGGCGGCTCGACGTATAAAAGGAGTAGTCCCACCCCAAGCCATTCCCACGAGGAGGAATGATAGAACATAGTTGAAGACCGGAGGTTGGTCTGAGGGCTCGAGGCCGGCGTCTAGATCCATTGGTGCGGTGTTTGCGATGTGTTGTGGTTGGAACTGGAGATAGTGGGAGCTCTCAAGTTTCCGGGCCGTGATCGGAATCTGGGGAACGGTGCACGTGATATGTACATCGATCAGCAGTAATCACAGCTTCTCCCTTCAGCAGCTGTACAAATCAAAGCTCTTCCTCTGTTTTGCTACAACCAGTAGGCTAGTGACGCAAGTATGGCTGCTTGGCAGGTTTTAGAGCACTAGAGACAAGGTCCTTTGCCCAGGATTGTCGTGGCTGTGAGAGAAACCCTTCCCTTCCATGTATACACATCACAACCATGTCATTTGATTGCCATACCTTCATCTAACAATACATTAGATATCCCGCCAATTGACCCGAGGTAATACCAAGCGGAATATGGTCTCACACTACCTTGGCAATTGACTTTGTAGACTCGTGGCCCCTTGGAGAGTGCAGTGCTCTGCAGGAACATTGCTGGAGTACACAGGAAGTGCATCGAGAGCGGATCCCTCATATTTGAAGTGGATAAAAAGTAAGTCGATACGTGCTGTTGTCGCCAGCTTGGATTGGGTCACGACCGTAACTGGCGCTATGCCCTTTGTATATCTTGTCCAAGTTATGTACATTATTGGCACAATACCGTGTACGTGTAACTTCGGCTCTTCTACATAGTTGTAGTTTCATCTGGACAATCCTGATTTCTTTATGGCAAACAAGTATGAAAAAAATGGAAAAGAGGTGCCACGCTATCAACCAAGCCAGGTATATCTAAATATACTGGAATCGAGGCGGGCTACATAAACAAGGCGAGACCCTTTTACCAGCCTATCAGAACCGTGTAAGCCTCGGACTAGGCCGTGCATTCAATGGCACCCATGACGGTGAACACAACGTCTGATATCTGTTTGTCGGACCTGAAAGATCCATAGATGAGACTTTGCGTTCTCGACTATAGAGTTATGTGTTGTCACCTGAAGGAGAGTTAGCTCTCAGTCGAATGTCAAGATTATGCTTGAAGGTTCTTAGCCACCGGGCGATGCCCCATGGATTGCACCTGGTTTAATTTTGGAGCGGGACAGGGTGGCTTGAGGTAACTTGATCGGGTTAGCCCCTAGGAACAACAAAATGACATCGTGATTCTCGACTTTTTCTTTTCGTCTTACTAAAAAAGGAATATCCCAACATGTTCAAAAGGAGGGCCAGAATCGTCCACCACCAAGTTTACTCCCTCCCCCAGCCTAAATCCCACCAAGCTCGTTTAGGTAGTAGATAGATGGCTCCGCCATCCACCTGTTCGGCTTGGGCTGATCGGCATCACGTGGAGAAACGAACCTGTTCCCTGTGATTACATCAGCGCCCCACCCTAACGGCGCCAACACCAAGAATTAAGATGAGAAAAATGAAGATCGCTGCGGTCAACCTGGTCAGGCACCACTCCGCATGCGAAGGAACTGAGGGGGTTTTTTGATGAGTTTGTGGGATGAGGCTCACCTGAGTGCCCTCCGACTTTTGTGTTGTAACCAGATGTTACGAGATCTGAGTATCAACTTCGTCTGTACTCCGAAGCACTGTAACCTGAGGAATTATCTCAAGTTATCTAGGTGCATTGACAATGGACCTGGCCTTCTTCCGAGCAGCATACCGCGTATGCAGCCAATCTCCAGTTGTGCCTGGATTTCCACCGGACTGGATACCCACCGAAGGAGCTTCAATTCAAGTATCTATGTAGTGACACTATTTGCGAGTAGTTTTGTCGAAGAACTTCTACTAGGTAGGCCCGCAGATAGAATTTTGGCTCAGCACGTTGGAGAAGGTCTTGAGCTTATTTCTTTTTCCTGCCCGGAGTTGAGACTGAAATGCAGCGATTCTATTGCTCGCCTTCCGTTCATTTTTGGGCCTTCTGGCGGTGTCGTCCTCCCCCCTAAACGAACCACCGCCAAAGTCGACAGCCAACAAGAATTATCTAAGCCAATCGAGAGTCGAAACACTGGAGTCTTTCCTCCTGCTCCTGCCCCTTCTCTCCCTCTCCAGTCTTCAGCTCCCTCGTCCCCATCTTGTCGACCCTTTCCGACCTGCTTTGATCGGAATTGGCCCTTCCCTCCTGTTCGTCTTCTCCCTTTTCGTTTTTCTTGCTTTCTCCTGTTTGGGGGCGCTTTCGTTCTTTCTTTTCTCCGTCCTTTATTATCGCCTACTATAGGAACCCCATACCCCTTGAAGGCCGGGATCGAGGTTTCATACCATCGCTTCGAGAACTGGCGGAGTTCCTGACCTCCCCCTTTGTGACGACGAGCGGATAGGACTTTGGATGGACACTTGCCTCGCATCAGCCGGACGAACAACCAGCGTTGCAGTACCGCGGCCAGCAACAGCTGTTCAGTTCCCCTATAACTTTTAATCCCGACTCGCGCGTTCGCTGCATCTTCCGCTCCCTACACCCTGAGCCTGGCGCCCATTATTCTTTTCGCTCTTTCAGCTTTCTTTGATCGCACAACTTATCTTTGGCAACAGAAGTTTGGATTATTGTCGGAATTCTGTTCGATCCTCTGTCTGCTGCCTCCCAAGTCCAAACTTCGCCCTGAACGACTGTTTACGATATAGTTTTATTTTACGATGGCATTCCTCTTTAAATCGAAGAAGAACCAGCAGGCCTCTGGCCTACCTCCCGCGACGAGAAACATTCATACTTCCGAAGGAGCACCAGCTGGCTCTGGAGCCGTGGTGACCGGGCCGAAGGATGGGGCTGTTCTTTCCCAGACGCCCACGCCGAGCAGTAGTTATAATAATTCTCTGAACTCGGTCAATAGCGCCAGCAGCCCGGATCAGCAGCGGCTACGACAACGAGCAGAGTCCGAGTCACAGGTTGGTAACCCAATCTTCTCGATCTCGACACCCTTTCCCGGCGAGCGAGTAATACGGTCAATTTCCCTTTTTCGTGCACTAACAACTCCCAGGCCCAGCGCGCTCACCAGCCTACCCCGGGCAGTAATTCACCAAACTCGAGCCCTGGTGTATCCCTCTACCCGTGGTCGCAACGACGCTTGAATTTCTCCTCACCGCAAGCAAATCCTTTCCCTCGATATGGCGCCGCAATCAACGCAGTTGCTTCGAAGGAAGGCGACATATACATGATGGGCGGATTGATAGACGGATCGACTGTTAAGGGGGATCTTTGGATGTTAGAAAGCAGTAGTGGAAATCTCTCATGCTTTCCAATTGCAACTGTCTCGGAAGGGCCGGGGCCCCGTGTGGGCCACGCAAGCTTGTTGGTAGGAAACGCTTTTATCGTTTTCGGTGGTGATACCAAGGTGGATGAGACGGACACTCTGGATGATACGCTCTACCTACTTAATACTTGTATGTCCGATTTCTGCCGTTGCGCAACCTTGGATAGCGCTTGCTAATACCTTGATTGCCGCAGCATCTCGGCAATGGTCGCGTTCGATACCGCCGGGTCCTCGACCTACTGGACGATATGGTCATACTATCAACATTCTCGGTTCTAGGCTATATGTATTTGGAGGTCAAGTCGAAGGATACTTCTTCAATGACCTGGTTGCTTTTGATCTAAATCAATTACAGAACCCTGGCAACAAGTGGGAGTTTCTTATCAAGAACAGCCATGAAGGGGGACCACAGCCTGGCCAGATACCCCCTGCGAGAACTAACCATACCATTGTCAGTTTTAATGATAAGCTATACCTGTGAGTTTTCCTTGCTGATTTTAGTCAACACAATTGCTTACAGTCGACAGCTTTGGAGGAACGAATGGTTTGCAATGGTTCAATGACGTTTGGTCCTACGATCCTCGCGCGAATAGCTGGACGGAGCTCAACTGTGTCGGATTCATTCCAGCTCCTCGCGAAGGGCATGCGGCTGCACTTGTGAATGATGTGATGTACATATTTGGCGGCCGTACAGATGAAGGTATTGATCTTGGTGATCTCGCGGCATTCCGGATAACCAGTCGACGTTGGTACTCCTTCCAGAATATGGGCCCTGCTCCTTCTCCTCGGTCGGGACATAGTATGACAGCTTTCGGCAAGCAAATAATCATCTTGGCGGGTGAACCAAGCTCTGCCCCTCGAGACCCAATTGAACTCAGCACGGCTTACCTTCTCGATACGACCAAGATACGGTATCCGAACGAGACGCAGAACGGAGGAGGAACACCGGCTTCAGGCCCGAAGAAGGTGGGACCCGGGGAAACCCAGGGCCCGCAGTCTGGCCGAACAAGCCGCGAAGCCCAGAATATTCCTCCAGATCAACTGCGAAGGGGCCAAATGCCTTCCCGCGAAAGCATGGTCAGCCCTCCTAACCGGCCGATGGACCCTGGGCCTGGAATTGGCCCAGGATCGCGGTTGCCGCGAGCGTCTATCGCGCAAGCCCCATCCGGCCCCCCACCGCCAGGACAGGCTCCTACCCCCGGCCCGAGGGGCCCTACGCCGCAAAATAACATGAACTCTCGGAGCAAGACGCCCACAAAACAAGAGCGTGGGTTTGACGGCCCTCCTATTGATACCGCTCGAGCCATGGTCGGCGACAAAGACAAAGAATTAGCACCGAGAGACTCGCCTAAAGACTATAGACCTGGACATGAATCAAATGGTCAGCGAACTCCCACTCAACAATCTTCCCGTATGTCAGCTCGGGCTATGGAAGCTGGCGAAGCCGCCCCTTTGATGGCACCCGCTCGCCAACGTTCTTTACGCCAGCGACAGCGTACCTCGTTGGACAGCGCGGACGAATCTATTCTCGGCCGACATGCAAGTATCGATGGCTCGATAGACTCCCGAAGCTACAGAAACTCTAGGACTGGGGACGAACCACGATCGCCCCGACTGACTGCTCACCAAGAAGTCTTAATTAAAGAACTCGAGTCATTGAGAAATCGCAATGCATGGTATGCATCGGAGCTCGCATTGGCCAAGAAGGCTGGATATACCCCCAATATATCGTCAAACTCTGTCTTGGATGAACGTACAGCGGATGCTTTTGCAGACGAGGATCGCCCCTTGATCGAGGCCTTCCTCACTATGAGAGCAGAGCTGGCCAAAATGCAAGCAACTGTGGATCGACAGGCTGCCATTGCATCCAAGCGTGTTGCAGAGGTCGAGCAGCAGAGAGATATTGCGGTCAATGAAGCTGCGTATGCTCGTGCCAAGCTTGCAGCACATGGCGGTAGCCAGCAGAGTACACCGTCACTGGATGGGCATTCCCAAGATCTTGATAAGGCAACATCCGAACGTACGACAGATCTAAGCCGCAGGCTGGCCTTGGCCCTTGCATCGCAGAACGAACTCAGGTCAAAGCTGGAGGTGATCACTGCTGACTTTGATCAAGAGAAGCGTGGAAGAGAATTGGCAGAGGAAACAGCGGAAGCCACAAGGAGAAGGCTGGCTGAGCTGGAGATGCAGAACAATTCTCTCGAAACAGAGAGTCTGCGCGCGCAACTTCATCAGATTGAAGTATCCTTGAGAGAAGAGTCCATGCTACGATCCGAGGCTGAGTCATCCTTGAAACAGTTGATTTTGGATAAAGAGGAGCTATCCAAGAGACTTGAAGATTCCTCTGCTCGTTTGAAAGACTTCGGCGAAAACATTGGCACCCTTCGCGAGGCGGTGACTGCCTCTTCTAACAAGGCTGCCTTATTTGAGAAACAGCTGGATGAAGAACGTGAACGCCGAGAAAGCTTAGAAAGAAAATTACTGCAGCTCCGGTCTGAGCACGAAGAACGCACGGCCGAGCTAGAGAACGCCACCCGTCGCCTCCGAGATGCGGAAGAACTGGCCGAGAGTCATGCTAGGGAAGCCGAAACCCACAAAAACGCATTCCTTTCTGGCCTTGACCGTGCTTCATCATTCGACCCTGAGACATCAGTACGTTCACTGATTGATCAACGAGTGGCCAGCTCGGAGTCGCAGGTGGAGAGAGCGAACAAACTTGCAAAAGCTAGCCAAGCTGCTGCGGACGAAGCAGCAGAGAAATTGCGACGTGCAGAGGAAAGGATTGCAGGCCTAGAAGCATACCAGGAGCAGGCCAGCAGAGAAGGGTTGCAGCTGCGACGACAGCTTCAGGCAGCTCTGAAGGACAGCCAAACATATACAGCGGAAAATCGCGAATTAAAATCGCAGGTCGAGGCCCATCAGAGGGATGCCGGAGCTCTGGCGGTGCAACACACTGCTCTAAAGGACCTTCTCGGCGAGCGCGGGGTAAACTATATGGATAGTAGACGTTCTCCTCGCATTGAATCGCCTGGCTCGCGATTTGGTACGCCTGAGCAAACTCGCCTTCGGGAACTGGAGCAACAGCTCTCTACGAGCTTGAAGGCTCATGATGAGTTGAAATTCTCTTTTGAAAGTCGAGAACAGGAAGCAGACCGAGCCTACCGGGAGAAGCTGGAGCAGCTCGAGAATGATTACCAGTCTGCCGTGCACTACGTCAAAGGGACTGAGAAGATGCTCAAGCGAATGAAGGATGAGCTTACACGCTACAAATCTCAGAACGCCAAAATCCAATCCGAATTGGAAATGGCGCAGGCCAGAGCTTCTGAGGGACTATCAGAAGCTCCAGCAGAATGGGAAGCTGAACGCTCTCAACTTCAAACGTCGATTTCCGACCTCCAGCACGACACCTCGATTTCAATTGCGCACCTCGAAGAGCAAATCGTTGCATTGAAGGAAAGTCTCGCTTCTACCAAGGAAGAGAAGGCCAAGTCTCACGCGGAATATGAGTCAATGAAGCAAGAACTCGTGGCGGTTACAGAGAAGAGCCGCTCCGAATTGGAGCAACTCAAGCAGGAGAATTCGCTGCTTGAGACTCGAGCCGTTGATGCTGAGCACAAGGTTTCCATGCTCCTGGATCAGGTCGAAGCCTCGGTTGGGCATTACCGTCGGCAATCACAACACGGACAAGGTGCCAACGGAATGTCTCGTACGCATAGCAATGCCTCTAGTGGGACCGTCGGTGCTGGTACTCGTCGATCACGAGCCAACAGCGCGGTGTCGCAGGATGACACTTTCCTCGACAATCGTGGATCCATGGCCCTCGATTCGCTGGCCAATGAGTTGGAAGCCCTTCGCACGCACTGGGAGAGTACGAATCGCAGCTACCGATTGAGTACTCAGTCTGACTTTGATCGAACACCGACCAAGGAATCAGGGTTGAGCGATAGCCTCGCAGAATGGAGACGACGATTGGATGAAGAAGAAGCGCGTGAGACCTCTCCGGACAAGAGTAAGCCTCGCAGTGCTGCCGAGGGACATGCAACGGCGAATATGATCTGAGTGCTCCCTGAGCACTCATGACTTGTCTATATCCTATTGGAAGCTATGCGATGATGTCTACCCACGTTGATTGGTCTTTGAGCTTCTTGTGCTGCCTCATCTGCTACACATGTCCGTGTCTTTATTCGTCTTACTAACCTTGTATTACCTTCAGACGAGTCGACGCTTGTCACCACCTATCTCTGATATTCTTTCACTTTTTTTTTTACTCTTACCTCACTGCTTGTGGTTTCAGTTGCCTTCGCTTTTTTTTTTTTTTTTTTTTTTTTTTTTACCTCCCCTTTGATTCCTCTTTTATACCCAGCTTCATTACTTATCTCCCCGAAGTGTACTATTATCCTATACTTTCCTTGACGATGATTCTGTTTGATCTTATCGGTTTGAATGACAGCGGGGGCGAAGCTGCTTCGTCCCATCTGTGGGCTTCTTGGCTCTTCCACTATATCGCCTGTTCTGCCGATTTTGTCCACGTAGCAATTGTATCGCTGCTATGGCGTCTACGGACCTCTTTCATCAGCAGCAGGACTGACTACTTTGCAGTCGAGAACCCGGTGAATTGTAGATGCCTAGCTTCCTCACTAGCCAACCACGACTCGCAATTTCCTTTCCTTTCCTTCCTGCCCAACGTGCCAAGATCTTGAAGCATGAGCAAGTCACTCCCTCGCTGGCAGGCATTATCACGGGCAATACTCCTTCATGTAGTACTACTTAGCCTTAGTACGTTGAATCGCAGTGCTGGCAAGATGTTGTCATTGCACTCTGTGCCAGGCTATATAGGGTTCATTTTCTGTATCTGGGCAAGAGAGTGGAGTTGTTGCTCCCGGTGACGTCGGCAAGGACGTGGTATGTATTGCTTTTTTAAGCGGTTGAGATTCCCTTTCGGGGAATTTGTGCATGGGGTGAGATGAGCGATTTGTTCGTGTGTGAGATGACGGGGGATGCTGGCTTAAGTTATATTACGGGGACTTGGGTATGGGTTGCTATGTCTAGACATTTACAATTGTGATGGGATGTCTCGTAGAGCATGAATCGGTATCAAGAATAGTCAGGCATCTGGAATTCACATCGCTTACCCACATTCAATACGCTTGTCACCTGGTCTAAATCTGAGGTAAGTCGGATAGGCTGCGATCATCATCAGTCAAGGACCAGGACCAGCGGTGAGCCCGGTAAGAGATTCAAGAATAGGGATGCCCCAGCGCAGCAAGTAAATACCTAATTAATCCCTTGACTCTGGTAAGCTAGCCATGTGGATTGGTTTCCGGGTGAACTGCTGCGGGATATTTCGTAGTTCGAGCTAAATATGTTGCTTAGGTTTTTCGTTCGTCAGGTACTGATTTTGATCCTTCTGGAAGCGATCCATTGCTGGATTGATGGATCTGAGATAAGGCGTGGGCTGTGGAAAAGTGGCTTTGTGCCCAAGCGCTTGCGGTATTGTACTTGTGTACTAGATGCGTTTTGGAAAGGCATGGTATTTACGGTACAGGAGGATCCCAGGCGGCGGTTGTTGAGTATGAATTCTTTGTTTACGAGCAGGATGAATGTCATCTGATCGGAGATCATTTCATTGCAGTCGGATTTATTTCTGAATTTGGTTTGCATGCACGGCTTTAAAGGACCTCAAATATAGCGTGACTCCTCGGTCGAGTGTTCCGACCGAGTTGAAGAGTTGAAATCTTGGTCTGTCCACTGCCACTCAGTTCCATGTCTCAGATGCCAGCTAATGAGCCTCGGGCTGTCTGGCGGCGGTGATAATGGCCGGCTACTGCTTGAGACTTAAGGCACTTGCCGCCGGGGACTGCTGATCGGTTGACCCTGGACGCAACGGCCATGATCACGCCTTTTGACATTTGCCAATAAATACCGAGACGCCGCCGCCACTTGCGGTCATTTGCAGGGTTGTTCGCGATGTAAATCTTTTTTGGCAGTTCCAAGTTCCAGTCCCTCGAGTAGACAGCAATCATTTAACTAAGTCACGGAAACTACTTCTTATTGTCTAAACGGAATTCAATTGAACTGCTTCATGATGAACTATTGATGTTACCATACAATACTGGTATTCAATGTGTATGGCGTGGGCCAATCTGCTAAACTTATCACCCGCCCCCTCAAATCTGGCCGTGACTGAATCAATCAAATCTCTCATCTCGGCTCTTCTTCTTCTCTCCTCTTTCCTCTGTTCCCCTTTCCTCCCTCCCACCTTCCCGATATCAAGGGCCCTTGTCCTTGGTTCTCGACGCTATTCATCTTCCTCGCTTCCAGCACCTCAACTGCATTGCTTTTTGCTGTTCTTCCGCCTCTTTGTCGTATTAGCCGCCTGAAGGGGTCAGCTGAATCCCCTTTCTCGCCCTCCGCCTTTTTCGCCTTTCCGGTCGGGACGGTCGACATCACCACTAACTCATCATATCAATCTTATTTTGAGCAGGTACGTTCTTTCTCTATTACTCGCCCTGTATTCTTCGACTTCTTTATTCCCCTCTTGTGGCTTGACCTGCTCCTTCTCGGGACTTCCAACCCCGTCGGGCTCCCTTTGTCGACCTGGTATCCCAACCTGAAGGCTGAGCCTCGCTTGGTTTTAACCGACCTGTCAGCCTCGCTTTCCAACCGACAAAAGCCCTTGTTGCACTCAATCCTCTTCTTCGTTCCCTCAAACACCCATCGTTCGACGACCCCGTTGGTTTCTAATTTACCGATAGGTTACAGCTCTCTGAGCCTATATTAAAGGAAAATGACGACCATGGTAAGGCTCTCTTCGGTTTCTTGGGAGCCTCGGTGTTCTGAGGTCTAACCCTACATAGGACTTGCGTGTCGGTAATAAGTACCGCATTGGCCGTAAGATTGGAAGTGGTAGTTTCGGCGACATCTATCTCGGTATGTGGATAATTCCATAACAGAAACTCACCGAGATCACTGAGCAACATGCACTGACTGTCGATTGCAGGCACCAACATTATCTCTGGCGAGGAAATCGCCATCAAGCTGGAAAGTGTCAAGGCCAAACATCCTCAACTCGAATATGAAGCCCGTGTCTACAAGTCTCTTGCCGGTGGTGTTGGAATTCCGTTCGTTCGCTGGTTCGGTACTGAATGTGACTACAACGCGATGGTCATCGACCTTCTCGGCCCTAGTCTGGAGGATCTCTTCAACTTTTGCAACCGCAAGTTCTCTCTCAAGACGGTCCTTCTCCTTGCCGACCAGCTCATCTCCCGTATCGAATACATCCACGCCAAGTCGTTCATTCACCGAGATATCAAACCCGACAACTTCCTGATGGGCATTGGCAAGCGTGGAAACCAGGTCAACGTGATCGATTTCGGTCTGGCCAAGAAGTACCGGGATCCCAAGACACACTTCCACATTCCCTACCGTGAGAACAAGAACCTCACAGGAACTGCCCGTTACGCTAGTATCAACACTCACCTTGGTGTCGAACAGTCTCGCCGTGACGATATGGAGTCCCTGGGTTACGTTATGCTCTACTTCTGCCGAGGCACCCTTCCCTGGCAGGGCCTGAAGGCTGCCACTAAGAAGCAGAAGTACGACCGTATCATGGAGAAGAAGATGACGACCCCTACCGAGGTTCTCTGCCGTGGGTTCCCCAATGAGTTCTCTATCTATCTGAACTACACCCGTTCCCTGCGCTTTGACGACAAGCCGGACTACTCCTACCTTCGCAAGATCTTCCGCGACCTGTTTGTTCGTGAATCATTCCAGTACGACTATGTCTTCGACTGGACCGTCTACAAGTACCAGAAGAACGCCGCTATGATTGTGGACGCCAAAAAGGATAAGGAAGCCGATGACCAGCAGCGTCGTCAGGCCGGCGGCAACATGCCTCTGCCTGCTAACGCAGCTGCCGCTAAGCCTGGTGCTATCTCCAGTCAGCGTCGCAAGATCATGGAACGTGGAACCCTGGACCAAACCCCGGACACCAACCGTGCTGTGGGAGGGAGCGACAGGATGTGAGTATCTAAAACCTAGGTTCCGTGTAGGGAACTCCTTCCCTCTGCGTTTCGTTCTTCGGTGCAGCCTTGCGCGTTGGAGGTTCTCTCTATCTATCTCTTTGGTTCCTAGAATCTGACTAATCTCATAGTCTTCGGCGTTAGGCTGCGTTCTGCTTCTAAGGTTGCTGCTTCAGGTGCACATGGGCCTGGTGCTAGCCGCTCGAAGCGGGACGATGGGCTCGGTCCTCAGTGGTATTAAATTGCGCAGTAATGGTGGTGGAGCTTGACATGTCTTCGCTGTCCTCTTCCATTCTATGCAGCCCTAGCTTTCTGTCTTTGTGGCACGACGGCTAGCCAAGGAGCCCAGGATTATCGTCGTTCTAGTTGCCTCTCCTTATGCAAGGTGCAGCATACCGTTCGGAATTCGCCTTGGGTCTCCGCTACTGTTTTCATTTATCTTTTCTTTTGCATTCTCCGTTAGCCATTTACCCCGTCATCTCGATCGTTTTCCGGTGTCATCGCCTGCTTCGATCCGACTGCGTTCTCAACCGTCTTTTCCTCGACTATCGATACCGTCATTCCTGGGCCTCTCCCAACCTTCTCAACTCGATTTACTCGTCATTGTTCGAAAGTAGGCTCCCAGAGAAGAAACCACGGTGTCGACTATTGAAGCGCTTTTTTAATTGTGGCTATGTTACGTCCTGGTTGCCCGGTTATTTCAAATTTTCGGATCATCATTCAACTTGAAGATTGTGTCCGCTAAGAACCGGTGTGGCTGGACTGAAAGAGATGCAAACATCGAACAACCAGTTTTATGGGGAGTGTGGGTTATTCTGACTTCGACGGCACTTGGCTGTGCTTGTTAGAATGCCTCAACTCTCTGCCAACGTTTGTTTCGACTACACTTACACACCTATTCCCCTAGTTTCTGCGCATCACGGCACTTTGCATTTTCATTACGCTGTCTTGTTTCCCCTTACACTACACTGGCATGTCCTACTTGCGTTTTCAGATTGGTATTGTGGCTTATTGACGTATGAACGGGGACGAGTATGGGGAGCGACTGGCGAGGATGTGTTGAGTGGTTGAATGCAAGTGTCCTAAAGGTATCGCCTTTCTCGAACGAATGCTGTCGACCATGTGTCGTATAGCGATCGGGAGGGGAATTGGGTGTTCTGGACGGAGCGGTGGACACATCTATGCGTATGGGTGAATGGCGACGGAAACTGGCTAGGGTCGCTTCCGGGGTGGTATTACGTCAATCTATGCTGTTTCGTTCAGTCTTCTTTAGTCTTGTCCCCAGCTGTTTACACTCCTTCTGTATTTATTCATATATGGACGCAGCTGATAGGAGGAGAGCTGGCTATGCTTAGTTGGCCGCCCCCAGAACACTCCTGCGACATAATAGCTTGGCTGTTTCTTAAATCAGCTGCTCCATCGCCTATAAAACAACCCGTTCAGTATCGAGAGTCTCCCAATCTTGGCCTAATCTGTAAACGGTTAAAATTAGAGTTCTCAGGAACCACAGCGTTAAACTGTTTGGCGTGTTTGTTGGAGGCATTAGTCAAGACAGCTGTTCTACGTCAATCCTGAGTAAGCGCTCGGAAAGACGGATCGGGCGACTGCGCGAGGCCGCCAGAAACAGACAGAAGGACGAAACTAGATAATCTGCGTGTGCCCGAGGGGCGATAATCACTGACTAATTTTTCTGTAAACCACTTTGAATTGTCATCATTGACAGTTGGTGAGTTCTACGGCCATGACAGCTCCATCCAGGAGGTGATTATTCCCTGAATGGGAAATAATGAGGGCGGCGAACCGTTCTTTTTCGACGCTGGCCCCAGGGAGCTGGGGGGTTCTAGATTGCAAGAGCGCCGTCGCTCCATCGCGAGCAGAGCTATATATACGAGCTACCTCTTCGCTGTCTAAGCGGATCTTATTCCGCAGCAGTTACAGCATCTCCTCCGTTGAGAGCTTATTCTTGTCCCCTGCAAAGACGCTCGCTATGGATCAATATCCCTACTTTCCAGGCCACCCCTCGCAGCAACAACAACAGCAGCAGCAACAACAACAACAACAACAACAGCAGCAGCAGCAACCGTTTCCCATGTATGGGCTGCCGACCCCCAGCCAGAATCACCGCGGCGATGAAATTCCAGGTCACTTTGATCCTCTGGTGCGTATATATCACCACCCCACTAGAATCAGTCCCTCATCGAACCAGAACCACCGAAACGAGGGGGCAAAGTGCCGATGGCGCAACTGACAATCTGCGCAGAATTACCACCAACCATTCGACCCGGCTTTTCATGCGGCTGGACAACCGTACGGCGGTCCACAGTCTCCGCCAGACTCGTATGCAAAGCAGTCGGTTTCGGGAAGCAGTGAGCCGATCAGTGCAGGTCCTTACCCAGGTTCAATCGAAGGGCGCGATGATTTTCTCGTCGACCCGAGTTTGGTGCGGAGCGATAGCGAAGAGAAAGATAAAGAGGGGCTAATGACACCGGTGCAGAGCAAACGCAAGGCGCAGAATCGAGCGGCGTATGTTTAAACCCATTCGCCACGACTCTTTGCGCATATATGGCCATAAGCAGCTAATGAATGTTTCTGTGGTAACTATAGTCAGCGCGCATTCCGCGAACGTAAAGAGCGCCATGTCCGCGAACTCGAAGAAAAAGTCAACAACCTGCAAGCCGAATCAAGTACCCTTCTCGCTGACAACGAGCGCCTGAAGCGTGAGCTCGCCCGATATAGTACCGAAAATGAGATTCTGCGTGCGACAACCAATGCTTCAGCGTCTGGCACCCCAACACATCGTCGCGGCTCTCCGAGCGCAGAGCCCACGGAAACGGGACCAATGATATATTCCCCGACAGACTTCTATTCGGATCTAGTACCAGAGGGCCAATCCTCGCGGCTGCATCGGGTTACGTACTGCAAAACCACTGGGGAGAGGCTGCTTGATGCCCAGGCGACGTGGGATGTGATACAGGGGCATGAACTGTTCAAAAAGGGTCTTATCGATCTTAACGCAGTTACGAGGAGGCTTAAAGTGGTGACGCAGTGCGACGGGACGGGACCGGCGTTTCGTGAGAGCCATGTCCAGGTAGCGATTGAGGAGAGTGCCATGGCTGACGGTGATGAGTTGATCTGATTGATTCTTGCTTCTCTGTATATTTTGTTCTATTCAAAACTTGGAGTTGCTTTCCTTGTTTGCGTATTGACATTTGCCAGATATGTCATGTGATGATTGGATGATTGAGATTTGGTTGGGCTGTATTTTGAAGATATACTTTGAGCGGGCGCTGTACTGGTAGCATGGTATGGGAGATTGTATGATATTGGTTCGCTGCTTTCGAGTCAAGTTGTTATTTATGCGTTCTTGATCTGCTCCGTGACACTTAGCCTGCATCGTTACAGTGTCTCGATAGCGATTTGTATGATTGCTTGGTCTTTTATGTTGCATCTATATTGGCGACGATGTTCCTTCACGTGTACATCGGTTCTTGAATATGATTTGTACAGTATTGAGTATGTATACAGGTGGCTGCTACTAATGTCTAACAACTCGCTATACACATCGCCTCAGACCAGCTGAATAGCATATATGGCGCTGGGCCAAATGGTCAAGATGTTGCCCTGCGTCCCTAAATTGACTCGAAGCCTCCAGCCCCCGCTGCAGACTAGACTGCTATCCGAAGCCGATAAGTGAAGACAAGGCGCCCGGGAACCGATAATGTCTGTTCCGTACACTGGTCATGCATGTCGAATATCATGGCATGCGTGCCTTGGTGTAATAATCTAATCCCAATCATCGTCATCATCTTCCACTGTCGTCTTTCGGAGGCTTGGCTTCGACTTTGCTGGCCGCTCATCCTCCGAGTCATCACCCTTCTTCTTCAGCCGAACATCACTTTCTTTGAGCGCACCAACTTCTACAAGCATATTCTCCAGATCTGCTCATCACAATTAGCACACAAATACTGATATCAGAAAATAACGAAAAAAAGTTGTAAGAAAAACAAACCTTCAACCCTCGTGCCCGTCCCCCCCAACGCCATAAGTGTGACGCACTGCTTCACAATCTCCCCCTTATGATAAACAAGTATAGTCGGCGTGTTGCGATCCGGATACCCCTCAATACACATATTCCCGCGCATCTCACAGAACTTGATATCGCCGTACTTTACCGCAAGCCTGCGCCAGATCTCGCTGAGTAGTCGCGACTCGACGTTGTTGCTGGATGACGAGGTGAGGTTTACGCAGACGAAGCAGTTGGCAGATGCGTCAGTGACTTCACGGCCGTAGTCTGGTTTCTGGAGCGGGTAGACTTGGTTGTGGACGGAGGCTTGGGTTATTGTGTTCATTTCGGCGAGCCGCTTTTGACTATTTGTGGTCATTCTATGAGCCTGTGCGCGCGGAATATATAGTTAACCTATGAAGAAATCATACCGGTATTGGTTAAGAAAGGCCTCGTCTTCCTCATCCTCAAGTTCGTCGAGCTCGTCGAGATCCTTATCTTCGAGTCTGTTTTCGTACGCCTTGCGCTCGGCCTCGATGAGAGCTTCTTGAATAAGCGGTTCAGGGTCCTGCGGCTTTTCTGGGATGATGCCGTGTTTCCGAAGAATGTCGTTCCTGTTGGGCTATATTAGCTTTGCATCGATGGGTATTTGAAGGGTTGGTTGGCGGGGGAGGGGCGTACCATTCTGTGTCTTCGTTGGGGTCGACTTCGACTTGCATTGTGTGCGGTTGTGCAGAGAGTCTGGAGCTATAGTACAGAATGCGATTGAGATGAGACACAGAGGAATTGAGAAGTGAAAGGAGGAAACGTGGGATGGGAGTTCTAGGCAGATATGTAGAGGGGCAGAATCACGATTATTGATCTTTAGGTTACGTAGAAATCTGGGGTGGTCTTGGCACTATCTGTCGGTTTACAGGGTGGCTCAGCCTTGTCCAGATTTCCTGCCAAATGACACGTGGAAACCTCTAGCTTACTATAATATGGTGATCCAAATCAAAGTTCATTACCAGCGTTGTTAGGTTGCAGCATTGAGATTCTCCAAACATCTATCTACATACCGGCATCTCGCAGCCCATTGGAGAGCCGGCGAAAATTTCAATGATCGAGGATATTACAGTAATCCGGTCAATTCTAATAGGTAATCTAGCGCATGAGGAACTCATTTATTATGCTTTCAAATAAGAATAGGGAATATTGATATCCGCATGAAAATTGTGCCGCAGCTTTTTGGCAATGCCCTGGTATGAAACAGACCGAACTCCGTCGTAAAAAAGTGCAAAGAAAATAGCCAAAGCAAATCTAATCCACATCCATCTCGTCTTGCGTAGTTCCATCCACCAAGATTCTGGTCTTCTTCTTCTGTCTGAGCCGCTCCTCGCCGTGCACTCTGTTGGCAGCCTTTGCCCCCTCCACAACAACAGGTCTCCCCTCTTCTCTCTCGCGGAGTTCCTTGCGGATGAGATGTTCGCCCTCCGCAACAACCTTCCTGTCTTCCTCGCGCTTGCGTTCCCGCGCAAGCTTGCCCGCCAGCCGGCGCTTCGTGAAGGCCCGCTCTCTGCGCGATCTGATCTCCTCGACTCGCTCCATCGCCTTGATCGTAGCAGCGACGAGGTTTCTGTCGTACTTGACGGGAACGTTGCGTTTCTTGGCGAACTGGGAGAGGACGAGCGATGAGTCCACGATCATTTCTTTGCCGCTGGCGGCACGGCCGGCCTTGGTCCACTTCAGCTTGCGGGGCTGTCTCTTGAGCTTGAAGTTGGAATGGCACTTTGAGCGGCAGAATCGGAAGGCTTTCCCGTCCAGTCTAACCATCTGGATTCCCTTGGAGGGGTATACCGGGCGAGAGCAGAAGTGGCATGTTTCGATCCTATGCGGATGTTAGTATGCTGGCCGTTCGTGATGAGGAATCAAGAGAAAAACAAGAGCTCACCTCATTTTGGCGGACCTTTGATAGAAAAAATTCTAAAAAGGAACCGGTATAGATGGTTGTCGGTGTTATCGAAAAGTCGGGGAGAAAATCGATATCGAAAAACAGAAGTTTTTCGATTCTGCCGGCGCTAGTCGAATGTGGAGGCGGTAGTCCGAGTTTTTATCTCGTCCGGCGGCCTTCTTCTCCCAACGTCACTTCTCGAAGATAGTTGGCAACTGCCATTCAAATACCTTATACTTCGGTTTTGACTCATCTCGCTTGCTCAGTCAAGATGGCGTCAACCCTCGCTGTTGGACTTGGTGTTGCGACGGCTGCCTTCCTGGTAAGTTCTCCATGGGGGAGACTTCTACTCAGCTTGGCTCGGTTGACTGATCGCTTCTACTTGCTAGGGCCGCGCCGGTTTCGTTGCTTTCCGTCGTTACCGGGGAGGCGTGAATGCTGTTGGAAAGGCTTTCTACAAAGGGTTAGTCTTGACGCCGGATATACGTGACGCCAGATACTAATTGTCTGAAGGGGGTTTGAACCTCGGATGACCCGCCGTGAAGCCTCACTGATTCTTGAACTTCCGTAAGTTCGCATCCGACGGAGCAGATTCTCCAATTCTATGCAATAGAACTGACGCAAGTTAGGGAGCGGACCCTCAACAAGGAAAAGGTCCGCAAGAAGCACCGTCAGCTTATGCTACTGAACCACCCCGACCGTGGGGGCAGCCCTTACCTAGCCACAAAGATCAACGAAGCCAAGGAATTTCTGGATAAGCATTCATGAGATGCTTGAAGAGGAATGGCCTTATGCCTTGCTGGTAACTGCAGCTTGATACAAATGGTCGGAAAAGGAATCCGAGGTTGAAATCCGATACGAGCCGTATCGCTCCTGTGTATAAATGCTGTCTTTGGGTGCATAGCGTGGCGTTGGTTGGATTTAAGGACGATATGCACATACCTCTTGCCTCGTCCGATTTGTATTGTACTGTATATATTGGTGAATCGCCGCTCCTGAATCTATCGTGCTCGCATTCGCATTCGGATTCGCATTCGTATTTGACAAGCATTTGAAAGAGTGATTTGCCTCGGAATGCTACTGCAGGCTTCACAATGGTCACGGGCCCCAAATTCCACGGTCCAAAGTCAAATCTATCAAACTCAACTAACAATGGCTGAATGGTGGCCTGTGAGCATTTCTTCCCAGGATCGGCCAAGCCACGGCGGGAGGAGAGCGGAACGATTCGGCCCCGATTCCAAGTGAGCTGGTCCTAAACGGCGCGAACTTCGGAGAGTCGGGATTTCGCATGCCGGGCGAACGAGATGTTCGTGCTCATCCGGAGTCCTCGGCGCCTTCCACTGGTCGATTCGCGTCTCGTATTTCATCTCAGGAGCAAAGAGGATAACCCCGAGCTGTGGCACTAAAGAGCTTGGCCTTCGCCGGGGTTAAGAAGTTTTCAGCTTCCTTGCTCCGGGCCCGGAGCCAAAAGGCAGCACTGTTTTTACGTGTTGCTTGTTTCTCATCCACCCCTTTCGATTTGTCGCTGAATCAGTCATTTGCCCTTATTTGTCGAGGATTTTCGTTGACAGACGACTAGACTCTAACATGTAACATTGTCGCAGTTTCGTCCCTTTCCTGTTAGACCAGCAGAATAAGCATACGCAGTAACTGTGTCTCTTCCCTGTTTCCCATCTGACTGCATAGGGTGCGGTCCAGGTTGTGGTTGCCACGTGCCAAAGAGAGGCAGTTGACTGAGTAAGCCAGCCCAGTTGCATTTGTTCCCTATGTCATCATCCACTTTTTTGCCTCATCCTGTCCACTCACCCCAGTCACTCCTTAGACTATTCTCACCGTGCGGAAGGGTGGAAAAAAAGAAAACAACGCCCCCGAGGGCTTCCAATCACGCCGAAATTATCATCTCCGAAACGCCCGCCAGCCTTGATTCTTTGAACAGTTGAATGGCCGCGGACCCCGCACCTGGCTTCCTCTTTGCTCCAGACTTAGCCCGCTGACATTATCACAACTCCACACCTTACGCCTAGGACAGTGCCTTGAATCCTCCTAAGGGCCGCAATACCGATTACCCCCGCGATTATGGATGGTATTGGGGACGGCCCGAACGGCATGGGCTTTGAGATGCCCATGCTTATGAATCAGCAAACTCCTCTCTTCGGCGCATACGGCCACGACGGTTCTCCAGTCACCGCTTCTCTTCCGAACCCGACCTTTCATGATGACCCCTCCATGAGTGTCGATGACAACAACGACCCTAAACGAAGGCGCATTGCGAGGGTGAGTATTCCGTCTTCAGGTGGAGTGCACAAAACTCTCGTTGATTGTCTGACCATTTCGGTTGCAGGCGTGCGATATGTGCCGGAAGAAAAAGATTAAATGCGACGGGAAGATGCCCAAATGTTCTCATTGTATAAACTACAAGACCGACTGCATATTTACGCAGGTCGAGAAAAAGCGCAATCCTCCGAAAGGGTACATTGTCCCCGTGCTGCTAGCTCTTGTCCCACCCCTCAACGGTTATGTGCTGACGATCTCTGTGTCTTAGTGCCAAATATATCGAAGGCTTGGAAAATAGGCTAGGCAGGATGGAGTCATTGCTTCGACTGTCCGGTTTGTTGAATGAGGATGATGGAAAAACAGACCTCGGAACCTTGGAGAAGCGACTGGCCGATAGGTCCTTTCAAACTGGTGGCATGAACAACTCCAACAGTCCAACGAGGTTCAGTGCTATCCCAAATGGCCCATCTCAGCCGACCAGCCTTTCGCGGCATTCAACACCTCGAATGGATTCGCATTCCAGTCCACGGACAGCGACTACATCGCCAGACTCGCAGAAGGAATCCGAAAATGAAGTAGAGGGTCTGTCGGACATGATGTGCTCTTTGGTTACGAATAATTGCGGCGAAACTCGATATATCGGTAAGTATATACCTGACTGGAAGTGGAAATAGGGCTGACAAGGTTCAAGGGTCCTCGTCCGGGTTTTCTATCTTCTCGCCAAAGGGAATCCAATGGGTGAATGAAAAGACAGGAGACACATCCTTTCAGGATATGATATCATCGGCCTACATCGACGATAACAAATGGATGTACTGGAAACCAGAGATCTTTAGCGACATCTTTGCTCGTCGTGTTTTCAAGCCCTTGCCTCCCAAGGAGGAGGCAATGTCGCTCTTCCGGGATTTCTTTGACAACTTCAACTGCATGTTCCCTCTTTTCCATGAACCGACCTTTATGCATCTTGTTGAAAAGCAATATTCCCGCGACCCTTACGAAGGATCCGGCTGGTGGGCGAGCATTAATGTGGTCCTTGCTATCTCACACAGGTTGCGTGTAATGAGTAACCTTGTCCCCCAAGAGGAGGATAAGAAGGCGTGGCTGTACCTTAAAAATGCTATGGGTGTCTTAACCGAGTTGACGATGCGAAATACGGATCTATTGAGTGTGCAGGCTCTCTTAGGCATGGTGGGTCTCACATTCCTACGTCGATGCAATGCAGATCTAATGTCCCTTGCAGTCCCTCTTCCTTCAAGGAACCCCAAATCCCCAGCCTTCTTTCTTCCTAGTGGCTGCGGCTATCAGATTGTCCCACAGCATCGGGCTTCATAAACGCGGGTCCGGCTTTGGGTTGAACCCAGTGGAAGCTGAGCAACGTAAACGAGTGTTTTGGATTGCTTACCTGTTGGATAAAGAGTATGTTCCCTGTCTAATAGAACCGGTATACAGTCTCTGATCCCTGAGTTAGCATATGCCTTCGTTCTGGCCGTCCTCCTGTGCAGGACGACGACGATATGAATGTCGAGCTACCCAGTGAGGATCCTCCGGACAATATCGGAAACGTTCCACTATCCGATGGGAAAGGAAAGTTCAACATGTTTCGCACTCTATGCCAGTTCTCCGTCATTGAGAGCAAGGTCTACAAGCGCCTTTATTCCGCCAGAGCTTCAAAGCAATCTGACGGTGAGCTATTGAATACCATTGGCGACCTGGACAGGGAGCTCGAAGAATGGAAAGATAGTATTCCCATCGATTTCAGACCGGAGCATGAAATCAAAGCGTCGCATACACCACTCATATTGCACATCGTCGTCATACATTTCGCCTATTACAACTGCTTGACAACAATTCACCGTATGTCTGTACACCATGGGTATTGGACGAGCCGACTTTCCAACTACGCGATTCAAGGTTTGAATGCTCGGCCGCTGAATCCACGAGTCTTTCTATCGGCTGTGCTATGTGTGACCGCTGCTAGAGCGTCTATCAACTTGATCAAATATATCCCGCAAGGCGATTTTGCTTGTGTCTGGTAAGTTTCAAGATAACCTCATCATTCAGAACGATCTCTAATTGGTTATCAGGTTGATATTGTACTATCCGGTTTCTGCCCTGGTTACACTGTTCGCTAATATTCTCCAAAACCCTAATGATGCACGTGCTCGATCGGACGTTAAGTTGATGAATGTGGTGGTCAATTTCCTTTCAACACTCGTTTCTGATGAGTCCAACGGAAGTATCAAACGGATGCTTAGCGTGTGCGGCGAGTTCGAGCGGATTGCCCAGGTAGTACTGGACAAAGCTGAACGAGATTCTCATTCGAAGAAGAAGCGCAAGGCGCCGTCCGAAGACACGAAGAATGTGCCACAACCCACTGAAGAAGCACCTTCACCTGGGTTCAACCCGACTGCAGCTAATGTGCCCCCTACGTCCATGCCCTTCTCGCCACGGTCATTCGGTACCACTCCTCAGGACACTGGCTCTAACGGTATGAATGGGGCAACAAATTTCAACCCGGGCCAACCAATACCTGGACCTGGTAGCATGCCCAACAATATACAGGGGACCATACCTACAATACCGAGAGTCAGCCACGATTTTGGGGGGATGCTTAGTCCCAATCCGCTGGACAGTCTCAACTTTGGTGGACAGGCGCCACTGAGCACCGGTGGTGATATTAACATTTCTCCTTCTTTCCAGCAGCCGTTTGTCCCACAAGATCTCTGGCAAATGCCCATGACAATTGAATGGGATTGGGCCGACATGTCGACGAATTTCCCTGTTTTCGGGGGCGACCCAACTTCCAATCACTAAACTTCATGACCGAAACGAACGAATCTTTGATGCGATTTCTTCCAAAAGAACGATCCTGATATTTTACTCGACGATTCCAGATGGTAGCGGATGCTCAGGCGCGGGACACTCCTCCACTTGCAAAATTTTCTTATCTTAATATTACCAATGGACAGGCAGGGGGCTTTGAGGACGGCGTTATTATTCGGATTTGATAGCATCTCTATGGTGTCCCTCTATGTGCATGCATATGTACCTTCGGCACTCCACACTCTATATCTGGGAAGAGAAAGGCCATCTGTTCTAGATGTATATTTTGAAACATTATTCTCCACTATATTGTCTAATTTGCTATCCAATGAACAAAATATCAGACTTCTCTAGCGAAATCCGTTTCGGAGTTAAGCTATCCATCCGATGACGGATACAGGCTACCATGTCTTTCCCTTGGGTTCTGGATTTGGGGATGACTCAGCCGGTGTCGGAACGGCGAAAAAACCAGGGCCGAGACGAACCTACCAACCGCGGACTCCAATAGACAGCTCTGCTAACAACCTCCAATTCTCACCCCAATCACACTTTTCCACGCCCGGTCTGTCTGGCGAGGGTTTCTATGGATCCCAGCGTTTATTATTGATACAGACCATCTAATTTCCGCTCAGTCCGCCCCTCCCCGCTCAGCCTGTGGGCTCACCGTCCTCGACAATGGCCAGCTTACTCCGCCGGCCAGGCAATCTTGCTCAATACTCGAGGAGGGCCGCAGACCGCATTTTCCGCGCAGGACCATTCTATGCGCGCTTTCCCCAGTCAAAATTATCAACAGTCCTCACAGCCCAACGTATACGGACGTTTGCTACACAAGGCCCTGGGGACCCGAAACCTCCGAACGGCAAGGATGAATCGAAACCAGCGCCCGAAAAGAACGGTGAAAACAAGGATGGAGGAAATCAAAAATCAGTTCCTGAACAACCCAGCTCCAAGCTAAGTCCAGAAGAAGGCCAGCAGGCCGACCTCTTCGCACAACATATGAAGGACTGGTTACCGCGTTCGCAACATCAAATGATAGACGATTTTCGAGCGAAGATGGACAAGGATGGGATGACTCCTGAAGTACGAGAGTTCATCGACGAGCATGTTATAGCTGGAAAACCGCCGTCAATGATGGATCACATGCAGATGACTCGCCACATTTTGAAAGGGCTGAGTAGTCAAGGCGCAGTCGAAAACAAAGACACATGGGCAGACGTAAAGAAGGAAGCGAAGAAAGAGATGGATAAGCTACGTGGGCAGGCCAATCAAGAAAATGGCAAAGATGACAAGGACAAGCAAAAGGGGCAGCAGGGGCCGCAAGGTTTCCAAACGTTTGAATTCAAATTTGATCCCGCATCATTCCTGATCAGCTCTCTCATCGCCTACTACGCCTACCGAAGTCTCTTCCCCGGTGAAAACGGGAAGGAAATTACGTGGCAGGAGTTTAGAAACAATTTCTTCGACAAGGGTCTAGTGGAGCGATTGACTGTTCTCAATCAAAATCGAGTTCGGGTTGAGCTAAACCGTGATGCTGTTTCTCGAATGTACCCCGACTCACCTGCGACTGCCCAGAATTTCCACTACTATTTCAGTATCGGATCTGTCGACAGCTTTGAGCGCAGACTTGATGAGGCCCAGAACGAGCTTGGAATTCCCAGCTCCGAGCGAATACCTGTTCAATACACCGAAGATGTTCCGTGGGGAGCCACTCTCCTCTCCTTCGGCCCTACATTCCTCATGATTGGTACCTTCTTTTGGCTTTCAAGGCGTGCTGGTGGCGGCGCTGGTGGACAAAGCGGCATATTTGGTATCGGCAAGAGCAGAGCTAGGCGCTTCAACCATGAAACGGATATCAAGATTAAGTTCTCTGATGTTGCTGGAATGGATGAAGCCAAGGTGGAAATCATGGAGTTCGTCAGCTTCCTCAAGAGCCCAGAGAGGTTCCAGAAGCTTGGTGCGAAAATCCCTCGCGGGGCTATTCTCTCCGGTCCTCCAGGAACTGGTAAGACCTTGCTTGCTAAGGCCACTGCTGGCGAGTCTGGCGTGCCATTCTTCAGCGTCAGCGGTTCAGAGTTCGTAGAGATGTTCGTTGGTGTCGGTCCTTCCCGTGTCCGAGATCTTTTCGCCAACGCCCGCAAAAACACACCTTGCATCATCTTCATTGATGAAATTGATGCCATTGGTAAATCCAGATCTAAACAGAGCCTTGGTGGCGGCAACGACGAGCGGGAGAGTACGCTGAACCAGATTCTTACTGAGATGGACGGTTTTAATACCTCCGATCAAGTGGTTGTTTTGGCTGGTACTAACAGACCCGATGTGCTCGACAAGGCCCTTATGCGGCCTGGACGATTTGACCGACATATCACAATTGACCGTCCCACGATGGACGGCCGCAAGCAGATCTTCCGTGTTCACTTGAAGAAGATTGTTACGAACGAGGATATGGATTACCTGACTGGCAGACTGTCTGCTCTGACCCCTGGATTCGCTGGTGCCGATATCGCCAACTGTGTTAACGAGGCTGCTCTAGTTGGTATGTGCAACCCTGTTTATTTTCCCCTTTCTGCTCCTAGGTAATCGTTTACTAATGTACATGCAGCTGCCCGTGTAAATGCGGATAGTGTGACCATGAAGCACTTCGAGCAGGCTATCGAGCGTGTCATTGGTGGCTTAGAGAAGAAGTCTGTCGTCCTCTCGCCCCTAGAGAAGCGCACTGTCGCCTATCACGAAGCTGGTCATGCTATCTGTGGCTGGTACTTCCAATGGGCCGACCCATTGCTCAAGGTTTCCATCATTCCACGCGGCTCCGGAGCTCTTGGTTACGCCCAATACCTACCCGCCAATGGTGATACCTATTTGATGAATGCTAACCAACTCATGGATCGGATGGCAATGACCCTGGGAGGACGTGTCAGCGAAGAGCTGCATTTCGAAACTGTTACGAGCGGAGCTAGCGATGACTTCAAAAAGGTTACTCGCATGGCCACTGCCATGGTCACGCAGTGGGGCATGTCAAGCAAAGTAGGTTATGTCAATTACGAACAAGACCAGCAACAATTCAGCAAACCATTCTCCGAAGAAACCGCCAAAAACATCGACCTCGAGGTTCGTCGAATTGTTGACGAAGCATACAAGAAGTGTCGTGATCTCCTCACCTCAAGGCAGAAGGAAGTCCAACTCGTGGCAGAGGAACTTTTGTCCAAGGAGGTGCTCAGCCGTGACGACATGATCCGCCTCCTTGGTCCTCGCGAGTGGCCTGAGACAGAACAATTCGCACAATACTTCGACAACAGGCAAGGACAGACGATCGCGCCTCCTGAGCCTAAGACCGGGAAAGAAGCTGAAGAAAAAGACGGACGAGATCAGACACCTGCCCCCCCATCATCATAGACAGATAGGGAATCAAGACGAACACCCCCCGAAAAGAACTGATTAGCATATGAGAAGCTCTTACTGCCTTGCTTTTCCTCTCTCGGCTCTTGTACCTTTCCTGGGAGAATCCTGTATTTATCTCTTATATCTTTTGTCCCTTTCCTTTCTCTCTCATTTTTCATTTCTCCCCTCCTGTTCCTCCTCATATCCCTCTTTTCCCTACTTATACCTCTCATCCGTCGTTGGTGCAGGTACTGGGAATATCACGGTCCATATTCTTGGTGTCTCGCATCGCCCCCTTTCTGTCTATCTCCTGGCTTGTTCTCGACCAATCTTTGCACTTTCCCCTCTTGAGAAGCGTCGAGTGTAATGTATCAGTGTATAGTAGGTATTTATGATCAATCCTATGTTCTTGATCTCCTGTCGTCGTTAAGATAGAGCCAGTGTTTTTCGAAGAAACGCAAGCAAAACTTTCTTGTATAAAAAGCTCCTATAAGGTAGATGCATGCGTCCCTTCAAATCGCACATTCCTTGGCCGGGCGTGTAGTTTCCCTTTGAGAAGATGAAAAAACGATGGTCGTTTATGGGTACCTTCCATATCCGACAATGTTACGGGTCGCTCCTTCCCTACTCTATCAATTTTCCTACGAGGCAGGTGCGTGCGGCGCCAGGGGTGGAGTCGCACCTTCCTCACCCCAGGTATATATCGTTGCGACAACGGAAAGAGCTACTAAAGGAACCTGCCACCCCCGATTGCTTTCTGGGTCCTCCCTTCTCCGTACCTTATATCCCCTACGTGGCAACTACGCTTTTATGAGGCCCCGTTAGATCCTATCTCCAAGAGACAAAATTTCCATTGAAAAGCGAAAGCACTACCTAGAATCCTAAATCTACTCCTGTCATATATTAATCCCCAAACCCCAGAGAGAAGATAATAGAGCTATATCCAATTAAAATGAAATAAATATGCATGTGACACCCAAACGGTGATAAAACGAATCCTCCTTCGCGCACCTACTCCTCCTTGGTCCCGGACTGCGCAATTTTCTTCGGCTTCTTCTTGCTGCTCTTATACCTCGGAGTCTGTGATAGACGGGGGATGAATCTTCCAACGCGGGCCTGATATTCTTTGTACTCGGGGTACTTGCCAGCGCTGATCCCTTCGGTAAGGCGGACGCTTCCCTGGAAGATAAGAAGGAGGCCGAGAATTCCCAGACTGGTCCACTGGACGTAGGTCTCGGTCTTGTAAGCGCTCCATAGATACAAAGAAAGCCAGATGGCTTGCTCCGCAGCGAAGTTGGGATGGCGGGAGAGGGACCATAGGCCGCTGACGACAAATCCGCGCTCTAGGTCCTCAGGGCTGTACTGGTCCTTGAGATCGGAGCGGATGCGGGCGGTCTCGTTGTATTCTTTCTTCGCATTCTGAAAGTTCCATTGCTGCTGATCGGCGACGGTCTCAAGAATGAGGAAGACGAAGGCGGCGCGAGAGAAGATCAGGTCGGCAAGCTCGAAGGCCTCGCCGCCAGGGAGGCGAGAGAGAAGGAGGAAATTGTAGGTTGGGGTTGTAATGAGGAGTAGCAAGAGAGGCTGAATGACACTGATGAAGGTGATGTTGAAAAGAAAGAAGACAAATCGGTTGTTTACTCGGGAGCGGATAACGGACCAGCGATAATCTTCTGAACCGATGGAGTAACCACCCTTGCGCCAGTAGTTGTAGGTCAATCGGATCTGTGTGGGTTAGAGCTAGGGTAGGGATACGGAACAGAGCGCGACCTACAGTCCATAGAACAGAGATCGCACCGATGGTATCGAGGGTGAGAGTGCGAAGACCCGACAGACGTGCCCAAAGAGCGAAATGGACATTGAACACAGATGGCAGGATAGGCCAGATCCGATCCACTTGGGAATAGTTTCGGTTGATCTCAGAGAAGATGATGAAAAGCACGGAAATAGCAAAAGTAAATGCGGTAGCGCTTGCAAGGGGGTTGGTTGAGATGTAAATTTCCTTAAGGGCGTTTACATCTTTTGCGCCGACTGCAGGGTGCAGCTGTTCGGGGAGCGCAATGACTTGCGACAGGAAAGGCCTCACAGCATGGTTAAAGGAGACACAGTCTGCGAAAGACTTGACCTCAGGGAGGGGAAGAGTCATTGTAGGGGGTATCGGGACTGGAGGCACTTGATCGCGGATAAAATAATCCCACATTAGAAGGGAGATAAGAATAAATGATTCTAAGAAAGATTCATTAGACACAAACCTAACGACGAACACAACAAACACAAACAAACCGAAAGATCAGCTAAAAGAGCTTGAGCTGGAGTGAGCTAACCGGATCAGGAAGTGTGATGTCTGAGGCGACGAGGCACTAAACTATCCCGTGACTCGCGTCGTTTTCGTGTTTCTCAAGCCCAGAATGGTGTCTCATGGTACAATTCAACATGCTGAGTTGGAGATACCCATCGAACCATGAAATTTGATTCCCCTTAGTCATACACTTGGGCTGACCGGCTGTGATGGCCGGCACAAAGATCTTATGTGTGGCGGAGAAGCCTGCAATTGCCAAAGCTGTCGCTCAACACCTCTCCGGAGGTCGAGTGCAAACTGTAAGTACCGCCAAGTCTTATTATAGGGCAGCGACTGATTTTTGGGAAGCGCAATATCAACGGAAATCAGTATGTGAAGAATTATGTATTCGACTTCAATTTCGGAGGTCGCTGGGGTGACTGCTCGGTCACTATGACCAGCGTGATTGGGCACTTGACAGATATGAAATTCCCCAATCAGTACAATTATTGGACGTCTTGTCCGCCAGCAGAGCTATTTGAAGCTCCCGTGAGAGTAGTAGTGGATGAGGTAAGTGGGTTGGCGCTTTGCCGGGCGCGCAAAATGCTTATTACGGTCTAGGACAAAACTGCAATTGCGGAAAACATCAAGAGGCAAGCACAGAACTCCAAAGCATTGTTTATCTGGACGGACTGTGACCGTGAAGGAGAGTATATTGGCACAGAGGTACGCAATCAAGCCAAGGAGGTAAATCGTAACATCGTGGTCAAGCGTGCCGTGTTCAATAACACAGAGAGAGCGTATGTGATTTGAAACGTTATTATTCTGCTGCTGGACTCGCTAAGATATTCTATAGACATATCCTAAATGCTGCGAGGACGCTTGGCGAGCTCGATGAACTCCAAGCTAATGCGGTAGCGGCGAGAATCGAGCTCGATCTCCGAATTGGCGCTGCATTTACTCGACTGCTGACACTTCAACTCCAACCACTTCATGAAAGCCTTGAGGGCAAGACCTTAAGCTACGGTACGCTATCACTTGCGGCCAATGCGCCATAGTCCTCTGACATAAACTACAGGCTCCTGCCAATTTCCAACGTTGGGGTTCGTGGTAGACCGATATTTGCGAGTAAAGAGGTTCAAGCCGGAGAAATTTTGGGGGATCAAAGTTATGCATACTCGAGACGATATAAAGGTGAATTTTCTCTGGAGTAGGGTGCATCTCTTTGACAGAGTGGCCGTGATAATGATGCTGGAACGATGCCTGATGGCGAAGAAGGCCAAGGTTACCAAGGTGAATCAGAAACCAACCAGCAAGTGGCGGCCCCTGCCATTGACAACAGTTGATCTGCAAATGATGGGTAGCAAATATCTTCGCATGAATGGTGCGGATATCATGAAGGTAACATATCTCCCTTTGGTCCACTCCGTTTATGTGTACTTGAGCTGAGTCACTTACGGACATTAGGTAGCGGAGTCTCTTTACACTAGAGGATTCATTAGCTATCCCCGTACAGAGACCGATCAATTTGATAAAGGGATCGACCTCAAAAAGCTAGTTGAGAAACATTTACTAGACCAGAATTGGGGGCAGTACGCTCAAGGGTACAGCGCGTTCTTGATTCCTGTTTGTTTTGTCAGTTGCTAATTATTGTCATGGCCAGACTTCTGGACGGTAATTTTAGGACTCCCCGGGCTGGTCGGCACAATGATCGTGCACACCCACCTATTCACCCTGTTTGCTGGGTTTCGCCCGATAAACTGAACGCCCAGGAGAAGAAAGTGTACGAGTTTGTTGTTCGACGGTTCCTCGCGTGTTGCTCAGATGACGCAAAAGGACAGTCGACTGATGTCGAAATTCAGTATGGAGACGAGGTGTTTCACGCTCGAGGATTAATTGTTTTAGAGAGGAATTATCTCGACGTTTATGTTTACGACAAGTGGGAGAGCACCCAGCAGTTACCGAGTTATCGAGTGGGGGAGGAGTTCGAGCCCACTGAGGCCAACATCTTCGACGGGAAAACCACTGCCCCAAATTACTTGACTGAACCTGAACTCATTGGGCTTATGGACGCCAATGGAATTGGCACTGATGCCACAATGACCGAGCATATCGAAAAAATCAAGACACGATTCTACATCGGCGTACACTCGCGAGGAAGCGGTCGAAATGCGATAAAGGAGCTTATTCCTACTCGCTTAGGCATTGCCTTGATATTGGGTTATGATGACGTCTTCGCTGGTCTCCCAGATAGCCCATCCCTGAGCAAGCCCTTTCTGCGAAAGCAGACGGAGCTAGAGATGCGGGAGGTTTGTGCCGGAACTCGGACGCGCCAGCACCTCGTTCAGGAAAGCTTGGACACGTATCGGGAATTATTCATCCACACCCAGAGGAGGATGAGTCTGATGAGGGCAGCTTTCGAGAGGTACATCGTGGAGGCGGCCGACGTTTGAACTCTTTCGTCTAGCTTCTCCAAAGTAATCATACTACGTCTCGACAGTACCACTATCGATACTTTTGTCAAGCAGCCATTTATCCCAAGGAACAGTGCGGCATCCTATCGGAACTTGGTATTTGCTCGTAACAACGGTTGCCAATGACGAAAGACCTACCGCACTTCGAAGAAATGACAGAATACCAGAGCTACTCACGCCAAACGAACCTTGACATCTATTGTTTCGCAATACTCGCTTCCTTTGATGGACACATTCTCCACACATCTCAGAGCCTTTAACGGTCTAACAATCGGGTACTGCTACATATTATCCGTTAATATATTGGTAACTCTGGGTGGGAACTAGGCAGAGGACTCGGAATTAGCATTGGGAATCCATGGACAATGTCTGGGACAATAAAGTGTATAGTCTGCGAAGGCTAGTTGAATCCATATCGTGGGGAATGTTAGGAAATAGCCTCGGTGATAGTCGTGCGTGTGGCAATGGCAGACGCGGAGAATGGGATGGCTGTACGTGACGGGCCGTGGCCTTAGCCTTTCTTGTCCTTGGGAAGGGGCTTTGGCCCTAGCTTTGGCCCTAGCATAGGCCTGGGCTTCTTGGGCCATAGCTGGGGACATTAGCTGGTGGTTGGCTCTTTGAGAATGAAGCCGACTCCGACCCATTCTTCTGGATTGGATCTCCAGATTCGATAATCCTTCTCTCTTCCTTGTCGGATTGTGGCTCCTTAGTGGGTTAGCCTTCGACCAGGTACTCTACCGTCCCCGTCTTCGCACGCGGTGCGCCAAACTGGAGGCAATGCTAGACCCCGGGGCCGCTCTGTGGCGTCTTCATGGCATTGGTTATTTGCGTTATAAGGTTCTCAGTGAGATCACGAAGCGTCTGATTGACAACCCGAAAGACCTGGTCACACCCACAGCGAACAGCTATACACTCCGCTGCGTGGTAAGCCAAACACAGGGGGGTGCAATCCGGAGGAGGTTCATGATATCGATTGCTTCCTCTTCCCCAACCCATCCAGAGGGCAAGATATCTTCCCACCAGGATCGCTTGCGTGATCTCGATTGGCATTACCCCTGTTGTCGCGCAGAGGGTTATGATAAGCATCTTGGTTGTGTGCAAGGATTCGTCCTGCGTCATGAGCTTGGTTTGGTTGGCACTCGGCAGAGGAATAAAGGACGAATTGAAGCAGAAATCGTTGAGTCGACGAACCTTAGCTGCTGGCGATGGGAGAAAGATGAGGGCAAGCGGCGTCTCTATAGCCGTTCTTTGAGTAGACCATGCATTCGTTATTGATTGAACTATGATATTTAAACTGTAATCTCTTCTTTACAGAGCTTTGTCTGTCCAAATATGCAACCTGAATGCCACGTTTTCGTCGGTTCTCGCCAGCCCTGAGACATGAAATCTTTCGTGATTGGCACGAAAATGACAACCAACCACATCAAGGGTGCAGCTTTTGGTTGGCTTGTTATTATTTTTTGCCCAGGCCCCTGGACTTCACAACAGAAAGCCTTATCTCAATATTAAGTTTTCGGACAAAAGACTATCGAGTATGTACAGCTCGTCCTTTTTTTCCCAGAGAGCAGCGAGTAGTATGTTCTATCCCCACATATCAACAACTCTAAGCAAGGTTCTTGCTCAGCACAACACCGTAGTAGATAGTAACTCCAATGGTGACCATATTGATCAAGCTCGACGCCCCGTGCAGCCGCCCAAACTTCTTGTTCAGAGAAATCATCTCCTTGGAGTGAGGAGCTGGATCATAGCTTTTCTTGCCATCGCGGGTTTCTAAAAGCCACATTAGTGAACTTAATACTTCCCAAGACACATAAACAGGGGAAGAAGGGTATTCATACCCTGATGCTTCCTCTCCCGCATCGTATTCACAGTTAGCGGACGGAGGATAGTCAGGTTAATGAGACCAGTAACAAACGCCGTCGCAAGCGGGAAGAGGATCTTAAACTGGTTCTCTGGCTCGACAAGGCCGGAGACACCGAGCGTCTGGCCACCGCGAGAGGCAGTCAGGGCAACTACAAGAGGGAGCGCGGTCTGGATGGCAAAGTAGGTTGGGAATGTTTTAGCTTGAAGAGATGCGAATTGCGGGCGGGGGAGGACGCGGAAGGCGATTATTCCAGAGACAAAACTCTATAGGGCAATGTTAGGGGTTGATGTGCCTCTAGAAGCCTGGTAAAACGACATGTACCTGGTACAGCTGGACACCGAGGAGGGTGCCGTAGCTTGAGGACGTCAGTGATGTGTTTCAGCAGCGTGCTTGCAGTTGGCGTACCTTAGAATGTGGAATGGGCGAGGGTCAAGCATCTTGAGGTCGGTGATATGGGAGACCGATGATAACAGAGGGACGAAGAAGTCAAGCGTGAAGCATCATGCGATTCCATTTATGGATGACCTTCCGAGGTTCCGTGGGTCGATTTGTAAAGTGCACTAGGGAGCTTCATACTCTACTCACTATTTCCACTGGTTTTAGCGTGTTGGTAGTAAACGCACGCACTATTTCTGTATAGACGCACCTGGAGATGATGTCATGTGCTAACGCGCCAACCAGTACCCAAAGCGGAAATCCGTATTGCGCGCCCGCAGCGTCTGCCTACCGCGCGTTACCTAGTTTTCATCGCCTGCTGCCTTTTAGGGTCTCTTTATTAACCAACCAATTCGCTGCTGCTTGCCTGTTGGGTAGTTCCTTTTAGCATTACAAGCTTGCGATGGCGGACAAGGAAGCAACTGTTTACATCGTGGATGTCGGCAAGTCCATGGGGCAGTGCCGCAGCGGCCGAGAAGTAACAGATCTCGAATGGGCTATGCAGTATGTTTGGGATAGTATCACATCGACGGTAAGTGTATGGACCTCTTCAGGGGAAACCGCTGACTGGTCAAGGTCGCTACCGGGCGCAAAACGGCCATGTTAGGGGTAATTGGGCTGAAAACTACCAGTGAGATTTGTTGATTGATAGCCGACGGGGCCCTATACTAATTATATCGACAGATACATCTAATGAGCTCGAAGATGATCCTCACTTCTCGAATATCTCGGTATTGTCGGAAATCAAGCAGTATGTCATCTATCTGGAGCTCAATGTATACTTGATTGATAAATTGTCAGATTTCTCATGCCTGATCTGCGACAACTAGGTGATGAAATGAGACCCAGTAACACCGACAACGGTGACGGTAAGGGCTTCTGTTTGAACTAATCCACAAACCTAGTACTAATAAGACAAGCTATATCCGCTCTTATACTGGCGATTCAAATGATCATCACGCACTGCAAGAAGCTCAAATGGAAACGGAAGATTGTCCTCATCACTAATGCTATGGGGTGTATGAGTGGAGAAAACCTGAGCGATATTGTCTCAAAGATTCAGGAGGATAATATCGATCTGGTGATTTTGTAAGTGTCCTGAGCTCCATTTACTGTAGCACTACTAATGTGTGTAGAGGACCCGATTTCGATGACCCCGAGTATGGCTCAAAGGAAGAAGATAAGGATCTGCGCAAGGTATGGGCTTGTCTCTTGAATTACTTGCCCATCTAATGATTTCCAGGCCGAGAATGAGTCCCTGTTGCGGACTGTCTCCGAGCAATGTGACGGAGTGTTCGGTACGCTCGAACAAGCTGTATCCGAAATGGTCATCCCTCGAGTCAAGGCCGTTCGGCCAATAGCCTCCTTCAAGGGCTTTCTACAGCTCGGTAATCCGAAAGATTATGATACAGCCGTTCGTATTCCGGTGGAGCGGTACCCTCGAACAATGGTAGCAAAGGCGCCATCAGCCAGCCAATTTGTTCAGGGCTCAGATATGGCTGGCGGACAAGAATATACTGGGCCATCTGAGACTGTCGTTGGAGACCAGCCGGAGGACGGAAGCTCTCTCACATCTGTGAGAAACCTGAGAACGTATCAGGTTAGCGATGAGAGTGCACCTGGTGGGAAAATAGAAATAGAGCGGGATGACTTGGCCAAGGGCTATGAGTATGGACGGACAGCAGTCCATATCAGCGAGACAGATGAGAATATTACCAGGTTAGATACGGAGGCCGCACTGGAGCTGGTTGGGTTTATTCAGAGCGAAAAGGTACGTTTACTTACGATGACTTGGGTATCATCTCCTAACTTCTCTAAGTACGACCGATATATGCACATGTCGAACACCAACATCATCATCGCCCAGCGGCCGAATGACAAGGCCTCACTTGCGCTATCATCGTTTATCCATGCTCTCTTCGAATTAGAGTCTTATGCTGTTGCTCGATTGGTCACAAAAGAGAACAAGCCGCCTCTCCTCGTCCTGCTCGCGCCTTCGATTGAGCCAGAATACGAATGTCTCCTTGAAGTACAGCTTCCATTTGCAGAAGATATCAGGACCTACCGCTTCCCACATCTTGACAAAGTAATCACCGTCTCTGGAAAGATAGTAACGGAGCACCGGAATCTCCCGAATGATGACCTGCAAGCCGCTATGGACAACTATGTTGACAGTATGGAGTTGGTGGACAAGGATGAAGACGGGTAACCCCAATCCTTTCAACGCTCTATGAGTACACATCACTGACCATAGAAGTGACCTTGTCGAAGCACCGTTCCCGATTGAAGACTCCTTCTCACCCGTGCTACACCGTATCAACGCAGCCATCCGCTCCCGCGCCATCAACCCTAACGAACCGATACCAGCGCCCGCAGCGATCCTCACCCAATTTTCACAACCTCCACAACACTTACTCGAGAGTGCAACAAAACAACTCAAGAAGCTCATTGAGGTAGCAGACGTCAAGAAAGTTCCTCCCAAAGCCAAAGGCCGCAAGCGGGCCCGTGAGCCCGAAAAGCCCCTCTCAGGCCTCGATGTCGACGCTCTCCTAAGCCAGGAGAAACGCGTGAGAATCTCACCCAACAACGCAATCCCCGAATTCAAGCAGACCCTCGCACATGCAGAGAACATTGAGACGACAAAGGACGCTGTCAAGCAAATGCACGCCATCGTTGAAGACCAGGTCAAGCACAGTTTGGGCGATGCGAACTACGACCGAGTCATTGAGGGTCTCGGCGTTATTCGAGAGGAGCTCATATCATATGAAGAGCCTGGGCTGTATAATGACTTCCTGAGGGAGTTAAAGGAAAATATTCTTAAGGAGAAGCTTGGTGGAGATCGGAGAGAACTGTGGTGGCTGCTTAAAAGGAGTAAACTGGGACTTATTGATCAGATGCAATCGGAGCTTTCGGATGTTACGGAAGAAGATGCCAAGGCATTTTTGTCTGCTTCATGAGGCGGGCACTGGAATGGGATGGGAATCTATGATACCAATCAATTGGCCGATAGTCGTGATATACTATCTAGCTAGTACCTAGTGTATCAAATGACAACGCATATGCAAATGAATAAGCACACCTCGCTAAACAACCAAACAAACACGTAAAGAGGTATAATGTAAACTCGAGAAGGGCCATTCTAACGCTGAACTGACCACATTGCGCAAACTGGCAAGGAAGCAGATAGGAAAAGTTTATGAAATCTTGCCCACTCTCTTCCTCGCAATCGCCATCTTCTTCTCCACCCTAGACAGTCATGTCAGCAACCAAAAACACCGTGCGCAAGCAAACACAAGGGTAATACATACCTATCAGTATCCTCATCAACCATCTTCAACATCTCATTCTGTATCTCCAATTCCTCATTAATCTTAATCCCAAGCTCCTTCTGCCGTCGAATAACTTTGATCAACTCCTCCATACTCATATCTTGCTCCTGAATTGTATCCCGCTGCAGCTGCAGCACGCCCTGGTTATCCAGTTCACGGGTCTTATCCGTTTCCTTGCCGAGAACTCGCCCAGACCGGGCAGTTGGCTTTCTCCCGACACCACTCGCGCTTGAAGCAAGAAGAGCCTCCCTATCTTTGACTGACGCCACAGCATTATCAATCCGAGACTTCGCAGCCATGGCATTCAGCAGATCCGCCAGTCCGTCTTTTTCCTTTCGCGCGTTGATGAGTAGGTCACGTCGTCGACGGAGTTCGCCTTCGCCTAGATAATTCGAAGACTCCCCGTTGTTTCTGGCACCGGTATTTCCCTTTAAGCCTTCTTCGAGCGCCGTGATGAGTGTCCCCACACGCACAAGACTACCCTTTGCGCGCGCCGAGCTCTCATACTGCCTTTGCGGCGCGGTTTCCTGATCCCGCCGGGTGAGATGCAGTCGCGCATCGTGCAGATGCGACTTTAAATCCCGGTAGAAGTCGAGCCATAATGTCGGGTCGCGAATCGGCTCGCCGTTGCCTCCGATTCCGGGGCCTGTGATTGCGGCGTGGAGACGGGCGGAGGAGGCGGCTACGCCGTTGCCGTTGCCGTTGCCGTTCCCACATGCGTTCTCGGATAAGGCTCCAGTTTTCGCATTCGAGGGGCCTATACTTGGTAGGTTTAGGAATGCACGCCACGCAGGCGAATTCCGCCAGCGCGGGTCATCGGATTCATTTATGGCGCGGAGGTAGGATTCTAGACCTTGACGGCGCGATTCGCGGAGAGCTGCGTTGGAGACTGTGTTTGAGAACCAGGATTTCGGTGGAAGAGTGGCTGGCGGTGGTGCGTTTGCCTGGGATGTTACGGTCGTGTGGAACGTTGTGAAGTCAGAGTAGCGCTTCTCGATGGCGAAGGAGCGAAGTGGGAGCCGGAGTATGATGTTGTAGATTGTGTATGGTGGAGAGGTAGCTGAGGTTGTGGCTGAGGAGATGGAAATTTCGAGGGGCGGTGCCATGGTGTCTCAACCCTAATATGGGTCTTACATGCAGAAGGGGAGATGGATGAGGAGGAAGAGTTGGGGTTGATTTGGAGATGACGAGATAAGGCAGAGCTTGGCCGACGGCCCTGTGCCTAGTTAGGTTGTGTTGTGGAGTGAGGCTTACCGCACCCTAGACCTGATTCGGATCCAAACAATGACGCAGCACGAGACACTACTATCTCCCTGTTGAAATGGAGAGACTTTCCTTCAATCAATCTTTGACAGCATATTTATGAGTAAGTTTAATGGATTGTATCGGCCTGTTACAGTTACACGAACCGTTGGTCTACATCGGACCATATTTCGCGCGCCTCCAGCAAGTCCCGTTGGCCATAGTGTTCTCCGACCACTGTGATGATCATATCCAGCATCGCACGGGTTTGGGTCCGGACATCAACTTCGGTAGCTTCATCCTCGGTTTCACCTTCATCTTTTTCTCCCTCAGGTGTCTTTAATTCATTTCCAGCGGCTTGGATGCGGGCTTCAAGCCGCGCCTTGGCCCATTCCAGCTCTGCATCAGAATGCTTCTCCGCGCTGGTTTGATTGGGGCTAGTAGCCGTACTCGAATCTTCGAGCCTACCCTCTTTCTCTGAACTTTGGTGGTTCTCATCGATACCCATATCCACATCAGAATCATACCCATCCTCCTCCCCGTCGTCCTGAGTCTCCTTCTCTCTGAATTTCACCAGAATCCTCACCGCCCGTTTCCCCAGTTCCCGGATATCCCCAATCTCCTGCGCCCCCAATTGTCCAGAATCTCTACATCTTCCCAAAAGCCCCCATGCCCATGCCCCAATGCGCCGAACTAGAATCGCATCTCCACTCCGCACATTCTCCGACATCAGCCGCCCCACAATTATCATTACCCCCAAAACAGAATCCATGTCCATGCACGCGAGTTGCACCATTTGAGGGTCAACCGTAAGCAAGAGACGCCGCCATTCCCTTTGCGCATTCTTCGAATGTCGAGGAAAGCTAATGGGGTGCGAATCGTCAAGTGCGGAGATAGTCTCGGAGGGCGGAGTACATTTCAGAATCGAGCGGAGAAGGAGAAAACGGTGGTGAAGGAGGTTGTAGTAGCTCGCTTGGGCCTCAGAGAAGTCATCGCCTGCGATGGCTTTTGAGAGCGTGAGGCCGATATAGACTCCGTCCGAGTAAACGCCGTCGAGAGGGCGTTTGATACAGGTGGTCTTCTCCACTGTTACGTCCGCTTCTTTGTGGGGTTCATTCTGTATTTGCTTCGTATCGCCAATCACTTTGGGTGTTCCTGCTGGCGATTTCGTCGTAGTAGGTACAGTAAAAAGCGTAGGTAGGGAGTTGGCTTCGGACCTGTATCCAAATTGCCAGAGAGTCAGTCAAGAGCCTCAACATATGTAAGGCAAATAAATAAAACAAGAAATGGGTCCATAACGAACCTCTCCTCACTCGAAAGCTACAAAAGGACGGAATAAGAGCACAGACTTAGCCAAGCAAAAAAAAAAGATATCGCAATGCGAAACCTTCTGGGAAGAAAAAACCTACCGAACCATTCTCAAATACTCCAAGCCATCATCAGCAGGCCCATAAAATAGCTCATCGTCATCAGCCGCATCAAGGCCGGGGAAGGCGCTCTTTTGTCCGAAGATAGGGTGGCTGCGAGGTTGTTCGTAGGGAGTGACGGAGTTTTGCGACTCCTCCTCGTTGTCGCCGAGTGGGTATTCGCTATTCGAGGGACGAGCGCGTTTTGCGTATGGAGACAGGCCACCTGAACTAGCAAAGTTTCTCTTCTGGGGCATTGTTGCGGGTAGAGGATGTGTGTGTTGGAAGCCAGTTGGAGGTGAGAGGGAAGCTTCCGCGAAGGTCGTTTGGAGAAGCTTAGCTTCCGCCGCCGGCATCAGCTTAGGTATTTATGGGCACCAGGAAAATTCAACAACAGTATTGCGGTGCTCTTCGTTTGAATAACCATTTAGGCTTAATGTTACTTATGGATCAAATACGCTTACACAATCCAATCAAAAAGTATACAGTAGATCGTTATTTTCGTTCCCTTATACTATCTCTAGGATACGGTCCTGAACTTAAGGACGCAGACGTTGAGGGTCACGAGGGAACAGGGTCGCCAAGCGGATATTAGGCAGCCCCAGGAAGAACATGACAATACGGTTGAGACCCAAGCCACCACCGGCGTGGGGAGGGCAGCCCTGACGGAAAGCAGACAGATAGTCTTCGAAGCCCTCATGTGTAGGGTCAACGCCCTTGGCAACCATAGACGCCTCGAGCTCCTTCACATCGTGGATACGCTGAGCTCCGGACATGATCTCCTCTCCACGCATGAAGAAATCATACGAGTTGGAGAACTGGGCATCCTGGGGGCAGGCCTTGGTGTAGAATGGCCGGACAGCCATGGGGAACTTGTCCAAAACGTAGAAATCAGTGTCATACTTGTCGCGGATGATCTGGCCCAACTGCTTCTCCATGGCGGTGGTGAAGTCGTTCTCGAAGCGTTCCTGTTCCGAAACGTCCACGCCGGCTTCCTTGAGCATTGCCACTCCATCCATGTAGTTTAGTCGGAGCGCCTTGCCGTCCTTGGGAAGCTTGAAGTCGCCTGCCTTGGGGTAGGATTTTTGTACGATAGCGATCTGGTCCTTGTATCGCTCCTTGAGTTCACTAAGGATGAACACCAGGAGGTTCTCGGCGAACTCTAGTACCTCATGGTAGTGAGAACGGAAGGTCTTTTCGAAATCGAGTCCAGTGAACTAGTAAATCAGTCAGCCTGTAGAAGGAAAGCGGGCAGTGACACGAAGCGGACATACCTCGGTCAAGTGACGGTGGGTATTGCTGTCTTCCGCACGGAAAACGGGAGCAATTTCGAAAACATTCTCCATGTCACCAGCAATACACATTTGCTTGTAGAGCTGGGGGCTTTGTGCGAGGTATGCATTCCTCTTGAAGTACTTAACCTCAAAAACACCACTACCACCCTCTGTAGCAGCACCGACTAACTTTGGTGTAGAGATCCATCGAGAACCGCTCTTAAGCATGTACTCTGCAAACAACTGCGCGACACCGCTAGAGATGTGGGTAATGGCCTGGCTGGTTGCGGTCTGAAGATCCAGAACACGGTTGTCAAGACGGGTCTTGAGGGTAACAATTGGAGTACCAGATTCGTCAACTTGGAAGCCCTCATCAGTCGTCTCTGGGGGCGGCCTCTCGGCATCCTTGACCTGCATAGGAAGTTGTTGAGCCGCCTCGGTGATCGTGTAAACCTTGCGGATGTGGAGTTCGTGGTTGCTTAGCGTCGCCGAGGCAATGGGCACACCGGGCTTCTTCACGATACCAGTAACCTGGACAATGGAGTTGACATTGAGACCGCCAGTGTACTTGACCATCTGTCGCGAGATGGGCTCCGCCGCGGCAATGACAGCCTGCACCTTCAGGCCCTGCTGCCGGAGCATCAGGAAAGCCAGCTTGGCGCTCTGAACTCGGGCATTGTCCACACGTGCAACAACTGTGATCTCCTGTTCGTAGTACTCGTCGGTGATTTCGGCGAGGCGTGTGCTGGGGAGGATGTCTTCAGATTCGGGGATCGGGCCGTATAGATGCTTCGCGGTGTCGTTGGCTTCCGCAGCGGCCGCCTGGGCCTGTTCCTGGGCAACACGCTGTGCCGCCTTCTCGGCCTTGGCCTTCTCCTTCGCGAGCTTCTTCAATGCGCTCTTGCTGAGCTTGCCGGGCTCCTCACCCTCCGCAGCAGCCTCAGCCGCGGGGGTCTCTTTGGGCTTGGGACGAGTGGGCAATTCGGTGTCCGCCATGGTCAGTTGGAGAGTGGTCGAAAGGATCGCTTCCCGGGAAAAACTATAGGGTACTGGACACGGGCGTTTGAGTCAAGCTTGAGCTCCTCGTTGACTCAAACGGCCTGACAGCTTCTTCTGATCGAATCACCCCGCCGCGTCGAAGCCCTAAGCCCTACGCGGGGCAAACACGTGACTCTTGATGCGTAGAAAGCATCTCATGAGTCGTCAAAGACACTACGTACTGCCTGTATGGTAAAGCTAATAGCATGGGCTTATACAGCCACGGTCACCTTGCATTTATCACTACAACTGCTTTCTTCCATTTCGTTTTGATGCCTCTATATAACAAACGTACAACCTGCACATGTAATTCTTGCTAGTCGTAAAATGAAAGCAGTCTATACGCTAAAAGCAAAAAGCACAACTTCAAAGGCTAAAGGACAATTTTGACGTCAGACGGAAGTGGCTTCCTTTCCCCTATGAGGACGATTAGACGTAGTAAACACCTAGATCAGCAGTCCCAGCGCCAGGCTGCAACCATTTTCTCATCTCAGCGCGTTTAAGAAGAAAATCGTCAACTGCATCATCGTCTAACGAGTCTTCATCAGAGCAAAAAATTTCCGCAAAGCCCACGGCCCTCAGATTTGGAAGTCCGTAGTCAAGCGCTTTGAGTAGACTCTCCGTCGTGAAATACACCTCCGAGTCTACACTCGGGTAGCCGAATTCAAGTACTTCGAGCGTGGGAATGCCGATATGGCAGAGTAGCTCAAAGAAGGTACCGTCAACCATGTCACCGGGAATACTGAGGAAGGATAGCTCAGGAACCATCGCGAGGATTGAGGTAATTGAATCCGCACTCAGGTGGCGATTCTGCCCTGAGATCGTGAGACGTTTCAGGGTGCGGCTTAGGTCTGGGCTGCACATGAGGCTGCTGATGTTTGTCAAAGACAGGTCGGCGCAGTTCTTCAAAGTCAGAGTAGTGAGAGAAGGCGGCCATGGGAAGGTCCGCATGGGAGCGGCCAAAAAGTGGCCACTGAATTGGAGTCGGCGGAGATGTGGTGGCCAGGGTATGTTAAATGAGTCAGACTCCATGACTGAGGTTGACTGGGGGAGACGAAGGGTACGCAACTCTTCGAGGCTACTCACGCTCTTTTTGAGGTCTTTGAAAAGCATGGGAGTCGCTACAAGAGAAAGATCGAGGAACCGAAGTTTGAGGCATTTCGAAAGCGAGGGAAGACTGTTCGACGCAAATGAAGCCCTGGGTGCCAGGAGAGCCTCAAGGTTACCCTTTACCTTCCCCAGTAGCCGTGCAGTCAAACTGGGGGAGCTGTGATGAACGAGGGCGCCCAAATCGAGCCTGCGAACAAGAGAACCAAGATTCCACTTGCTCTTGCGGACCCCGATCGGTGGACAAATTGTATTCGTAAACTTTGTGAAGCTATTTCCGGTGCCTAACTGAGGATTTTCGTAGAGAAAAGTAATCGCACAAGAGTACCATTGTCGCGATACCAAGCAGCAAGCGAAAAGTGATTTCTGCGCGGACTCATCGGTGGCGACGTCGGCCACAATCTGAACGACGATTTCCGTCGGGAGATGGATCAAGGGCTCGGACGTCATTAGAAGACAGTGGCAGGGGACATTCCATGATAAATAATCGAACTGAGAGGCCCTGTAAGTGCCTGTTGTGGTAGATTGGGGGGATCAAAAGTGGTGGAGATGTTGCCAGTGATATCATTCCGGGGAGGCTAGCTCTGTCGCAACTCCGATGACCTCCGTCTCCTTCTGTCAACTTCGCCACCCCAATCCACGCCTCTTGGACTCACTTCTCTCTACCCTCTCGGATATCTTCCGCCTAGCTTACAGATTACAACTCGTTAATTTCAATGCGTCCCCAAGGCCTCTGGCGGTCCTTGGGACTAATCCAGCGCTCTTCCACCCGTTCATTTCTCCCCGCCGATGCAAGCCGGCGCAGCAACCGATATCTCAGCTCTGCCCCTCGAGTCCCTGATTTCGCCTTTGCTTTTGAGTGAGTTATGAGCCATTCAACCCGCTCCGCTCACATTAAACGTTGCTAATCCCACATTGCCGTAGCATCGATGGGGTGCTCCTCCGATCATCAAAGCCGATCCCCGGCGCCGCCGAATCACTAGCCCTCCTCACAAAGGAAGGAATCCCATTCATTCTCCTAACAAATGGAGGCGGAAAACACGAAACAGAGCGAGTTGCGGAAATCAGTGAGAAATTGAATATTCGGTTAGACGCCGACGTGATCATTCAGAGCCACTCGCCCTTCGCCGAGCTCGTTCGGGGAACAGAAACACAGCCTCCTTTGGAAAACAAGCGCGTCCTGGTAGTCGGAGGGGATGGCAACCGCTGTCGCGAGGTCGCAGAGAGATATGGTTTCAGGGACGTCATAACACCGGGCGACATCTTTATGGCCAATCCGTCCATTTGGCCGTTCTCCAAAGTATTCCAGGACTATTACAAGACGTTTACGAGACCGCTGTCTCATGCTGGAAACTCCAGCGATCCAACCGAGTGCCTCAAGGTCGATGCGATCCTAGTTTTCAACGACCCACGAGACTGGGCTCTGGATGCTCATATTATCGTTGATCTGTTGCTATCGTCGCAGGGGGTCCTAGGCACTCTGTCAGAAAAGAACGGCCAGACCAATCTCCCCAACCATGGATATCAGCAAGATGGCCAGCCGCCGCTGTACTTCTCCAACCCTGACCTCTGGTGGGCCGCAGCCTACAGCCTTCCGCGTCTAGGCCAAGGCGGCTTCCGCGAGGCATTAGAAGGGACATGGGCCGCAATCACCGGCGGACCTAGCAAAGGGGTCGAACTATATAAGACGGTCATTGGCAAGCCTTCACAGGGCACCTACGAATTTGCTGAGAACCAGCTTCTACGGAACCGATCTAGGGCCTTTGGATTCGATACAACGGGGCCTTTGCGAAATGTATACATGGTTGGAGACAACCCAGAGTCAGACATCCGAGGTGCGAACTCATACCGCAGTGCGCATGAAAGCGAGTGGCATTCTATCTTAGTACGGACTGGAGTTTATCGTGGTGGTGAGCCTGCGTGGACGCCGAAGACAATTGCTGATGACGTCCATAAAGCTGTTAAATGGGGTCTGCAGCATTCGAAGTGGGAGATCAAATAGGCTGAATGAGCTCTCAACCAGCTTAGGTACTGAGCAAACTGAACCCAGAACTATATAGGAAATATCCAATAGACAATAGAAATACAACGATTTAATGACATGACAGTTAGCAAATAAACCAAAGTACCCCCCTCCCCTGTTGCATCCAGGTACCCAGTTCCGGCCCTTCCCCCTTCCCTTCTAACCTCTTTTAGACTTGCTAGCGTTTGCTTTTCCAGTTTCAGTAATACATCTGGCGCTGCATCACACTGTTGAGATACCTCGTCTGCTCGAGAGGAGAATCGGCGATCTCGACATGGCCGTCACCATTAGTGACAGTATGGCTCGCGAAGGAGAAATCACCCTAGGCTCGAATATCCGCCTCGACGATGTTAAACTGGTAGGAGTCCTCTCTTATCCTTTTTTTGGCTCGATGATAGTAGACGACCTTGTCAGTGCACGTCTCGAAAGAGCAATTCCACGCCGGCAGGCTTCCGCATCTTCCATAGAGAGGACAAGGAGCCGATTCCAGCGCCTGGCTTGCTGGCACATGGACAATAGGCCAGGTCCTCTTGAGAACTCCGACAGGTTGGATCAAGCGTACTTGCAGGTGTGGACCGGCCTCAAGTCGGCAAGATGTCGTCCACGGTAGATTGTAGCCGAACCTCGTCCGGCATGCCAAACTGCTGACACCCTACTGATATTCCGTATGCTCGGCGCCGATCCCCGTGCACGGTTCTTCCAAGTGTTACAACGCAACAGCAGCGGGACACCAACACAATGTATACTCTTTTATTGGCCAAGATGCAATCATCGAGTTTAAGACAGAAAGCTCGAGAAAGAAAAGGGGGGGAGAAAAGGTAAAAAAAGCAATAAAAAGTCATTGGGGATTTGGACGCCTACACAAAACATTCGTCGCATCTAAGGTAACTGACACCTGCATTATAGACGAGGGGGAGATGTAGAGAGAAATCGTAGAAAGAAAATGAGGATGGGAGAAACAGGTCCGAATATTATGATGCAAGGACTCGTCACCGCCAGAAAATACCTGTTTGAGAAAGAATAAACACACCTCCATTATATTGCGACCTTAGGCTAAAGAAGCAATAACAGCAGCCGCAACACCTTCTTCTTCGGCGCGCACAGTAATCTTGGTTGTGACTCCAGACTTGCTGGAGTATGCCATTTTGATAAGCGCTGTGACCCGGCCGCCTAATACCGTCTTTCCGAATAATTTGAGGGTATGTGTGCTGTTGCTGAGGGACACATCGGTGCCTTCGAGAGGTTGTAGGGAGAGCGCAGAGATTAGTTGCTCAGTAGCATCTATAAGCCAGTTAGTTCAAGAAGGTCCGGCTGGAGTAAGGCTAATAAAAGACTCGTACCTGTAATTCCCTTCATATTGCTGAGTTGGAGGGTTTCGCTGACCTCCTCGCCATTCGCTCCCGTTTGCTCCCATACGTGGTCGAAGCTGCCAGCAAATGTGGGGATAACATAATCACTTCCTGTCAATTCCAGGTCGTTGACCTGGTACTCATCCTCATACCCGCTGTCCTCTGGGTCGCCAGTCGTTGGGTCAATCTCCTTGCTGGTGAATTTCAGGTTGTTCGTAAAGGAGATAATAGGCACACTCTGTTCGCCTTCGAGTTTCTTGAATGTGACATAAACAACGCCTGGCTCGTTGGTGTTCAGTTTAGGTGCAGGAACAATGAACTCTTCCTCCAAAACATCTTCCTCAGACGGTATCGCAACGACGGTGACATCTTCCAAGACAGTATCTGGTAGAGTGTTTTTAATGTCGTACTGCAAGACAATATGCTCCTTGAAGATATGTTTGACGGCAGTAACAACGTATTCCGTTTCGCTTTCGCTGAGCTCCACAGGTACGGAAGACTTGAGCAGGGTACCGTACACCTTGAGTTCGGGAATCTGCATGAGCTCCTCGGCATACTTCTGAGTGACCGCTGCGGTAGCAGCTTCGGCCACGCCATTCGCTTTGGCGCCTTTAGGAGGGCCAGTAGACGGTGCCTTGAGAGTGGGGGTAGCATGATTGAGCTTTCTGGTTCGTTCTTCGGCCAGGGCTTGTTCGATAGTGACAACAGGAATGGTAGAAACATCGAACGCCGCGGCGAAAGTGTCTTTGTCATTAGATGTCACATACATAACAAGCTGGTGTTCGAATGTTGAGAGGGAATACATTGATTCTAAACAAGTTAGTTAAGCGGAAAAGGCATTGGAGGCAAACTTACCATTCTTGATGAACACGTCGGCCACCTCATCCTCTTCAGCCATCAACCGAAGGTTTAGAGCGGCACGATCACGAACTTCGTCGTCGGTGTCATCGAGACACCGGGTAAGGAGAACGGAGACGCTAGACTTGACTTCGGGGTCTTTCTGGCCCACACCAAACTTGGCCAAAGCTGTCACGGCAGCAGCACGAACAATGGCATTTTCGAGAACCACTCGATTATATATGTACCGGATATACTTTGTCGGCTGTGAAGTCTTAGGTCCCTCGACACCAAGAAGGTGCAAAACTCGGACAGACAGCTTAGTGAACTCGCAGTCCTCGATGAATTCACAGAGATGAGCAAGTGCTGTCATAGATGTTATTATAAGGACCAAACCAGGGAAATATGACAGTAACTCTTACCATCCTCCTTGCTCTCGGGCACGAATTTAATGAGATCAAATATACTCTCGACGACGCTCCGCTTGAACTCATAGCCACCCTCATCTCGCAAGATGCCACTCAGGAAAGAAAGCATGCCCGCTTGCTTGCTTGGGAACTTCAAGCATAGAGTCCGGATAGCCTCCACAATAGTAATTTTGAACTCATCCGTGATATCAGCCATAAATCCGGAGATTTGCTTCATCAAACGATCAACGCTGGCCTCGTTGCCGGTCTTCAGAAGAGTAGTGATTGCGAATGTAGCGATCGACCGGTTAGAGTTGGATATTAGTGACTCAATATCAGGGTTACATACGTTCACGACATGAGGCTTGAACGACGCGAACCGGTGGAGAATTCGGATTGCCGCGAACTTTGTAATGGCACGGGGAGAGGAGAGGAAAAGCTGGAGGACATGGACAGCTTGCGACGCCTCTGCATCGGTGATATCCCTTATATCGCAGATCGCCTTTGCAGCCTCGAAGTTCACCATCTCATGTTTGTGGCGTAGCCACCCATCCAGCATCTGCATCATCGGCTTCCTCAGGCCTTGGTCTTCTTCAGCCAGCTTTGCGGCTAGTCGCACGAGCAGAACAAGGGCAGCGGGGCTCTTCACCACACCCGCAGCACCGTACTGTTGAACCATCTTGACAAGTGCCATACGGTCGTGAGAACGCATCTGATACAGAAGACCAATCGCATGGTACTGGGTCATAAAATTCGACTGGGAGATGGCATGGGCCTGGGAACTGCCACCGAATCCAAGGAAACCGGTCGACTGCTTTGACGACGAAGCTGCTTCCTGTGTCTCGCTTTGCCATCTACGAACAACATCACGCGCGATTGGGAGAAGATGATACGAGGAGACGAGTGCGGCGGACGAGACGGACGGGGTCTTGTCAACAATGGCCGTTTTGATCAATCGCTCGATACCCTGCACGGTTGTTGCCTATCGGGATTGTCAGAGGGCCATACGGCATTTTTCGAACAGGTTTGAAGGACTCACATCGATGATGCGGCACAGGGCCCGGATAGCATTGGCTCGGTAAAGCACATCGCTGCCGACTGCGGTATCCTTCATGATTATGCTAGTCGACATAATGACATCTTCGGCCGTGTTTGCTAACTCCTTCAGAATAAGATATACCATCTGTCGGAGCGACGGGTCCTTGTTCTGGAACAGTTTCGAGATGCCGAAGAACAGGGTAGTTGCTTCATTTGTGGGAAATTGTTCGCCAGTGAAGACGAGAACAGCGATTTTGGTCAGTAGTGTGCGGCATTGTCGAGGAGATATCGGTGAAGTATTGAACAATCGTGCTATAATGGAAGAAAAGTGATTTTTAGAAAATCGTTCGTTCAAACATTGAATATAGCTCCGGGTCGAGAGTTTGGCCTCACCATCTTGGAAAACAGAAGTCCGATCCAGCTTGATCATAGTCTGGTCGGCATCCTCGTCCTTCTTCATGTAACTCATTATGCCGAACCGCTGGACGTGCAGCGGAGGGAGCCCTCTCTAGCTTGCTCTTCTTCAGGGAACAATATGCTTGCGGGGAGAGGTCAGGGTCAACGGAGAGGGGACCCAAATAATGCGGTTTCAATGGCTGGATTGATTGACTGGTAGACGATAGGGAGAGATTGGAGGGTTAACATTCCCTCATTATCTAGGAGCAGAATGTAGCAAAGGAGGAGGATAGAATACCGTGGAGTTAACCGGCCCAGACAACAGCTTAAGCTGATACCTCGCAAGTCCAACTCCCAAAAGGTGGCCTTCTGCCGTGTGGACATTTACTAGCCACAGTGTGGCTTATGTACACAAGGCAAACATTGCAAACTCCTATATTGCGAACCATCCAACTTCGAGACATGCTTTAGCCTCAACCCAATAAACCAATAATATATTTAAGGAGTTATATAATATACGATAGTTTGACGCGAAACGGATGTTTATACTTATCTAACCATACCAGCTTCTTACGGAGTAGCCACTCGCAAAGCAGAGTAGCTGTTGTGGCATTACAGCACTAGGAGATGGCTCAGTAGGAAATATTTGATTTGTGAATTAGAGATAGATATTAGAGCAATATACAATGTCAAGGTATATATATGATTATTTTCTATCACAAATTTCGAGTAGCGTGAGGTCGAGCTGGTACATACTCCGCCTTTGTCGTTCCCGCACCAAACAACAACAACTGGAGCCAACCGAAACGTTCTTTCCCTCTCCAGGCTTTTCCCTCCACTTTCACTTTCAAGTTCCTCTTCTTCACTCATCTTTCTACCACCATCTTCCATATCGCGTAGCGATAAATTCATCTTCAGCTCTCCCCCTCCTTCTCCCTCCTCTCTCCCTCTCCTTTCTACACCTCTCCCGCCAAATCATCCGATTTCTTTTCCCTCCGTCCCACCTTTTCCCCCGCCCCTCTGGATTCTGACCCTCCATCCTCACGACTTCGACGTCTTACTAAAGTTTCTTTCAAACTTGCTTTCAAAGCTCCTTTGTCCTCCTTCCTAAAAAATTATCCGTAAGTTATTCTTTTTTGCTACGCGGCCGTTTGCTCCCAGCTTCCCTTTTGCCTGCGCGGTCATCAAAACTGGGTTACTCGGATGCCATTTCCGTCTGATGCACACGAAAGAAACACATTATCTGATCCTATCGATTGAACCTAACTAACTAGCTTTAGCCTACGACGCCTCTCTACTTGTTCTCCCGACCCACATCCTCTCGATACTCGAAAACATGGACTCAACCGACATTCACGAAACCCCCATCGCCGACGAGACAATGACTGACGCCATCAACGTGGGCGACGAGGGCGATATTGACATTGTACCAAAGACTGAGGAGGAATATGCTGCTTCCATCCTGACTTTGAGGGCCATAGTTAGTTCGAAAGAGGCAGGCGTCATAATCGGCAAAAGTGGCAAGAATGTGGCCGATCTCCGAGATGAGACACACGTGAAAGCGGGAGTCTCAAAGGTCATTCCGGGAGTCCATGATAGAGTGCTCACTGTTACGGGTCCGTTGAGTGGCACTGCGCGAGCTTATGCTCTGGTTGCGAAGGGATTGCTAGAAGGTGCCCCGCAGATGGGCATGGGTGGAATTGTCTCCAATAATGGCACTCACCGTAAGCGACTCCGAAAATGTGTAAAAAAAATAAACCTTGAGCAATTACTGACTTTCTTTAGCTATTCGACTCCTAATTTCCCACAATCAAATGGGTACCATCATCGGCCGCCAGGGTTTGAAGATCAAGCACATCCAGGACGCCTCGGGCGTGCGAATGGTCGCTCAGAAGGAGATGCTTCCTCAATCTACTGAGCGTATCGTTGAAGTACAAGGAACACCAGAAGGAATCGAGAAAGCCATCTGGGAAATCGGAAAGTGCCTGATTGATGATTGGCAACGCGGAACAGGAACCATCCTGTACAATCCTGCCGTCCGTTCAACCGTTGGAGGTAGTGGTGGCCAGGTTCACCACAACGGGGGCAATAGCGAGAGCTACAACAGCCGAACTTACAACCGCACTGGTAATGGCGCTGACTTTAGCGACCAATCCGGCGGTTACGGCAGACGATCCAACCCCGACACTGGCAACCGTGGTTACCCCCTTGTCACCGAAGATGGCGAGGAAATTCAAACGCAGAATATCAGTATTCCGGCCGATATGGTTGGGTGCATCATCGGTAGAGCTGGAAGCAAGATCACTGAGATCCGCCGCAGCTCTGGAGCCCGCATCTCGATTGCCAAGGCTCCCCATGACGAGACTGGGGAACGGATGTTCACCATCATGGGAAGTGCTCAGGCTAACGAAAAGGCTCTTTACCTTTTGTACGAGAACCTGGAAGCTGAGAAAACTCGCCGCAGCCAGCTGCAAGAATAATTTCGCTTGATACCACCTGAGCTGGTTTGAGCTGATCACCCTGGACCGATTCACCATCTCCCCCAAGGCTTCTCTTTTTCCCTTGCGCAAATACCAGAATTTCTTGTGTCACCTCTTACTTTCGAACTACTTTCCCTGCTGCCCCTGTGTTTTCTCCTTAATATGTCTTCTACCATGCATCTTTTTCTAGTCAACCAGAAGCCAAGAATACGCTGCGAGGTGCGCATCATGCTAGGTAATCATATCCAACCCTCATATACAATTCGGAAACCAGCTAATCGGACCAGTACACTACCGGCATGACGCGCCCGGCTCAAGTCGTAATCTTCGGTTGCTCTCTCTCCATCCGAAATACGTCTGACCGCTCCTGTTTGACCGCTCTTTCCTCATCCTACACTTACTGCCGCCGATTGTCGCCTATTACCTGTCCTTTCTCTCCCATCGCCTCCCATATCCCGAAACCAATTATGATTCCAAGATTGACGACTTTGACTTGAATATCTTTATTCCGTCTACTTGAGATTTTCTCCTATGTGGCACAGCTACCTCGAAAATGTTATGACAACCATCAAATATGTGAAGCCTGCGCCAGCTTGTCATCTCCCCTTTGCCTTTAAATGTCGCTTCGAGCGGAAAACTTCATGTATTTTGATACTAAGAAGACCAGCCGGGAAACAAAGAAGGAAGGACGGCTAAAGAAGCATGGCCAACAAGTACCATGTGAATTCGCACGGCAGACGGCCGAGAGTATTGAGACGATTGATTATGACTTGTCTTTATCATCTAAGAAAGCCACTGTAGTGTCCTTCGTAGTCCTAGACCTTGGTGGAACTTGAGGCTTGAAAGTCCCCATCTGCCACACAAAATAAGCACTAGGCACTAGCGGAAACTAGTATAGAAGAAGACTAGCTGATCATCAAAATGGGCCAGCCTGCAGGTACTACACGCTAGAGGCGTTTAGCCGTGAGACGCAACTCATACCAAGGTCTTAACTAGGTAGTGTCCCGTTATGCAACCTCCTTTAATGTTTCTCCACAGCCATGAGATCAATGAACAATTTAAGGCCAACACTTACAAGATGAGAGAGGCTTAGTATACAAATCTTCTAAGACAAATAGACCGAGGGGTGAAAGGCCCATGGGGCGGTGTTTCGTTTCTTATATTTCACCAGCGGTCTAATGGCGAAAGGCGCAGATCCTGTGGAATGCCTATTCACGAGAATTTACGAGTTTTTGGCATGAGTGCTGAAAACAACGCCTTAATCTTCGCTCTGTCATTCCCAGCACACGGCAAAGGATACCATACCCATTTCATCCTTGATCACTTGGGGCCACTAGAGTAATAAGGTTTAGTACCTAGGGCATCACAGACTGATACGTGGCTAGCCGTAAGATTGAGCCCTGGCTTCTTTGAACTTAGCGGCGCGAGATCTCGGGGTAGGCACTGTCATTACTACTACCTAGTGAGCTACCTTGGGACGATAGATGTTCGGCGCAGACCATGTCAGAATTATACGGCGACCGCCGTGATGAAGAAACTGGTACAGAAATCTAGGTATTAGATGATGGCCGATAGACGTAGTTCGGACAAATGGAGATGGACAGAAAATGGAGGAAATCGAGAATGCAACGCGAGTATGTATTTATACATGGAAGTATAGAACAACGTACACACGCACCTGTACCCTATGAATAAATAGTATAGAGATGAAGAAAAGAAAAAAAGCGGAAAACAGACACCTGATCTCCAAAAAAAAAAAAGTTAAAAAAAAGAACGCAAAACAGAGAAATACCCGTTATAATCCTTTGAAACCTAGGTACAGTAGTAGACAGTAGTAGAGATAAATATGATGCCATCCATACCCATGCCAGTCGCTCAAACAGAATGAGAATGAATCAACCTCGTATAATGTATCATATCCAAGTTATGCATGCATGTTCCAATTTTCAAGTCAGGTCAGGTAATGCCATTGCTCAGATCTCGTCGTAAGGATAATTGCGTGTAGGTCTTTAAAACAACGCAAGAGAAGACAAAGACAGAGGAAAGAGGAAAACAAAAGCAGAGTCATTATGAAAAAGCGTCATGGTGGTGAGCTCTCAAAACGCCGGCTAAATTATAGGATCCAGATGATGTCGCTTGCGTTCGTTATATGGGATGTTGAATGATGTGAGAGAGAATTATCTTTCAGTTCCCGAGGACCAGCGGAAATTTTGGGAGGAAAAAAAAGGAAGAAAGAAAGAAATCTATTGGGCTGTGCACGACAGTCACTCAATGCTGTCGTTGAAGGATTTGGATTGCTTGCTGTCGACTGTTGATATTGGGCGCCGCCCAATGCCGAGTCTGCGGCCCCCGACACTGTTTGTTCGAAATCGGTTTTGCGAGATGGGCGTGTAGCTGGCGGCTAGTTTACTGGAAGGAGCAACAATCTTCGTCTGCGGGGTTTCCTGGCGTGGAGATATTGGTATGTCATCAGTGGGGCCTTCAGCAGCAGTTGATAATCCATATCTTCGTGATCCAGCCTGGATATTTGCACGAGAAATCGCCGGTGTATAAGTAGATGGTGTCATCAAGCTTCGACGGAGGGGAATGGCGGACTGTGCGGTCGGTGTTCGCGGCTGGGAAGATTGTTGATACTCAGAAGCAGACGGCGTAGCAGCGTACACAAATGTACTCCGTTGGCGCGGCGAAGGCCCTTGCGTGGACGAGGCTGCCCCAATGTCAGTCATACTTCTGGATATTGACCTGCCATGTGGACTTCGATGTTCGGTACTCTCCTCATCCTGCGCCCTTCTTGCCCGCATGGATACAGAGAGTCGGCTCAGCCTACTCCCAGTGGCTGGTGAGCTTGGCGAGTGTGCCAATTTGGCGTTCTGCACAGAAGTCTCCGGAGAAACGTGATCAGCGTGGTTTGCTAAACTTGCGCGACGTGCTTCAAGGCGGCTGGCAACCCGTGGCGCACTTTGCCGTCGATCCGCGTCATCAGGCTCTTGATTAATACTTGTTCGATATGAAATAGTTGGGGTAATCGTTCCTTCGTCGGTGCCATTTTGAGACAATCGAAATACCGCGTCTTCACCAGGTGATCGGTGCTTAGTGTGTTGCTCATCTGATAAAGCGAGGCACAACTCTGTGAGGCTACGGCAGACACTGTCCGCTTTCCGTCGAGATTGCCTTTCTGCCGGGCCACATCCATTGACAACCGAGACACTACCAGATGGTGTTTTGCCGGTTCCCAAGAGTTGCGATAGCGCCATCGCATCTGTTGCTGTAGCCTCCAATGCCGTGTACACTTCTTTGCTAACCGAGCACCTCACTTTGACCAACGCTGATTGTAGAAGAGGGTGAACAGGATTGGGTACTGTAATCGTGTCGGACTCGCCAGAAACACTTGTTCTTCGGTGCCGGGGCGAGGAGGACATTGTTGTTACTGTGGTAGTCGCGGTACGTGGTCGCTCACCGGATGCCGAGGTGATGGCTTCCTGAGACGACGGGGGAAGCTTTCCGGTCAATTCTAGTTTCTTAATCCGTGATTTGAGATCTTCCAACTCATCCCAGACAGTAGAGGGCGCCGTGGTAGAAAGTGTAGACTCCGTCCCATCTTTTTGCGACCGCTCGAGATCGTAACGCGGCTTCTCCGTGGCCTCAGAGCCAGAAGCTTGTCGACTGCTTCGAATCGTAGACAGCGTAGAGTGCCGGAATGATCGTGAATCATGTAGAGATGAGCGTCGCTCTGCCGTAGTGTCGTTTTCTGGGCTGGCGCGACTCAATCGGCTGCGAGGTAATCCGATCGTCGAGCGCGCGCTCGAGCTGAAACTTGTCTGCGGTGACCTGCCATGGTCCTCAAGAGGATGGGCAGATGCGGAGTACGAATACGGTAGAGAGGTATATCGTGTGGACGGGGAAGTATTTTGTGAATTCGGATGCAAGGGGCTCTCGAAGGTATTTGAACGAAGTAGTTGATCGGGAGACGGCGTCACATCGCTACTTACACGAGATGTGGATGAGCGGAGACCATTACCGGACATTCTAAATCGCGACTACACAAATGAGATAATTGCTTGGTCAGTTCACCAATCATCCACTCATCCAGCAGTTTAGGAGAAAACTCTAAATGACCCCCAGGAACCAGGAATTAGCTCACTTACCCGTCTAAGTTCAGAGCGACCCAAGGACTCGCGACGATCTGAATCTGACCTAGCAATGTTTAGGAAGACGTCCTCGTTTTTGGCCCGGGATTCATCGGCAATTGAGGACCGCAAGCCATCCTGATGGCTATACCTCCCAACCCCCTTGACGGCAGGGCCGTTCTCATCAATGTACGATCGCCCTTGGACGAAGGTCGTGGTGGACGATGGCATCCTCCTCTTCACATCCGGAGGTTCCTGCTGGGAGTACAACGTCGATTTGCGACGCTTTGGTGCATTGGGATTCAGCACGCGAACAGTTAGGTCGGCGTCCTGGGAGAGCGCAGATTTAACCCCCTGGGTCGCAGTAGATGTGGTGGGAGGAATTCGCTGGGGCTCTAGTGCCGCTTGTGTTTCAGCGTGGGACAAATGCAGGTTTGGAACGGATTTTCGGTGCCTTTCCAACAAGGAGGGCTGCTTGAGGGCTGTTGTTGTTGAGGGAGACTCCGACGCAAGGGAACTACTATTGCGGTTGACGCTGGCAGGCTTGAGATGTGAGGTCAAAGCGATCTTGCGAAGAGGAGACTGGAACTCGAAACTGAAGCGACTCTGGGGGAGACGTGGCAGTGCGGGCAGAGAAGGGGGGTGATGAAGGCGCGAGGGAGATGAGGGCGAAGAAGATGAAGGAGGATGATGGAGAGCGACGGCGCCGACGGAGGTTGATGGCGTTGATGAAGTTGTGGTGCCGGCGAATGTTAGCGCGCCAGCTTTCCCCGTGTCACGGGGATCTCCCGAAACCGTGAGTCCTCGCTCAATGGCAGGAGAACGAAGGCCGACAGACGATTTGCTCCTCGTCAGGTAGTAGTTTCCCTCGCCAAAGTACTCGGATTCTGTGGTTGGGCTGGCTTGTTCTCTCTGGTACAGCTCAATCCTGTGTCTCGTCCGCGGCGTGAAATCCATCGTCGAGGGACGCGAAAAACGGGCGGAAGCGACGAGATGGTCTCTTTGGGGCGCATCGGTTTCTGGATGGACGATGGAAACGGTCTTTCGGCGGCGTCGAGGGTCCCAACTTGCAGGACGGGTCCTTGTCGCTGGAGCGGGAGTGGTGGGAGAGGGCATTCGCGTGCCAACAGATCCTGCGTCGTGGAGCATCATGCAGCGCTGGTCAGGCATCCAAAGGATGCTGCATGTTCAGTAGTGACGCTTTCAAAACTCATCCCAATAGATCGGTTCGCATGTAGAAATTTTTCCGTCTACGAGACGGGAGACTATACAATACACAAATGTGCTTAATAACTATGCCATAGATTACAATCTCTGCGTCTCTCTCGATCCGATTTGCTAATAATATCACTTTTCGATGGAGGCATCAATCGAAAACAGGGCGACTTCGACAAAAATAACCCAAATTGAAGGACCTGTCCACTATTCTCAGCGCTCTGAGTGGCTGGGAGCTCGAATATGAATCTGGCCTGTGGACCGCATTTTGCTACCTCATGGCTCGGAGAATAATTGCACTCTGGATCGAGCTGACAGGTATGAGTGTTCAGAACGCCAACATGACATGGAAGCGCGCTAAGTCTCCGCTTCTGCTGTCCTTAGCCATTTAAGCCCCTGTTTTGCGCGTCTAATATGGATGTCTGGGAAAGCCTAGAAAAGTTCGATGATGCAGGTGGCACAAAGAACTTGGTTCGTCTTGTTTGCGTTGCCATATCCAATTATCGGGCTTTCCAATCAAAGAGGGCTGGCCAGAAAAAGAAAAGAAGCGAAAATCGAAAAGCCACACTGGGCCTCATCATTCTTGTCATCTTATTTATACTCCAGTTCCTGCAGCAAGAAGAAGCCCTGACTGGGAACCATGGATTGAGGTAACGTTTCCATGGTTCAAGGTGGCTAGCGAACTGTCTGTTTTGCAACCCACCTACACCACTAGAGCAATAAGATAAATCCAACGCACAAAAATATTATGATTTTGGAGGCAGAGGAAAATAGTATGCCAGAACGCACTAAGGCAGATAATAATGAGGGCTCAAAGGATGGCTGAACGCAGTTGAGTGTGCCAAGTTGACAAAAAAATATATGTTCATATCTTAAGAAACCCTACTCTGTACAGTTTAGCCCAACAGCTCCTCATCAAAACTCCACCAAGTTCGACTGGGTTCCATCAAATCAAACGGATAGAAGTGCAGGTCATAGGGCAACTGAAATATAAGAATCCACGGGGTCGAGAGCCTGAAAGCTGCGACTCCTCTTGCCCACCTAAAACCACAGCCTCTCTACCAACGGCTCTGCAAATTAACGCCTTTTTTTGAAGTATAAACATGTCTCGGCTGATGCGGCGGAAAGATTACGTCTTGCACGGTACCTCCAGGCCACTGCCCCGGGTCTTATGCACCCACAATCATGAAACTGGGAGGATCGAGCGATTCCGAGAGTCGGCCTGTCCGTCACTGCCACGATGTCCCATGTAGAGACGGACCAAACGCATAGAATGGTGGGGAAAACATTGACCCCCGCTCTCACGAGACGAGGTACTCAATATGAGGAAGCAACTTTCCACCCTTAAGGTCAGGGTGGTTGGCTGGTTCGAACTCAAGAGGTGGTGTTCGAATCATGGCCATGATGACATGGGTTGCAAATGACAGCTTCTGACTAGCACCGGATGAAACAGCCGCGAAGCTTTGTCCCTGCGGAGTCGGTGGACGTATTCAAAAGAGACCGTTGGGCTAGGCTGTTTCAAAGCTGCACGCAACGATACTCCATAGCTTCATATAGTAGCCATATCCACGAGACTGCCGCGGCCCATAAGGGTCCTGAAGAGGGCGTCAGGTAGATGAGCTGGCAGTGTTTACCTCCGTGAAGAGTCTCGGTTGAGCTCTCAAATCACAGATCAGATGATTTGCTGAGGGAATTTGAGTCCGTTGCAATCAAATATGACCCACTAGGAACACAAATTAATATCACAGGTCGAAGAGAACCGGGGCCCGGGTTCTTCTCAGCTGTTCACTTGGCTGCCAATTTCCGGTTGGAAAAGCTCAAAGCATCTGCCAACGCGGCTCACATCCCGCGGGTGCGGGCGCTTGCATGTTGCCCCTATGAATCTGGCTTGCCTTGAAGAGCTGAGAGTGGGACAAGCTCCATGATGTCCAAGAACAGCTTCGAAATTGTTCCCCTACAGAGAGGCCGTGTCAACCCGCGAGAATCTAAACCAATAAAGACAACCTTCGGCGTCAACCATGATGCCATGATGGAGCAGCGCTTGGAAGTTGAAACTGGAAATTCCCCAGAAGTTGATCATGTCCACGTGACCGTGGGGAATTGAGGCGCGGCTCGCCAATCCATAGTCAGAAATAGTATCAGTCTGGCGTTTCAAATTCAGCCAAATCCACTTCGCCTCATCAGTTTGAACTAGCGCGCTGGTGGGTGTTTCACCTGCCAGCAGCGTTCGTCAAAATTATTGCTTGCCCATTGTTCGGCAAGGTTTCAGCGATGGCAGTTGCATTTCATTGAGTTCCCCTGTTCCCAGGGGCGATATTATTGTTTGGGATAGACTGACGCACCTGGTGCTAGCCAGTGTATTTTGTTTCATCCTTGTTGAGCTAGGTAGCGGTAGGAACTCTCGTAGATGTCGCGATGCGGCCACTGTCTCGTAAAAACAATCGGAGGACCGGCCTTCAATTGATGTCAACTTCAATGTCTCCCTCTTTTCTTGAGCGTTGTTATTATCTTTCTTCCAACTTTTCTCTTGCTGTCTGTGCTGCTTTTGTTCTCTTTGCAGCCTCGCTCGTTGTTGACCGAGATATACTCCCAATCAAACACCGATCACACTGCAATTTCGCAAGAGGAACCGTGCTTGTAAGGAAGCGGGTCAGGCGTTCATCAGCACGATCATCGAGATTCATTACTTGTCTTGCCTGCAGGAGATTCAAGGAGTGTCGCATGACTGTTAACAGTGTTAGAGACACATCCTCACAGCTCTCGCCCAGGAGCCAGGTGTTGACGACGCTATTATCCTGGCATCACTTCTAGAAGGCTCTTTGAAGGCTCGATTGTTCGACTTGCCAACCTCAGGCGAGAAAGTTTGGTGCTGGTATTGCGATCGCTGGCGATTGTGGCATTGGCAGACGAACATCCTGCGGGTCTCGTATTGCCGTGGTATCGATTGTCATTTTGCTCGCTGACAGGGCCACCTTAAAACTTCAAGGAATCGACTCAATCAAGGCCATATCCATTGTTCGAGGTGAAGACGAGAAGGAACGTATTCAATTCAGGTATGTATGCAGATTACTCAAATCTACACTTCGCCCATTTTTTTGCCTGTTGCTTCCTCCTTTTTGTCTTTTTGGATCCCCGATGACAGTCCCTGCACATGCCCTTGTTACACACAGCAAAGAGAGAGAGAGCAGAGGGTCGGGTAAGATGCCGCCAGATGCAATTTGGCTATTTGCAATGATTTGGCTGAAAAATGCGTTGCGATCTGTGTGGCTTTCCCCGGTTCAAGTCCCACCCCTGCGTTCCGTTGTTCTACATACTCTATACCAACCCTATCCATCTGATTATCCTTCGTTGTACGACTGTCTTCCTCCCCTCTGCAGTCCGCAGTCTGGTTGCTCCAACTTCCCCTCTGTTCGAGACACCCTCCAGCTCAGAGCAGCGCGCCATGACTGGCTCGGTGTGAGAAGTGTTGGGCGGAGCTGGTCTGTGATTTGCGATGGTTTAGCGCCCTGATGCAGCTTCCAGCCTCTCGAACCAACCTGGGCGGCTAAATTTAGAGCTCCAGCGATGGCGGTTTGTGGCTCTGCGCTGTGGTTGGCTTCCCACATATCGCTGACCGGGGCCCATCTTCCTCCTGTTCCACTTGCGATGCAGTGGTGATTGGCGGTCTTTGAGAAACGCGGCCGACCATGGCCAATCACCAGCACCAGCGCCCATCTTTTTCCCTTCCCGTCCTCTGCGACACTTCGAGTTCGTTTCCAGCTGTATCAGTATTATTGCTTATGTATCGGTATTATTCCAGTTTCAGTGTGCTTCGCATCCTCGAGGCGCTGCCATCGTACCTCCACTCTCTTACTCTCGCCGCCTCTTCTGTCTTTCGGCTTGTTCTAAAGGGCTTTTTTTTTTCTCTTCTTTCTTATGCGTGACGGCCTGGTGTCTGTCTCTTCTGACTCCTTGCCCCAATCTCGCTTCCATCTCTCCCTCTCCTCTCGAGGCCTCTTCATCTTCATCCCCTCACACCCCTCCCTCCTGGTAGGCCTCGAAGTTCGCACCTTCAAGCTGCCTTTTCCCCTTCACCGCTGCTGTGGGCAGTCGTTTATAAGGCCAGTCTCTTGCATCTCCCTCAAGGTTGCCGCGAAAGGGCCGCTCCTTTCGTCATCCCAAGGGAACGACTGCCCACACGACTCTCCTCGGAATACCGGGCAGCGCTCCTCTTGCCTTAGATATAACCTTTCCCGTTTCACCGAAGAGGGTCACTTTGTTATTGTTCTTCTCATTATTCCCTCGCTTTATATTCTTGTCTTGTTCCGTCTTTTGACATCGCTCTTTTGATCCTCCGAACCGTCCTTGCGCCTTGCAGGGACCTCCACCACGTTCCTTTATACTGTTCTCTCGCTGACAGATACAAATAGCGAGCACTCTGGTATGTGGCCTTGAAAAAAGTCCATTGTCAGTCGAGCTGCTTTCCGTCGCTTGAATACTCTCGTTTGCTTTTGACGGGCAGTGCAATAAGCACTGTATTCCTTCTTTTCTTCTTTTGCCCTCTTGATCCAAAGCTTTATTGTGATCACTTGCGAACCGGACTGATCGTCGGTCTGGTCTCACTCTCCTTGCCGCTCTGCTTTCTTTTCTTCCAGCTGCTTCCACATCTGAGCCGCCAACCTAAACTGAAACATGGAAACTGATTATCCTCTGTGCAAAAGGTCGTTTGCGCTGGTAGCAAGCACGACTCTTCCCAGTCTTCCCAAGTCTGCTCACAGGCACTACCCAACTGATATAACACCGCCACTATCTGTCGTTATACCTACTGCGCCTCAATTCTGCGGCGACTCCGAGAGGGCGTCCCCTTTCAAACGCCGGTGTACCTCGCAGGTTGATCTCACCATGCCAGTTCAAACCAGCCCACCGTCGCTGCCGGATTCGTTTCCATCGTTCATGTCAGTGTTTGGCGGGGAGTCACATATTTTGCTTGAGAAAGAGGAACAACGCCCGCAAATTCATCCACTCAGACTTCCGACTAATGTTACGGTTAATACTTCGCGACGTCCTCTTCCTTTTCAGCACCGTGAGAGCGTATCCTCTGTAACATCCGGGTCAGCCGATTCTTCTCCTACCACCACCGTCTCAACTTTCGACTCACCTATCGCATCGGATACCTCTCCGGGGTCTTCGCCAGAATCGCCGACGTCCATGCCGCTCTCATACTCGAAATTTATGGCCGCACCCCGCAACTTTGAAAACCAGGCGCTATCCGCCGCACAGAGCAATCTATCCAAGATGACATCTGACCTACCCCAGCGGCGCCCTGACTCCCCGGGGAGGCGGGACCGTAACCTTAAGAACCTCTCACTGAGAATGCCCCCGCCGCTTAGCTCCACACGACCTTCGATCTCTACTGCGTCTGTGGTTGAAACAAATTCGCAGCACCACCTGTCCGCTCCTCCTTCTCCCATAAACATGCCGAAGGGTATCCGACGGAAACCTGCTGGGCTTACCATACGTACTCCTGGCGTCGATCGATCTTTCTCCGGCAACATCCCCGAACTAGTCCCTCCAACTCCACATGGCCGACTATCATTACGACACGCCGAGTCGTCCCCTTCTCTGACCTCTGTATTTTCGCCGTCATTTGGCCCCAAAGGCGGTATGTCATTACCTCGACCGAGTACGCAACATGGTTATCGGCGGCCATCCGCTCCCTCTGAAGACAATCTTTCCCCTGTGCCCTCAATTACGGGCGAAGAGCCAGCCTCGGAAGGGGTTTTGCACGAACTAGCAGAGGAAGATGACCCCCCTCTGGATTCGAGAGAATCTGCACAGCGCAGTGAGCGGGGCTATCCAAACGGACCCATTCAGATATATGATTCCGGTGTCTTTTTGTATCTGGAGCCGACGATGGAAGAAGCGTCTAGGTTTGATGTTGTCATAAATGTGGCCAAGGAAGTAACGAACCCGTTTAAAAAGACCGATGGTTCGCAAACAGTAATGAGTACTTGGCGTAATGGAGCTGAGAATCTCAAGCAACAATCATGTTCCACGCCTTTTACAGCTTTTTCGGATACATCGTTCAAGTCAGCTTTCGAGTACCTCCCGAGTGACGAATCGTCTCCTGCCACGCCGCGCAATGAGCCCTCAGGGCCAGAGTATGTCCACGTGGGCTGGGATCACAACTCGGAAATCTTGGATGATTTATACCCCTTATGCGAGCTGATTGATTCGCGTATATCCCAAGGGAAAAAGGTCCTTGTTCACTGCCAACTCGGTGCAAGTCGATCCGCTTCTTTGGTGATTGCCTACGGGCTCTTCAAAAACCGGACCTTAGACTTCAACTCAATGTACGAAACGGTTAAGGAGCGGAGCCGATGGGTTTCCCCGAATATGAGCCTCATCTATCAGTTGACAGATTTTCGTTCGAGGTTGGTACGTGGCTCGCGGCCATCTTCTGGGGACTGGTCATGCAGGGGCTCAGCGCCCCAGACGCCGCTCTCTGGCAGAGTCGGCTCCCAACCTGACCTATTGGGGCCAGCAACTGGCAGTCCTGATACGAGTTTGCTATCAGCCAAGACGTTCTCGCAGAGCTCGTTTAGCTCCAACTCTCTCTCAGTACCCTCGACTGACCGCACAACCCCCGTGTCAGCCAACAGTTTAGGGTTTCCCAAGTCCTTGTCAAAGAAGCGCAGTGTCTCTCCGCGGCCCTTGGCTCTACGGCAAAGCTTCTTCAATCCAGAGAGCACCAAAGCAGAGTCCAGCTCTACTGTTGGACCTTCAGCCGGCGGCAAAAGTGATAGCTCGGCTGTGGATTCTTTTAAAGAGCCTGGCCTTTTCTCCCCAAGAACAACGGGTTTCATGGCACCTCGTCCGCGCCCATTGTCGGGTATTCTGGAGAACGGTCAGCCAAATGGCCTTCCATTGCCGATTGCGGATCCTCGGTCGCCTCCACAAGGCCAGGAGCGGATGATTATGAGAAACATTGATGAGTTTCTGTGATTCTGTGCCGATTCACACTCGCGAAATGATCCCATGACCACCTCGCTTTTGCTTTGATGTCTTTTTTTTCCTTCTCCGGTGAATTTCTACTCGTCGCGAAATGATTCCACAACCTAAGGCGGGCTTTACGGTTGTTAATTCTTGCATTCACTTCTCATTCTTCTGCTCTATTGCTGCCGTGGGTTCAGCCACCAAGCTGGACATGGCATGCTTCATCTTGGCGTCCTGGGCGTTCAAAAGAGATAAAGGTCCGGATACTCGTGCCTGTTAACTTGTAATATTATTGTGATGTGGTTGAGCTGTGGGCGATCTATATCCCAGATACATTCGTTCTATTTCTTAATTGCGGTGGCGGTCGAATACCCATGGGACTATCTGAATACACGTTATGAATTGCTGAACCCGCTCTTCCTTCTCGATACCTCCTGTAGTAAAGTAAAAATTCGTAGCATCTCGAAGCACAATGGATAATAGTGGAACCACAGAGTGTTTGCAGACTCCGTCGACGGTCGACGGAGGGGATCTCGGTGCGGGCCGATGGACAGCCGAGGATTTTTTTTCCCCCAATCTACAGACTGCTTTCCCCATCTCGCTTTCCTCAGTGCGTCCGACAGAACCCATTTTCAATATGGCAGACACATCGGATGACCGTCGTCCAACTCATCTCTCGCCCAGTGAGCTAGGGACGAAAGAATAGTGCGTCCTACCCGTTGTCCGAGTGAACTCATCCCTTGAAGATTACCCCGCTACTACCCCTCCAACATCGCATTGCTCGTCATACTTCAATTCAATCCACAACCGCTATGCACAATGATTATCACAACTAACAGAATCCAGTTGGGAAACATTCTACTCTAGAACTCTAACGCACATCTCCTCAAACCCCCACACCTCCGCTGATCCCTCCGTCGAAGTACCCCCAATCTCAACTTCGGATAATGAAGCATCAGAGGAAGACAACGACTACAACGCCGACTCGGACCCCGGCACGTCCTGGTTCTCAGAACACAATGCGCCCCAAAAGGTCCTTTCCTTCCTCGCACGAGACACGTTCCCGCTAGCACCATGTAATACACTCCCCGCGGGGAAGCGCACCAAACGAAAAGCGACGACGAGACCGGCGTTGAGTGCTGAAGAGCAGAGCACGCAGCCGAGTATATTGGATCTGGGTACTGGAAACGGGAGCATGCTTGCGCTGTTGAGGAAACGGGGTGGGTTCCGGGGGACAATGGTGGGCGTGGACTACTCGGAGAAGAGCGTGGAGTTGGCGAGGGAGCTGCAGAGGTCGAGGAGGCATGAGGCGTATTTGTCGGACTCGGACTCGGATGACGAATATTATGGTTCTGAAGGCGAGGGGGAACATGATACAGGAGCAGAGGCGGAGTGGGAGGATGAGGAATGGCAGGAAATCCGCTTTGAGGAATGGGACATCCTTAACTGCGGCGCCGACCTACAGACACAAAAGCTGGACTGGTTCCCGTATGTCAAGGGCGGATTCGATATCGTGCTTGACAAGGGGACGTTTGATGCTGTTTCGCTCATGGTTGAGAAGAACGAGTGTGAGCGGTATCCGAGGATTGCGGCGGATTTGGTTCGCAAGGGCGGGTTCTTGGTTGTCACGAGTTGCAATTGGACCGAGGAGGAGCTTGTAAAGTGGTTTACTGCTCCTACGACAACTGGAGCTAGTGACTCGGACAGTGCGAAACTTGCCGTTTGGGGGAGAGTACAATATCCCCGATTCAGGTTTGGAGGGCAAGAGGGACAGGGCGTATGTACAGTGTGCTTTCAGCGTGTCTGATTGGTTCTAGTCTAAAGCCTATATTTCATAATTCATATAAATGCATATCACATAAAGCCGTCTCTCTGACCCCTTTGGCAAAGCCTTGGAACCAAGCTCAAGAAGCATGCTTCAAGAGCGCAATAACGCACCACCTCGTCCTATTTCCAGGACCCTCACCCTCTCTTACCTCGACCCATTCCCTCCGCACCTCTTGCCCACCTTCAGCACTCGAATTCAGATCCCGCTCATAGATCTCCTCAATCTCCAATCCCATCTTGAGAGCCGTTTTAAAGAACCCAGCCACAATTTCCCTCCCCGTATGGAAACCCGCAACAACCCAGACTTTTCCCTGCGGCGCAAGGAACCAGTTCATCGTGCGCGCAAGATTCTCATGCTGCGAAGCCATCCAGTAGCAGTCTGCTGCTATGATTCGAGTATAGGAGGCCTTGCGGGACACGGCCCAAGGGTTCGAGGACAACCTGCCCCATTCGTGGGAGACAACATCGACAGTGTTTGCTGCTAAAGAGCTGAGGTTATGCTTGATGTTCAAGGCTATTGCGCCTGAGGGCCCGAGGGCAGGGGACGACGGATGGTCTGTTATCGTTACGGCTGAGGCGCCAGCGAGCGCGGCGATGATGGATGGGAGTGCAGCGCCTTATTCCAGTTGCTTAATTAGCGGATTCTTTCTCAGTTGTAGACAAGAAAGCAAAAACAAACCAGCGCCTAGCTCCAGGACTGCTTCCCCTTCCACTTTCCACATTCCTGCGCCAGAGTCGTGAGCCTGCTCGAACCCATCCGCAACAACCATGCCCGCGCTCCATAAGATGTGCGCAAATAGCTTCCGCGCCTCGTCCACATCATTCGCTGCCCCCATTTCAGTTTCCTGGCTTACTTTCTCCACCTGGCACGGGTACGAAGGGACCATGATGGTTATGTCTCCATAGCGTGAGGAGTAGAGGAGATGTTGACCCGGGTCACCGTGGAATTGGGGAGCGTCGTCTGGAAAGAGGCTTGAGAGCGACGAGGAGAAGAGGTCTTCGGCGCTTTCATCGTCGACATCATCTTCATGGGGAGTGGAGTTCGCGGATGGATCTGAGGAAGCGGGATGGTCTAGGAGCCGACGGGGTAGAGGTCGCAGGCGGGAGTGAAGCATTTCTGAGGGTTTATTTGATGCTTAGATGTGGGAGAGAAAAAGGGAGAAATCTGCCTGTGTGAGGCAGGAAAATTGTTCAAGATCCGCCAAATTTTGTTGTCGCAAGTGCAAGCCAATCAGGATGCGAGATCAGTGAAGTATATCCATCTCTTCTGATAAACTTGGCAGTTAGTGATAAGGCTCCTGCCAGTTGCCTGACACCTGCTTGTTAGCTGAAATTTTCCATAATGGCCGTTTTTGTAGTTTTTTTTTCCGCTGCTGCTCGTGTTCTTGCGTGTTAACCAGCTGAAACAGAGTGTACTCTGCCGCCCACAGTTCCTGGGTAGGCTCCGATGTCAAGCTTGGCTAGCACATGAGGAAAGCCATTGCATAGGGGTTTCATTTTTCCCGTGCAGAAATCCCTCCGTCTCTCAAAGCTAATTGCTAGTGTATTTTCTGTAGACACCTGTATCTATACAAGAGTCAGGTCCGAGGTGCGACGGCGGGCATAATCCCAATCTTCCATGATGCCCTCTAGGCTCTGTTCAACGTCTTCCCCACTGGATATTTGTTGTGCAGTGGGTCTTTGATTATTATTCCCCCTTAGTTTTCTCTTATCATTTGTGGTTTCTTTCAATAATAATTCCTTCCCCGCATCCGGAGTTTCACTCTCATCCCCCAATCCGGGATGGAATGTTATGGTAGCTAATCGAAGCTTAGGTAAGCTTCGCGATGGACCTGGTTAATTTTGTGTAAGCACTTAACAAAGTGTTTAATGAACCCCTCCGTACAAAGTAAGGCTTTATTGAGGTCCTATGGCAAAGTATGAGAAAACCATCTTGAAAGTGGTCACTTCTCTGGGTTGCAGGGGATGCGGGCGACACGACACTGGTGGAGGGAAGTTTTGCGCAGGAGCATTCAGGTAGCTTCCAAGGTTTGTTTGTTAAAAGACAACCAGATGGCTTATTTGATTCATGTCTCAGACAGTTTAGTACAGTGCGGGGGCGGAATTGGTTTCGAACTGCAGATCGTGCCTTGGAGCTAGACCATTCGCGTGGGAAGATGGCGCCCCTTTACTGGTGGATTGCGCCATTTGGCGAGCGGAAGGAATCGCGACGAGCTGGTTATCTTAGCATTCGAGCGGAATAGGATCCGGAAATATATAGCCGGCTGACAGCTTCGAGGAGCTACCAATATACCTCAATCACACGAAAAACAATAATAAACCATTGTTAGGAATATTGTTGAGCTTAGCAATGATTATCATGATAATTGATTATCAATTGCCCGTGGTTGGGAAACTATTTAGATTTAATATTGCCAATATTGGAGATCGATCTGTAAGATAAGCTGAGATAGCCGGTGAGCAATGCAAGCGCATTGTTATCTTGACTGCGATATCGGACGCGTGTGCGACAATTTCGAGTCAACTCAACTCAAGGGGACAATTCATTTAACCGCGCTTTATTATTATAGTAGAATGCTAAGGGCAAGCGATTATTATTTGAGCAAGCAAGCCAAAAAAAAAAAAGTTGGCAAGATCAGAGCTGCACATGATGTCGCACAGCATTGACCTTCTGGACTCCAGTCCACCTGTCCATCTGACCGCACCTGATAGGTGGCGTAATCGCCTCCCGAGTCGGGCTGACAGGGTCTGTGAATCTGCCAGTGTAATGAATCGCAGCACGTTTGGTAATACCGGTACCTGGATCGTAAGCCCTGCTAGGAGTCGGGGGCAGTTCCGCAGGGGCAATGATTGTCAGGTTCTCAGGTTTTTCTGACCTGCAGGCGGTAGTGCACTCAGGGCTCAGACACTTTGTGGAATGGGTCATTATCTGAGGGTGATATCGACCGACTGGACTGACACCGGTCGGGGCTGGTCCCACGACCACTCAGCGCTTGAAGTTGGCAGGAAGATGCCTGGAACAGTGACGTCGGTCCCCACTTTGATATCGTCCTAGACCGGGCGATGTTTTCCAATACGTGTTGTAATACCTTCAGCCTGCACCTGTGACCTGAGGCCTCCACAGCCACATCACGTTATGGTCAAAGATTCCGACTGACTTGCGCTTTCTGAGGTTAAATACCTCAATCTGGATATTTGGCGCCATTTGAATTCAGGTTCCCGTCGGTTGTTCGAAGGTGCGACCTGGGCTTGACTGTCAGAAGACTTTTTACCTAAATCGTTAAGTATATAAAAGATAATCAGAGGATTTCTAATTATTGCACCCCAGAACCATCAAGAAGGGCATTTCTATCATTCGTGGTTTCGCAGTTCTTGGGAGTGGGGAAGTCACATCATCCTCTCTGCCTTGTTGTTCGCCCGTTAGTCAGGAACGCGAGCTGAAGGTAATTACTTTTATTCTTCCCCTTAGATTTTTTCGGGATCTTCGCGTCGCCATCTTATTATCAACAGGCGGCGGGCAAGCTGTCAGTTCAACAGGAAAATACCAATGCTCAATCGTTGCGTATCTGATGAATCATTGCCAAACCCCAGAGTATTTGACTACCTACTCCACAATGACCGTAAAGAAGATCCAGGCTTCCAAATAAGAATCCACTTGTAAGCCCGGTACTATTCATGGTGTGCTCTGTATTATAGGTTTCTTTATTCCCACCCCGTACTAATCTTGTATTGCTTCTGCTTTGGCTCTCTCCCCGCTTCCACTCCTACTTGCGACTTTCTTTTCTCCTCTTCTCACCACCTCTTTCGTCTCGCTATCCCCTCAGCTCCTGAACACTCTCCTTTCTTCCATCCTCCCCCTTCTCAATCTTCATTACCCGCCCATCTCCTACCTTGCCCTCGTTTCGTTTCCTTACGCCCTCAATTCCGCCTCGCCCAATTGCTTATCACCTTTGCCCTGAGCCTAGTCTTCCTTCACCCACAGGTACCCTCCGCTCTTCCCGTGATTTTCCTACACCCAGCTCTGTCTCTGGCAGTGCCCTCCAGCTCTCCTGGATCTGTTCAGACAGCCACTAACTGCAGACTATAGCCCAGTTTTGACTTTCGCCTTTCTACGGACTTTCTGGGATTGACTTTCCCAAAAGTCCACATACCCACCATGGCTTCATTCAAGGTAACTTTTTTCCTTTGTTCGGCATGCATGTCATTTTTTTTTTGTTTTAAGACGGACAATCAACTAATGCTTTATTCTATTTCTCTCCACAGGAATTATCTCTCTCTCGCCCTTTTCCTCAATCAACCCCTCGTCACCATTCGCACTCCATTTCCCTGGGTGCCGTAAACTCCAACCATCGGGTGACTCGTCGGAAGAGCGTGACCACCACAGCCGCTGCTAACGCTGCCGCCGCCGTTGCTGCCTCCCTAAAAGATTCTCCAGATTCCATCGGTATTGCCATGCCTGCTCATCGTCGAGGAAGTCGGAAAGGACTCGAATCTAGTTCGGTCGGAGCTACTTCCGCCCTCAGCTCATACCTCTCCCGGAGTGTGAACAGCCCCAGCCGTGACTCCCTAGTCGCCCGCAAGACCTCGCCCAGCCAACGCCAGGACGACTCAACAATGGTACAGACCGCGGTGGATGGAAGCGCGCCGTCAGGCAAACCCGTCAGCACCAAGAATAGAAACCGCCGCGCTAGCGAAGGGTCGCATCTGGTCATCAAGGGCGAAGGAAAGGGCTCTAGGCCCGAGCTTCGCTGCGATCGTTGTGGGAAAGGGTACAAGCATGGCAGTTGCTTGTCCAAGCATATGTGCGTATCCTACCCCCCTCTCTGCTATTCTGCCGCCCGATTCGGTCTGGAGCAATGCACCATGTCGGCTCTGCAATGGTCGCTTTCGTGGTCCACCAGCTCCCCCCTTTAGTCCCACGCCTTTTCCCATCTGTTGTAGCGAAAGTTGCAGTTGGTTGACAGTTGTTCGAAAATAGGTGGGAGCATGACCCTGCATGGGCGATCACGTCCAAACTTCTCATCTCCAAGCACCAACAGGTGCAGCTTCTGGAAGCCGCCTCGGTCCTTGTCAACATGAATGTGGACGACCCGACCGTGGAGAGTGCTGAAGCTGAGTCGGAGACGTCTTCGGCTTCACCCGACGCGTCCTCCGAACTCCGAGACGGCATCAGCTCCGCGGAGACAACACCACCGCCGATGGACGAGGATGACGGTGACGATGACATGTCGGTCGAACCCGATAAGCGCTTCGACTTCAACAACGCGGGTCCCCAGTACTCCCACTCGTTCCAGTCCATCCCATCAAGCTCGTTCACTGGCAGCGCACCGTGGCCTTCCCCGGCGTTCTCGCACTTCCGGCACTCGAGCATCGACACGCGTCCTTCCACCGCCGAGGCTAAGCTGCATGACGACGACGAGGCGGATTTGGCCGCTGCCATCGGCCTCTGTAATTTCGGGACACCTCGAATGGGACCGACATCGATGTCCCCAGGCGTTCCACCCGTGCCCCCACTTCCATCCCGCTTCTTGGACCAGGCCGGCTCTGCGGAGAACCACCATCTAGGCCAGTCAGGGCCTAGCGTTGCCGATACCACTTTGGCAAGCTCCAACAAGGACCTGTTCCTTTCCTTGTCCTACAATCCATCCTTGTCGTACAAGGTGTCGGATGAGCGTGAGGTACGAATGGGGAACACGGAACGCAGCAGCCGACAAACCCGCAACGCCGATGTCGATTTCGGCAGCCGCCCCACTCAGGCGGATGACGACGATGATGGTGTTTTTGGGCGGATGGAGGAGTAAATTTCTCTCTCCCTCCAGTCTCTGCCCCCAAATGACCGCCTATAACCACGTTATAAACCTCATGACATGTACGAGAGCCTGCGTGAACTTTGTGTGAATGTTGTTACTTTTGACTAGTTGGAGTTGGAGACCCCCTTTGCGTGTATGACCATTTTCAGGGATTGTACGCCTTGTTTACTGGGAACAGGGGCGTCCCCTGCTGCATGATGGAATTCAAGGGTATATTATATATTTTCTTTTGTCCTGACTGTCTATGCCCTACTTGGCCATTTCCTACACTGTTTTGTTGTATCCTTCCACGGATCTTATCACTCCATCTGTTTTCCCCTTGTTCTTTTCTTGTTATAAACGCCACGTTACATGGCACTTATACCATCACATGTATAACTCCTAGCAGAGAGCATCATTATAGCATATCCAGCTTATATTGGTTGTCTCGACCAAGTAATTATCAAAGCTATATAGAAACTAGTCCCATTTTGATCTTTCTTTGGTTTTTTTTTCACCCCTACTGGTCTGAGCTGGGCCAATCCCAGCCTGCCAACAGACACAACCAGCTCTTCAACAAAAGACGCATGATCCTTGTAATTTGTGTATGTATGCTACCTAAGTATGCAGTCCTCCTCGCATCAGCCACACAAGATTGGATAGATATTTACTTTTTTCTCGGAAGCAATCAGCTCTAGTTAGGAGCATTCCATTGGCAAGATATTTAAGCTGAATAATACCCGTACTAAGCTCAGTACGATACTGTATTTGACCGAACCTTCTTAGTAGCCCTCTTTTACTCTATCCGGTCTCCCCAACACGATCGATTGAAATATCGGCCCAAGGTTACTAGCCGCCATCGAAATGAGAGCTCACTCCCACGAAGATACGGACCTAACCAATTTACCTAGTCTACATTAAAGTAATCAGTTCGAGCTCGACTCTAGTCTTAGCTGAGGCACCCCATGTATGTATAGGTAGCTTCGCTGGCGAGCCCTGAATGGCGCACTTTTGCCTAAACTGGGCCGGGGCTGGCCGTTTGCCCTCTCGGTACTGCCCAAGGTTTGGAGAAGAAGGTTAGTGTTTTAGATTCGCGAGGATCCGGTGCAATTGAGTTTCGGTAAGTCTTGTTGGTTCCGTGGGATGCCTTGGTAGAGACGGGAGATTGTTGCCGAAATTGGTTTCTTGCGGGGATCGAAGCCATGCACGTTTTTATTTATATCTATTGGAGAGTTCGAGTATACAGTAGGGGTTGGCTTTGGGGGTTGGGTTTAATTGCTGACTTGGGTTTGGTATCAAAGAATATGTTAATTTTTTACACTGTGTGCTGTATCTATGTTCTATTGCTTTCGTATCTGCTATGCTTTGCGAAACCATGAGGTGATGCTAGGGGTTTTTCGGTGGAATACATATCTGATGTATGGACTTTGCGTATATATGAGACCTACTGCTGGTAAAGTACTCGAATGATATTGTCGTCTCTATTCCTCATTGCCAACGATATGGGCGTAAGGCCCGCCTTATCAGGACGAGTTACGTCCGCGCCTGCCTGAATCAGAGTCTGCGCAGCTTCTGGGCGGGATTCAGTGACAGCCCATGACAGAGGCGTGCGTCCCTTACAGTCGGGGGCGTTGACCTGGGCGCCAGCCGCCAGTAGTGCTTGGATGGTGTCGACGTCACCCGAGGTAGCGGCGTGCGACAAGGCTGTGTGGCCGTAGTAATCTGCATGAGAGATCGATGCCCCATGTACGAGGAGGAGTTCTACGATTCTGGGGTGGCATGCCCGTGAGGCGTTCAGAAGGGCTGTATAGTGGAGGTGTGGAGGGCCTGTTATGGAGTTGACGCCAGCGCCGTGGGCGAGGAGGAGGCATAGTATTTCCGCGTGGCCCCTTGCGGCGGCTATACCGAGAGGTGTCTGGCCTGGCTGCGGCGCGCCATGCACGTTTGCGCCGTGCGTGAGGAGAATTCGGACGAGATTGGCATTGTCCTTGTAGCAGGCGATGCAAAGCGCGGTGCGAGCATGTGGGTAAGAATTGTTGGCGTGCTGCGTCTCGGCGTTTGGATCTGCCCCGGCATTTAAGAGAACTTCCGCAACGGCGTGGTTGCCTTGCTTACAGGCTTGAATTAGTGCGGTATCCCCTTGAGTGCTTTTTATGTCGGGGTCAACGGAATACTTGAGGAGGCTTTGCACGGTGGCAGGATTGCCTCTGTGGAGGGCTAGCTCTATCGGCGTGAGTCCATCAGCGCTTTCGAGGGGGGAAAAGCCATGTTTGAGTAAGAGGTCGACGGTGTCTTCTTTTTGACCTTCTATCGCGTGATGAAGGGCTGTTTGGCCGTTGGAATCTGTGACCTGCGGTTGAGCTGTTGCTTCGAGGATCATTGCTGTCACCTCAGCCGTATTAAACCGCGCTGCATACATCAGAGCAACACACTCGTTGCGGTCCTTCGCATCGGCATGTGCGTTTTGCAGCAAGAGTAGCTGTATAGTCTCGGAACCTGCGCCGGAAGCAGCAGCCGTTATTAGGGCTGTGTCGCTAATGGGGGTCTTCCAGTTGACGTCTTTGACTCGTGTAAGTAGGTACTTTAGTATTTCCTCAAGACCAGGGTGTGCAGCCTCAATCAACGGCCGCTTCGCCAGGAAGATGGGCATTTCCTTCGGATCCAAGCTGGAGTCAATAAGCTTCTTCGCAAAGTCAAAAAGGCCATGACGTATAGCCAACACAATCATGGCTTGGGGGTCTTGCAATGGGTTGGCCGCCGCACCGGCCTCCATCAGCAAGGCTATATTAGGATGCTGGCGATATCCACTACTCATAACGTTTTGTAGCGGAGTTGTCCTGTCATTTTCGTCCACAATCGCACAGCAATCGGCTCCAGCTGCAAGTAGAACCTTAATGATACCGCGGTCCCCACCGTGATCTCTGGTCGCTAGATGAAGAGGGGTCTTGTTTGTTCCCGAACGTTCATTGGGGTCTGCTCCGTGGTCGAGCAGTAATTGGACAATGGACGCTGCGGATGTGGCCCGCTGTGAAGAAGCTTTGTGCAAAGCATTAAGTCCGGCTCCATCGCGAATGGTGATGCTAGCTCCCCGCGAGAGAAGCAGCAAGACGGCCGAATGATGCTGGGCTTCAATCGCCATTAACAAGGGGGTGTTTCCATCGATATTCTGGGCATCAATCGGGCTCCCCAAGTCAAGAAAGAACTGGATCATATCAAAGCATCCGATTCTCGCCAATCCATGAAGAGCTATTTCCTCGTTCTCGTCACTGGCGAACTTATAAGCTCCACGATCGCTCAAGAGTTGTACCGTCGTAGGATCCCCTTGATACGCCATGGCAGCCTGGCTGAGAGGACAATAGAACAAGTCTCGGGGCTCGGATATATCAAGACCAGCATCTATCAGTGCTTCCACGGTCTTGACATGGCTTCCAGTGGCAGCTTCCCACATCAGCCTCCCAAGATATTGGGCCACGTGGTCAGTATATAGATCAAGACTGAAGCGTAAGACATGATCGTGGCCATGCTTTGCGGCCCCAATCAAGATTGGAAGCCAGTCAAGCTGGATGAGGTTGTCTTTGGGGTCGATACATGCAAGGAAATTCTTGATTGCGGAGAGGTTACCGGTGTGTGCGGAGAAATTTAACGCATCTTGAACATTGAACCTGGGATCATGCCCTCGAAGAGCAACGGTGTATATACTCGCTCTGAGGGTAAAGTAAAGACGCCTGGATGCTCGGATGAGGGCACCCAAGCTGCGACACGAGAGCTCTTCTCCGATAAGAAGGATGAGCTCGTCTGGGAGAGACAGTAGCAAGCTTTCGTTCTTTTCGAAATCGACTTTTTTGGAGCATATTTGAGACATTTTGAAGAATATTCCTGTTGTCACATTTCTCCTTCTGGAGGGTCAAATAAAACGGTGGGATGACGAGCAGATTCATGGTGGCAGTGTGTTGCAGGTGGGGGATGTGAGTTGCCTGGAATGAGGATCAGCCTCATGGTTTGTTGAGGATCAAACGGTCTTAGTCAGGGAATTCCGTCCTGTGGCAGGCACCAACATACAAGTCAATTAGCTTGCGGAAGCAAGTGAGTTGGCTTAGGTTGACAAGTTATCCTTCCCCGCATAATTATAGAGTAGAAATGACATGACAGCTCCAGGCTGCGGTACGCCTATTGCCCGCTTCTCTAAATGCCAACCAAATCTACTTTAATTTTCTATGCTAATCTATTTCCTAGCCTCAAAAATCACCTTTTGCACCTTCATTGCATTGAACAGATGGTAAGCCTCGACAGCCTGGGACAAAGGCATAATATGTTCTGTCATGAATCTGCACGGCATTAGGATCGGCGTACTCACGGACCGCGCGATAGCGAAACGGATATCGAATATCGGATACATACCCAAGCAGATGCTGGTTCTTCTTCAACACCTCGAGAGCCTCATCCGAAACAGATCGCACGGGACACCGTCCCATCTGAATCGTCACATTTTTCCCATAGGCCTCGCTTCCGTCCCAAGGAATCTATAGACTAAATCAGTAGAGTCGCTATATCAAACAGCATGAGAGCATACCTCTCCATTATGAACTCCAACACTACTAATAACACCCCAAGGCCTGAGCAGGTCGAAACCCATTTTCAGCGCCGGGCTCAAACCCACGACTTCAATGACCGCATCGGCGCCACGACCTTCCGTCAATTCAAGGACTCTCTTGTTCAAGCCCTCGCGGTCTGTCTGGAAATTCCATGGCTCGGCACCAAGAGACCGTGCGAGCTCGAGCCTCGAAGGAACCGAATCAACCGCTAGGATATGCTTGGGCTCGTACTCGAGGGCGTTTATTAGGGCGCAGAGACCAACGGGGCCGCAGCCGACCACGATAACGGTTTGCTGGGCGACTTGCTCTGCATTGGAGTTCTTGAACGCATTGTGGGCGGCAAAGTAGCCGGTTGGGAAGATGTCGCCCATGAGGACGAGGTACTTGTCCTCAATACCTGGAGGTGATTTAATCACAGTACCATCTGCATGAGGGATTCGGACCTGTATAGTAGAATCAGTACAACATGCTCTGCCTTCTGCCGTCCCCCGCCAGCACGAGAAATACGTACGTATTCAGCCTGTGCTCCATCCAAGTCGTCACATCCGAGGAGCGCATTCTTATCGCATCTCGACGAGAAACCCTGCGTGCAGTAAAAGCACTTGCCACTTTACACCATCTCAACATAACAGTACGCACTAGTCTCAGGAAGACAATGAAATAAAACGTACCACGAGGTCGTAAATGCAGAAACAACCACATCTCCCACCTTGACAGACTTCACCGCGTCCCCGACTTCAACAACTTCTCCCGTCAACTCATGGCCCATAATGAAGCCTGGCCCGGCGGGTTCCAAGCCCCGATATATATGAAGGTCACTGTTCTAGGTGATTAGTCTCACACTCTGAGTGCTTTTGTTGTCTTAGAGCAAACCGGTATAGCGGACATACCTCCCGCATAGCGCAGTATATGTCGCCTTGACAATAACATCTTCCGGATGCTGGATTTGGGGGATTGGCCGGTAGTCGACGGAGACTTTGTATGGGCCGTCGAAGATGACGGCGCGCATTGTTTTGTTGACCATTGTACTGCACTTTTTTTTTTTCTAGAAGAAGAGCCTGACTCTTGAAATGCTCAAGGAAAGATACGATGTGGGTAAAGATAAATATCGGCACCATGTCCGTTAGACAGCCTGATGGGCTTCGTCTGGTGGGGCAGTCTACCTAGGTAGTTGACCGATCTGGATTTTTCGGTTCGCCGATCTCCAAACGGGTTTGACCCGGACTGTTATGAACTATCTTTTATGAATATTGTGCAGGAAAGATTCGAGCTGGCTCCTGAGTTGATTATCAGCATGGCAAGGGATTGCGTTGAGCATATTGAGTGGACAGGGTGCAACTAACTGAGCTATTTGCTGACAGCCTGAAAATGAGTCCATTCTGAGAAACCAACCTCCAAGGTCACTGCTGCCGTGCTAACTATATGTGATAAATAACAACAGGAATCCAACCATGACTGCCGAGGGTTTGACCTTGCATGGATCGAAACGAATCAACAGTGCCGTATGCGTTGCGTGCATAGCTTAGATTCCCAGCCTGAACTCGACCAAAACCAAAAAAAAAGAACAAATGAGACCCGTCTAACGCCATTCACTCCGCGCCATGTTGAAAAACGCCATTGTACCGTCCAGCGTGGTTCGAACTGTATGAGCCTTACTCGGCGGCTCGCAGGAGAACAAATCCAGCACCACGATCCGCTGATGCGGCAATATGCATCGCAGATGCCATCAGGGGCCGAATCAACATTCGGTTCTAGCACACCACGCACAGGAGCTCCTCCTCTAGGATGAATTTCCCTTCCTTATATTTCTCACTGTTCTCGTATGCTTTATCGTACCTCCACCCTACCGTTTCCTTGCATTGCCTGCACGCGATGTCGCGAACAATATGCCTCCCCGTGGTCATGCTACGTTCCACAGCCTCCGACTGGGTGATATTGACGACGTTATTGAAGAGGTACGCTTTGCCATGTTGGCCTCGGAAATTCTGCGCAAAACGGCGGTTGATTAGCGACATCCCTCAAGATAAAAAGGGGGCAGGTAGACTAACCCGGCTGATGATGTCGTCATAATCGGCGAGATGGGTTTTGCATGCCTTGCATCCAAATATTTTCGCAGAGGTAAGATAGACGTTATAGGATAGCCCCATTCTGTCCTGTCTCTGAGAGCAGTCTTCCAGAGTACAACTGGGGTAAGCGACCGTCGAACTTCCTGGTATGTGAGCTACACAAGAGCTAGGCAAGCAAATACGGGATGATGTCAGCTATAGATGAAGAAAGATGATATGACGGTCGAGAAATCGTGGGCTGTCTGGTGAGGTTCCCGCCTTGCTGTGGAGCGGAGGTACAAGGCGGGGAGGAGGGGAGGTAGCTGGGAAGGAACGACCAGGCTGAAATAACCGGTCTTCTAACGTTATGTTGGTGATTGAACGTAATGATCACAGCTAGTATAGACAGAATATCTCTGGAAGGAAGAATGGTCCTGGGAGAATATTTGTCGTAGGTTGTCTGGGAAGTCGAGCTGGTCTTGAGTTCAGGATGCCGGGTGCAGGTGTGGAGTAAGTTAGATAAATCGATAAGTCACGGGCACCAGCTGTAGACTATGGCTACTAAGAAATGAAGTAGTGATAAACTAAGCGGAGGAAGCTCGATTGTTCCGCTGATTTGACTCAGCTCCTCAAGTAAAGGGGAACAAAGAGGAACCTGGCTTGGAGGATAACGGTCGGGTGATCCATGGGGAGGCTGAGGCCCCAAAGTACGATTGCCGGGGAGAGGCATCATTGATAATCGGGCAGGCGGCGCCTCGGAGTTCCTCCACTCGGCCACTTTCCGGAGGTACTCACAGATACGGTGTGCCTAAAGGTGTATTCTTTGAAAACTCACTCAAAACTTACCTTCATGATTATGTATGCAATCTCAGCTTTTGATGGGCGTGTATAGAAAAAGGCGCAGGTGGTTTCATGAGGTATATTAGGTTGTAACTTAGGGGTTGCTTATCCCTTATCTTATCACCAGCAAAAAAGTGAGCTTCACATGTCAAAAATGGCGAGTTGTTAGTTATACCCTGGGGGAAATTCGCACGACAAATTTGAGGTCTACGTAAAAGAGGCAGATCAGGTTCGCTCTGTACGAACGCAACAAGACCGCTAGGTCACCGGTGGCTAAGGAGGCCTATGTTGTCCTCCCAGAAATGTCTGCAGTCAGTGTGTCCCCAGTGCTCTGTCCACCACTCGCCAAAACTATCCGCCACATTTTCGTCGAGTTTGGGTATCCGTTCGTCTCTTTTCAAACCGCAAAGAGCACACGCATGAGCGGCCTTGATAGCTCCCTGTCCGGTCGTGGCTGTCGTGACCCGAGTACTTTCCACGATAACCTGTACTGGGCGTTTCCCGGCCGCCTGTATAACAGAATTGAAAAATGTAGCCCTTTCCCGCCACATGTTGATGACATCGACGGCCTCTTGCTGCTCTTTGATGTCCTCATTCTTATTGACGGTGCTGAGTTTCATCCCTCCGGCTTTTCCAGAACGTGCAGGACCGATCCGCATACTCTGGCTCAAGATAGTATCTCTTTTCCACCGCAAGGAACGGCCTGTGACAACCCTCGCGGCAGCTTTGAGCGTGCAAAGAATGGATATAGCGACAGCATACAGGCTCTCTCCTTGCTGAGCTTTCCTTTTTGCTTCAGTACCCTCCTGTCGAAGTCGTTCAAAGAGTTGGGGAAACAGCTCTAGTAGTATAGACGGAGGGGGGATATTAGTTGGACGCACATGGCTCGCTGGCGTGGATTGTGTGGCTGCCAGTGGCTTGGCTGCCTGGGTCTCTTCATCTTCTAGTTTTTGGACTACCTTGGTAGGCTGTTGAGTGCTCAGCTTTAGGGAAGATGGCTGACTGGCCTCCAATGGTCCATCAGTAAAGTCGCCCCATTCTTCAAACGGTTCTTCTTCCCAAGACAGAGTCGGCCTCGATCGTTGCCGCTCGGAGGCACCGCTCCATATCGCCAGGTCATCGTGGATCAGTGTATCGGTAGGAAACCGGTTGCCAGGCTGGGGCCTTTCATCTATTGAAAAGCTGTCAAACGAGTCTAGCAAGTTCGGAAGTACTTGTGGTTCTCGGGACGGCATGTTTTTCGCCTTCCGCTTCTCAAGAGGGACTTTTGTTTGAGGTTGACTAGGTCGCACTTCTGCAGTTTCAAATTCACCCCAGTCATCGCTGCCGTTGTCTGAAAAGCTTTCGAGCGTGGCATCGAAGAGCACATCGTTGCTGTTATCAGACCCAGGTCGCTCAAAGTCCCCAAAATCATTATTATCAGGTTGCGTCGATCGATCGTTAGCCGTTCGCGGCTGTGTAGATAGCAGAGTAGGCCCATTTTGAGAACTGAGGCATGTGGATGTTGAAGGATGATCGACCGTGTCGAAAGCCGGGATCAAGGAACCGGCCGAGGATGAGTTAGCTTGTTGTTGGCTTGTTGGACTTCTCGAAGGTTGACTGGTGGATGGCCCATATCCAAACTCAGCGAACAGGTCTGCCGACATCGAGAATTGCACACGCCGTCCATGAGATCGCGTTCGGGTAAATTAGGTAGAGGAAGAGCGTGTTCTTCTCTCTTAGGTAGAAATTGATAGGTGCTGGGTTCGTTGGTGGGGAGAAAGGAGTCAAGACCCACGCACGCCCCAGAGGACGATCGCCCCTCAGGCATCGTCATTATGGTTAGGAGGACCGCTCCGCCCACATCTCTTATCTTCTGCAGTCACCTTTTTTGGATCCCACCACAAAACACCACGATACGTTGGACATGGAGAAATGAGGGGTATCGAAGATTCTAGGTATCGATTTTCTTGATCTTCTATATGACACTACTGACGATCTCATCAGACAGAGATGGAATACCCTGTTTCACAACCGCGATACAGCTTCAGACCTTCGAAATGCGCTCAAGTCGGAACAAGACGATGATATATGCAACGATGGACTAAGGTCAATTTGTTGGAAGGAATGCGCCCCTGGATAATTTGCACGTCAGCTCATGGACTGACTGGGTACAGGCCTTTCTGCTTTTTGAAGACTTTGGCCGTACACAATGGCCAAGCAAAATCTCCGAGGCGCGCAGCGCTTATGTCGCACTGAAAGGGCATTTTCTCAAGTACATCGAACACCCGGATGATTTGCAGTCAAGTATCGATCCGCTTGCGGATGATGAACAAGTACGCGATGGGATACCTTTCATTTTTGTTGAATTTTATAATGACGTCTTTTTTTAGTCTCCATGGCAAACCCTACGAGAAGATGAACAGATGAGAGCAGATATATCCCAGGATGTTGACCGATGTTTGCAAGAGAACTTTTTCTTCCGCGAGCCCGCAACCAAAGCGAAGATGATTGACATCTTGTTTATCTATTCAAAACTCAACCCGGACTTGGGATACCGCCAGGGCATGCACGAGCTATTGGCACCGATTTTATGGGTAGTCGACAGGGATGCAGTTGAACCGAAATCGCTTAAAGGTCTTAGACCCACTGAAGGAGACGATGAGATAATGAGCCATCTTCTCAACCCTGAATATGTCGAGCATGATACTTTCAGCCTGTTCTGCTCGGTCATGCAGAACACCAGAGTATATTATGAGCACAATAGGCATCGCTCAGCAAGCGGACAGGCGGATGCGATACCTATTGTTCTACAGTGCGAACACATTCATGACGACCTTTTGGTCGCTACAGACTCGCAGTTGGCCGATCATTTGCAAGCACTTGAGATTTTGCCACAAATCTTCTTGACGTGAGTACTCGTCATTTCTTTGATACGGAGCTTGGCTGATTTCCAGTCGATGGATGCGCCTACTGTTCGGACGCGAGTTTCCTTTTCAAGACATGCTCGTAATATGGGATCTCCTCTTTGCGGAGGGGCTTCGCTCAGAGCTAGTTGACTATATTTGTGTCGCCATGCTACTGCGCGTCCGTTGGCAATGTCAGCGCCCTGTCTCATTTTGGAAACTGACCCTCGAAGCTAATTAATGCAGTATTAAGTTCCGATTCTTCGGCCGTTCTAACCACACTACTTCGTTACCCCTCACCACACCCTTATGAGCCCTTGAGCTTCGTCCATGATGGATTATATCTAGAGCAAAATCCCACACCCGAGCGTGGGGCGTTCCTCATCTCCAAGTACTCAGGGAAACCTCCTGATTCTTCGAAAATGTCTCACGTGGGAGGCAACAAATTGCGTGCGGGGAGGAGATTTCAATTTCGCAGCGACTTGACGGACACGAGTGGTGCAAGCTCCCCTTCAAGATCCCCGGCCAGAAGCAGCCCGTTGAGCATTGAGACGCTACTCCAAGATGTCTCGGAGGGTATACAGCGGCGGACAGAGACCTGGAGTGTGGCCAAGGCTGTTCGTGGCGCCGTGAACGAAGCGAAGAAGAATATGCAGGCTGTTCAATCGGAACACACATCTCGAGTGATGAAATACGGCGATTCGGCTAATGACCGTGGGGCTGATTCATCATTGCGGCAGGATCTCCAAACCATCGTTCAGTTCAAAGCTGAAGTTGACGGTCTCGAGGAGAGAAATCGGGCGCTCGCCAAAACTCTAGATCAAGCAGTAAACGATATACGCTCGCAGGTGACGAAAAGCAAGGCTCTGGATAGTGATGCTGCAAAGGCCGTGGGACAAGCTCTTACCAAGATCCAATCGGTACAAACTACTCTTGAGACGTCTTATCCTACCCCAGCTGCGGTCAAGCGATGTTTCTCAGCTATTGAGAAGCCACAGGAGACGAAACATCCGGGCAATTCGATACCTGCCGAGGTGGAACCTACTTTGTTGGAAAATACTAAGCCTGCCTGTTCGTCTCTTGATCCTCCCACGTCAGATGCATCCATTTCCAAATCTCCCGTCAGAAGCGAGAGTGGTCAACGTAATGTTTTGTCAGCAAAGCCGGTGAACAGCCCTACACCACTGCGGCACATCACGCGCCCATCGCTGAGAGACCCTGGGTTTTCGTGGATGTTAGGAGAGGACCGGCATCTTTCCAGCTTTGTTAGTCCAGCATCAGTGCCACCTGAGCAGACTAGACACAGTGAGGCGAAAGCTGGCAAGCAAAATGCTCTGTTCGGTAACGGCGATACTCAGCAAAGGAGCCCGCAGGCAGAGCCTGACGGAATGGCTTTGAATAGCCTTAGAGGCGCAAAGAGCCGAGAGTAGAGAATTACAGCCCTTTCGATACATTCCTTGTTTTTGTTCTTGTTCCTCGATTTTACATACCCAAAGCTATAGCTGTGTGTTCATATACCTCAATCTGTCCACTTTACTCTCTTTGCATGGAAAGTGGAAGACCCTTCGGATGGGGCTGCAGTAGCCAAAGGATCCTAGACTCTCCGTTCGCAGGAGTTTAAACCATTCTAGCTTCATCTGGGCGTCCTATCAGCTCTTCTGTGCTTGGACCGGTTTTGATCTAGTCAATTTGCCAAGGCGTGGGAGACCTGAGAATCAGATGTTGGTGAACAGGACTCTGGTCTCCCCAGCAATACAGTAGTAATCTAACAAGGGTTGATCGAAACAGTCAAAGTTATCTAATCCAAAGCAAACAGATAGCGATAACTACGAACGAGATCCGTACCCCACCTACGAAGCTCCAGATCTGGAACAGGAACCATCGAGGGAAAGCCGCGGCAGACATCCCTTGGGAATTACATCACCACCTAGATTGACATGGGGATCTAAACGACGGTTCGGTTTCTGACGGCGAGATGGAACTACAACGTTGTGGTAGGAGTGAACCTGGCCTATGATCATCCAAATTGATCAGGCGTGACTGTGCTATGTATATAACTGTGGAGTCCTGGGAGAGTCCTCCTTGCTCTCTTGCCATCTGAAAGATTTTGTCCCTGCGCGACCGGACGACCAACTTTTCTCCCTCACGAACATTCTTCTTCCCGGGCTTTTCTGGCCTCGTTGGATGTTTTAAAAGCCCGTTTCCAATAGCGTCCTTTCATGTCCAAATAAGAAAGCATAAGAAAAAGCAAAACAACGTCATAGTCCCCATTTTCCTTCAATAACTCCCAAGTCGAGACCCTCAATTTCTTCAGCATCGCCATTTTCTCCCCGCTTTTCCCTCAAAAGAAAAATTACAGCACGACGGCTACGGCTTGGTATATAAATCCCACGAGTATCTGCATTATACGTTCGGCGTTTTTGAAGGATACCTCCTTTGTATTGGTACCGGTTCCAACTTCTTCCTACCACCCCCAATACTAGTTCCCACACGGAACTCCGTTTGGGCATCTGGTAATGGGCGGTCGTCAATTCTCACTACTCCTGCAGCAGTTTGCAGCAAAAAAAAATCTGACCACTGTTCATTTTCCTTTCCCTTTTGCAGTTTGCTCCGAGTCCTCAGTAGGATACCTCCGCCAACTCGCGTCCCCTCTTCCCGCGTGCTCTTCGCCACTGGTACGGTGCCTGTGACCCCTTGGGGCAGCTGCTCAATCCACCGACCCTCTGACCTCCGCGCCTCTCGATTCTTCTCTTCTCTTGAAAGCGATAGCGATTGAGATCGCGTATCCTCTCTTCGATCTGTTCTCTGCGGAAAGAGCAGGCGACGGCTTCCATCCACCTCGACGCATATCCGAACCTCCGACCTCCTCGACCAGAGAGAGCTCCGCGAGCCGATCACCCACCCATTTACTCGAACTTGCTTACGAAAAATCAAAAGAACCGAAACTATATGCTCACAACCACGGCTCGCGGTTGATATCTGATTGTCCCATGTATCACCATATTGTCATCGTTTCAGACTAGTCCTGTTTCTTGCTCTGTGATTGAGGTTTTGCCGTCTAAAGCATCCGCTCTCGAACGGCCCGACTGATACTGGCCACTGTGCCGTTAGTTGTCTGGAAAGCTATGGGGTCTGCTGCATATAATCCTGATGGTTAGTTTGCTCGTCTTTGAAATCCCTCTGAGGAACTTGTCTCCGTGATATTTGCTCAAGGAGCCGCAACCGTTGGGCACATGTATGAGCTTCAAGAGGGTGAAACGCGAAACTCGCCATTCCACAGGCTGGCCTGGGCGAGGAAAGATAAGAATAAAGGGATAAGCTCAACCCTTTTTTTTACATCGGATCGGCAAAGATTTAATATGCGAGCAGAGAGCAATCTAGCCACACGTCGAAGCATGTTTTGGACTGAGTGATGATTGTGGAATGATGCTAATGAAGTTGTAATGCCAGGCGAACCAAGTCCCTTATCGTCCCCATTGGGCCCCCTCTCAGAGTCTCCGGAAAACGATTCTTATATCACACATGTCACCGGCAACGCCGGCGATTCGTTAAGATGCTCAGTGGAAAATCTTCCAACCACTGGGTTCGATTCCCTCCCAAGGTGGGTAAATTCACCAATGGCAGCATCCCCTTGCATGCGGACCATCTACCATTGTATAAAGGCACCCAAAACTGAAAACAACAACTTGTACTTTCTCCCAGGTCTCCCCTCCTTGAACATGAACATGGTCTCGGGCCCTCCGGCTTAGATCGTATACGCTCCCAGCCGCCCTCGCGGGTCTTTACACTTCCGAACTTGTCTGCTTCTTCTATAGGCGCTCTCAGCCCGCGAACTCTTTCCCCTTCACCGCGATCTCTTTCATCGTCAAGAGCTAACTCGATGGCTGTTGCACCCGGGCAACAAGATGTCAACACGCTCGAAGACCTTCACCGATTTCCTTCTGAATCATTACACTCATTTTCGTTTGCGCAGCAATCCGAAGAGTTACTTCACAGTCGTCAGAATATTTTAAAAAGATCAATAGATTTTATGCGCGACCGCTTTGGCTGGGCTTCTAGCGGCACCGCAATTCCTGGTTCGCAGAACCGTATGCGCGGTGGTGGTGGTGGTGGTACCGACACTCAGACCATGGTGGACCTTTTATCTCAGTCTAGCATATCCGGGAAGAGCGACTATCCCTCCTTCCTCGAGAGTCGAGGACCAATGACTGGACCTGCAGATGTGGACAGCGACAATGTATTCGAAAGAACATTCACGGAGCTTCAACAACCACCACCGTCTTTGCCGGAAGTGAAAGAGATTGTACAGGAGCCAACGCAACCGCGACTAACTTCCAGTCAGCAGCTGCCTCATGAGAGAAGAGGACTGATATCCGCTCCTACATCAAGGCGCGTAAGCTTAAAACGTACTTTTACGGATGTCACTTCATCCACACCCCAGAGCCAACTGATGGAAACTTTAGCGCAACCATACTCGGCCGTGGATCCCTTTTCCCCGCTAAGTACATCGACGTTTGGAGCAGTTTTTCCGGTCCCCGCTTTGCACACCCATAGCAGCAAATGGAATCCGGTTTCACAGGCAGTCTTCCGGACGGAATCCAAGGCACCATGGACCATTATAGCGGCGAATGACCTGTCATGCCTTGTATTTGGCGTTACACAAGCTGAAGTCCGCAAGCTAAGTATCCTAGAGGTTGTACAGGAAGACCGACGGCAATGGCTCGAGTCGAAGTTGCGTGTCCAACCCGAGAAAGAGAAAGTACGACTGTCGCCCGATAAACCTCGTATGAAGCCGGAAACGAAACCAGAGAGTAGTAGGCGCCCAAGACCCATGGGAATGGGTAACGGTGTCACCGCGCAGCTACTCAGTAAACCGCCTTCCCGGGCTCGACCCACACGAAGAGCCCAAACTGACGACGGGTACGGCTCAAGTGCCTATGCAACACGGCAACTGAACCATCCCGCAACTAAGTCGCGTGGTGTTTTGTTGTGCGGTGATGTAGTGCCGATCCAGAAGCGTAATGGTACCACGGGCTCTGCAAGCATCTGGGTTATGGAGAAACGTGGCGGACTTATTTGGGTCTTGGAGGAAATTCAAGAAGATGTCGCGTTTATCGCCTGTGACGAGTCCTGGAAAGTTCTCGATGCCCATGGTGCCACGGACAAAGTTTGGGGCCATGGAGTTGTTGAGACTGGGAAGCAACTGACAGAGCTGTTGCCTCACATTCCCCCAGAATGCTTTGGCCATTCCGTTGACAAGGGTATCAGTGACATTGCAGAGGCTAAGTACTTTGCGGCCCGCACTTCAGGAGCAGTTGGTACTCCGGTCACAGTGACTAAGGGCAATAGTACACGTTCTATTCAGATCTCGAGTTTCCCCCACGTTGCTGGTATTATGGTCCTATCATCAACAAGCTTGAAAATCATAAGCTCAAACTCGGTGTTTTCTTCTGCATTATTTGGTTATGAACGCCCAGAGGGGCTGAGCATCACAGATCTCATACCCGGATTCGACGACTATCTCTACGTGATCTCTGACGAAGAGAATGTTCCTTTGATAGACGGTGTTGTGATTCCAGAGCTCAGCTTTCGACGAGCACGAACCCTGTCTATGCTACGGGATGGCAAGGCCAATGTGGCGTCTGTTTTCCTGGAGCCCGCTGGGATCACTGCGAAGCATCGTGATGGTTCCACCATCGCAGTAGATGTTCAGCTGCGCGTCGTGAAGAGCGGATCAATTTTCCCTAAGCCGCGCGAGAAGAAGCCCGAGGCCCAGAGCGAGACGGATGACGGCTCCGAAGATGCCGTTACAGTCACGGAGCTTGTCTATGCACTATGGGTCACATATTCGAGGAATATACACTCTGCCGGTCCGCCAGGCAGCATTGCTTCGCCGCAACATGCCGCTTCTGAAACGCCAACTCCTAGGCCTCCAACAGCCATCTCGACGCCTAGGCCTACAGGTACAGAGAGGGTTTCAGTGGAAACAAAGATTCCTGTCTCTACATTGAGTCAACAGCTTAGTGAAGCTGCTTCAGAGCCCTTGACTGACAAGCCTGTCCAATTGATGCCGGAAGTGAAACCAGTCAATGCCAAAGAAGTGCCGAAAAAGCGAACAATCGCTGACTATGTGATTCTGGAGGAGATGGGTCAGGGAGCCTATGGTGAAGTCAAACTGGCTCGACTGAAGAAGGCACCAGCAAAAAAGGTTGTGTTGAAATACGTCACAAAGAAGAGAATCCTTGTTGATACGTGGACCCGTGATCGTCGCCTCGGAACGGTGCCATTAGAGATCCACGTTCTAGACTATCTCCGAAAAGACGGTCTGAAGCACCCGAACATTGTGGAGATGGAAGGTTTCTTTGAAGATGACATCAATTACTACATTGAAATGCTTCCCCATGGACTGCCCGGTATGGATCTTTTTGACTACATCGAGTTGAAGACAAACATGGACGAGCAAGAGTGTCGGAATATCTTCAAACAAGTGGTCAGCGCTATTCATCACTTGCATACGAAAGCCTTAGTTGTCCACCGGGATATCAAAGACGAGAACGTGATTTTGGACGGTGAAGGCAGGATCAAATTGATCGATTTCGGCAGTGCAGCTTATATTAAGAATGGGCCGTTTGACGTTTTTGTTGGAACGATTGGTAAGGGTAACATATGCTACGGCCAGGAATTTATGTTGCTAACGACCCTTGTAGACTACGCTGCACCAGAAGTCCTACAGGGCAAGTCATACCGAGGCAAAGAACAAGACATATGGGCCCTCGGTATCCTCTTATACACGATCGTGTATAAGGAGAACCCATTTTACAATATCGACGAGATTCTCGACCATCCCCTCAGGGTTCCTTTTTTGCCTTTCTCGGAGGAGTGCATCGACCTGATTAAGAGGATGCTCGATCGCGACGTGGATAACCGTTTGACAATAGGCGAAGTTTTGGAGCACCCATGGATGCTTGACGGCTGAGCGGCATCATGTTGGATAAAACCGATTCTCTTCCCGAGTGACCGTATATACCGACATGACATTTTAAATCAACAAGAGTTTCTTCTACATACTCGTTCTCGACACTCATAAAACCACCAATATAGCGAATTTGCCAAGTTGCACGCATTACGACAGAGACGACCATGAGAAATATTGTTATGAGGGACGTAAGACTGCAGTGGCACCGGCAGTCGCAAGGGGTCTAGTACATTGTTCAATTTTCTCACATTTTTCCGTTCAGTCCTTTTCAACCGAGAGAGGAGAGGGGCAAAAAGACCGGTGCTTGATATAGAAGGCGAGGAAATAGCGAGATACCCACTGATATAGCCGAACTATGTTTTATTTGGCTAAAGCATTTGAACGCATTGGATCCTAAATGAATACTACGACGACGGGACGAGGGACGAGACATTAGACCCGGGATACGGAGTAACGGCCCTTGCGAGACATCGCATTAGCCGGTGCGGGGTGAAGCGGGGGATTTGGTACCTTAGCATGAGTGTTTGATGAATCCTTATAGTAGACGAGTAGTATTTTTTGGAGAAAGGCACCAAGACCGCCGGATAGCAAATGGTCGGGAAAACTCCGTCCATGCGAAAATTAATTGAGCCCACAAAAAGCCTTCCAATCGAGTCTGACCGGCCAAGTCGCTTGGTTGATATGACTCGTCAGCGACGGGAATGCCTGCGCCGCTGCGGTGGCAAAGTCTTGTCCACAGTCCACGGATGAGACTCGTCCAGGTACGCTGTTGAAAAGGGTAGTTAGTGATGGACGTGAGATTTGGAGCTGGCCCTCCTCTAGGATTGTTGCCACTTCTGCCACTTTTTTTTCGAGGAGAATCAACCATTCCAGAGATTATAGAAGGTGCCAAACCTTGGAAGCCCGCTCAAAGAGAGGCACCCTAATGTCACGTGATGCGCTCTTTCCTGCTTCTTGTGCTGGCATCATGGATCCATCGCGACAGAGTGGGGTCGCTATCGATAAAGAATGCAGATAAGCCGTGGGGTTCAACGGCCAATTATGGCAACATTGTCTTGACTTGTCGATTCTCAAGAATGGTCTCACCCTCGACCCCATAGATAGTCTGGACCTGTTGTTTGTTGCAGCCTGTCGTCTGACCGAGTGGTTCAGGCTTGTCTGCCCCCTCCACTTGCTACCAACCTTCCAAGCCAGTCATCCAGCCATCCACTCACGCTTTCCAAGTCTACTTCCACTTCTGTTCTCTTCTTCCTACCCCCCCGGCTTCTAGAAAACACGACTTCCAGCTTTCAGCTTTTATCTTGTCATCTCAAATCCTTTTCCCTCCTACACGGACAACTTCCCCACATTGCCAGCCGGCTGTTACGCGGAGAGTCCCATGGTACAATCGTGACAGGTCTGAGCCGAGCCTGAGCACCACCATCCCGACCCGTACGGGTGTCGCTTGACTTGCGTCTTTCCTGGTGACCTTCAGCCTTCGCACACCATTAGGCCCTTTTACCCCCTTATCTCTCTCCAACTCTCCTCCTTGTCTTCACTTTTGTCTATTCATTCGTCTTCCTTTTTTCCCTTTTCAGCCGGAGTTTGGGAGCCATCTGACCTCGTTGATTGCGACCTTTTGACAATGAGACTCTAAGATCTGCGTTCTGGCGGGTTTCCGCGCTTGTCGCTGGTTGATTTCTTGAGAGACCTCATTTGTCCGTCAAGGTTGTCGGAGTGTTATACTTCATTGTATTATATTCACTCTCAGCCTCCTCTGCCTCTCTAACCTCATTTAAGAGAGAAAAAAAAAAAATAAGAAAACCATTTCTACCAACAATGGCGACAGTGGATGCCGACGAGATCGTCCCCTTCCCCGAGGCACCTACCTCGATGAGCCCAGCCTCATCAACGGGCCAGATCCCCCTTGACCAGCCTCCCAAGGCGAAAGGGCGACACAAGCTGCTGCAGAACCTTCAACGCATTTCCTCGAGTCCGACGTTAGCTCGGCGCAGCCGATCTGCGTCGGCCGGTTATCATCGAGACGGAAAGGCGTCGCTATCGTGTGTTTCGCTCTCTCAGTCCTCGTATGCTCCATGTCTCAGCAATGGAAGCAGCTCCCAACTATACGGTGGATTGAACATTCGCCCCGGAACCCCAGGAAACTCCGGTAGTCACACCCCAGACGACCAAGAAGGCAATGCCCGAATCCGTTTTGTCGTGGATGCTGCCAATGGCCCTCACTCGAGGAAGGTTGCGCTACCCAGTGAACTGAGACCAGGATCGAGAAGCTCTCCGCTCGCCGCTGGCGGGCCTTCAACGCCAAGGATCTTTGATTTCTGGGGGAAGATGCCCATTGAGCTCGGAATGCTCATTTTCAGCTATCTGTCTCCCAAGGAGATCATTCGATGCTCTGCTGTTTGCAAATGGTGGAACGAAATGTGCTATGATGGACAATTGTGGTCAAGCATTGACACTACTAACTACTACCGCGATATTCCTAGCGATGCGCTCATGAAAATTATCATGTCAGGTGGACCATTCATCAAGGATTTGAACCTACGTGGTTGTATCCAATTACGAGACAAATGGTTGAACGAAAGTGAAAAGATTACGGCATTGTGTCGGAACGTCGTAAACTTTTCGTTGGAGGGCAGCCGTATCGACAAGACGGCAATACATTGCTTCTTCCTACGTAACCAACGGCTCGAATATATCAATGTCTCCGGGCTGGACAGTGTTACAAACTCGGCTATGAAGATTATTGCAAAATCATGCCATCAACTCCGGACCCTGAATATTTCCTGGTGCGCCGGCGTTAATACAACGGGTCTCGAGCAGATTATCAAGGCTTGCCCTAAGCTGACGGAACTGCTAGCTAGCGAAATTCGCGGGTTTGACGACAAGGAGCTACCGTTGGAATTGTTTCAACGGAATAACCTGGAGCGCTTAGTTATTAGCCGAACGGACATTACTGACGAGACTCTGACAATCCTCATGCACGGCGTGAACCCGGAAATGGATGTTCTTGAAGACCGCCCAATCGTTCCTCCTCGCCGGCTGAAACATCTGGATCTCCACCAATGTGAAAGCCTCACCGATAGAGGCGTGCAGAGTCTCGCATATAATGTTCCCGATCTTGTAGGTCTTCAACTTTCAGGATGTACCGAGCTCACGGACGACGCCATCGTACCCATTATTCAGACCGCGCCAAATCTCACTCACCTTGAGCTTGAGGAATTGGAAAACCTTACCAACCGGACACTTTCCGAGCTTGCAAAGTCGTCATGTGCTCCGTTCCTTGAGCATCTTAATGTCAGCTACTGCGAGGCATTGAGTGACCCTGGAATGCTTCTTGTGATGAAGAACTGCCCGTCGCTCCGATTTGTTGAGATGGATAATACCCGCATCTCGGACTTGACGTTGACCGAAGCTAGCTTCCGGGTTCGGAAACGCGGCTATGGCGAGAACCTACCCCAAGTCGGCATGCGTTTGGTTATCTTTGATTGCCCGAACGTGACCTGGGTTGGAGTCAAGGAGTTAATGTCTGGCAACGCCTTTATCCCACGTCAACGCAAGGTGCCCCAGGCCGTGTCTTTGGTGACGCAGACCATCAATCCAAACGGCACGCCAGGGTCAACGCCGATGATTACCTCTTCGATTACTCCACCACCGCCGCCTAATATTTATCCCAACCAGATTATCCAGTTTAAGTGTTTCTACGGCTGGCAGATGACTGTGGAGGAGCACACCAAGCGTGTTCTACGTGGAGATCTTGCCGCAGCCAACCGACTGGAGCGGAAATGGTCTGACTACATGATCGCAACTGAAGAAGCTGGTGCCGCTGGTGCAGGTGCTAGAAGGCGCCGTCGCCGTGCCCGCGAAGCCGAGCGTATCTACAACGATGACGATGACGAGGAGTCATATGGCTTTGGAGGTATGCTCGGAGGCAGAAGACGAGCTCGAAGCGGAGGCAGCTGTACGGTCATGTAACAGCTTCCCTATTCTAGGGTTGCATACCGCCACTTGAAACAACTCTTACGTTTGATTGTTCTCCCGAAGTGGGAGTAGAGGTATGGACTTCATGCCGGTCATACCTAGTCCTTTCTCATTCAACAAACAAACCACGGATTCGCGGGGCTAAATTCGATGATCATTTCCTTTCCTTCCGTCCCAAGGTCACCATTTCCTATGTTTGACGAATTGGTACACTGTTATCGTTCAAGCACTTCCATTTTTAGAAGGGGACGGTGAAGTTGGAGTTTGGTTTGGTCTATCTTGCATCGCATTCTGGGTCACTCAACCATACTCTTCTTCGCCGCTCAAGGCCCATTTGCATATATGGCCCAGATTTACAACTCGGAGTTTAGCTACGCATTAAGCAAACTAGAAGAATGAAATGCAAAGTATCTATTGGGTATCCAGCAAAATTCCAACTCCAGTTGCACATATAATAGGGTAAACAGTATAACCTCCGTGAATGCTAAGCAGTCGGTCAAGACTACATCTCAAAAAAGCCGCCATCGCTTTCATCTTCCTCTTCTTGCTTCGGAGGACGGGCGTGTTTGGTCTTCCTCTCCTGCCGACCAGTAGCCTTGCCGGGCTTGCTGTGCTTGTCCACCTTCTCTTTGCTTCCTTTCTTTCCACTGGTATTCTCCGAAGCAGTCTCTGGCCTATCTGCCTTTGATTTCCTCTCCCCATTCACATCCAGCTTGCCCTCCCGAAGAAGATCCAGCGTCCGCTCCTCCATACACTTCTCGACAACCCGCCACATGGCAGTCCGTTCAGCAGCACTGAGACGGGCCGCAGCCTCCACCGCCTCTTCGTCCGAGTGATCCCCATCAGTACCTTGTCCCCCCCCCTTCTTTTTCTGCTTCTTCTCCGCGTAGATCGAAATGTACTTTTCCGTAAGCGGGTAATAGATCGTGTAATTGAGGTTCACTTTCGCGGTGTGGATCTGCCGCGCTAGTTGCGCGAGTTCCTTTTTCTTCGTTTTTGTGTCGCCCTCTGTGGTATCGGATTTGGCGAGTTCGTCGTGTTGGCGCGTGAGGCGGTTGGCTTCTTTTGTGGCTGTTTTGCGGTCTGCACAGTTCAATTAGCATTCTCTCCATAGCCTAAGCAAAATGACCCGGAAGGAACGACTTGGAAACATACCCAAGAACCTTACAAAATGATACTTCTTAATCATCTTACTCCTCTCGCGCCGTCCCTCTTCATCAGCTAATTCCTTCTCATAACCTTTCAGTGCACGCTCCTGGATGATGCGCTTGTCGGCGGGGAGATCAGGTTTGTTAAGAAGGCGCTTTACATCGCGGATTCGGCGCTTCAGGTCGTTGATTGACGTTTGCGCTGGTTGTTCGTCCGGGTTGCGGGTGATTGTTGTGGTCTTCTTGCGTTTCAGCGGGGTGCCACTGGAGGATGGCGGGTAAGGGGATTTGCGTTTTGTGGAAGACGATAACACGGATGAGTCCTTTGGCATCTTGGCGGTTGGTAGATGGGACCTTTGTTGTATAATGATGTATAATAAAGGTGATCGGCTAGGAAAATAGAGACTAACTGGGTTCTTGGGGAAATAAAAAAACCGTGGATTATTGTCGGGCCGGAGGAGGTCGGGTGGGGATCAGGTTGAAGGTTGGGGTACCTTATCTGAGCTACATTTCTATCAACACGGTTTACTCGGTGAATTGGTTGGCGAAAGCTTGGTTAACGGTCCACAATATCGTGTACCTCTGTGACAAATCCTATCCATATCGAGAATATGCTCGCTGCTTGATTTCGCCATGGGATGGACTAGCTGCAGCCGTCAGATACACTGAGCTACACCTAGACCGTCCACTTGAGATAAACGCAGTTCCCGAGCGGGTGCATACGAAATGGACCGCGCCATCCGATGGTCCCCGTCCTCAACCGCCGCCGAACAGCGCTTCCTCTCCGTTGACGTAACCGGCAAAGCCTTTCGCCTATGCAGAGTCACCTCGTTCACCAAACAATCCCTTGGGTACGAAGTCCTTGCAACGCACACCAAAGTCCCCGCCTTCCGAGCCTTTGACTGGTCCCCAATTGATGAGTCCCTCGTCGCAGTTGGGCAATCATCTGGAGATGCCACGATTCTGCGCATGCGCGATGACTCGCAAGAGTCCTTTTCCTTCCCTGTGCGGCACCAGCGGTATTGCAATGCGGTAGCGTTTAGCACACATGGATTATTGGCGGCGGGGCTGGACCGCGTGCGGAATGACTTTTGCTTGAATGTCTGGGATGTGAATCAGCGGTTAGCAATGCGCGGGTCGAAGGGGCTGGTTGAGCCGCTGAGGAAGCTGGCGAGTTCGGAGCCGATTACAAGTGTCAAGTTCTTTAGAGATCAGCCGGATACATTAGTCACAGGGGTGAAGGGGCAGTTTCTGAGGATTTATGATTTGCGTGGTACGTTTTCTATGTCTTTCAAGGTAGGGCCATGGCTGACTGGTTGTAGAGGGACCTGGGAATCCGTCGCTACAGTTCCCGACGAGATGCGTGCATAACCTGGCGATTGATTGGCTGGATGAGAATTATATTGCGTCCGGCTTAACAACGACGGATTCTACTGTCTGCATTTGGGATCGTCGGGTCGGGGCCCGTCTTTCTGCCGCAGTTACGCCGTCACCTGAGGCTGGACAGATGGAACCGGCGCTCGAGTTTAAGAATGTCCTCGCGCCCAAGTCGGCTCTCTGGAGTCTTCGGTTTTCGCGGACGAAGCGCGGCTGCTTAGGTGTTCTATCCAGTAGTGGGCATCTGAAGACGTACAATATCGTCAAGGAATACCTGGTCGAGGAGTACCGTTCACCTATTGACCGGACGCTTGGCCGGAACGTGAGTAGTTACCCGGAGCAGATTTACACCAAGTCGGTTCGAGACGTTTTTACCCCATTTGACCACCCATCCCGTGGGTATGCAGAGTCGGAACGAGTTGTTTCGTTTGACTTTCTCAACATGAGCACCTCCAATGAGCCTAGCGTTTTGACTTTATCTGCGAGTAATGAAATTGCCGTGACAGGAGTCAAACCACCAGCACCTCCTGTGCGACTATCATCGCAAGGGACCTTGGTGGGTGGAGGCCGGGAGGAGAATCGCGATTTTAAATTGGTGAAACCGCTCGAGGCTAAGCGCTCAAATATCGCGGCTATACTGAAAGACCTTCGGGGCAGCGCCTTGGAAAGGCAAGATAAACAGAACGGTGAGACGGGGCCTGCCCAACACGTCTCAAGCCGAGAGGACAGAGAGCGGACCTTATCTGTTGGCACGCTAGGCAGTCCTCTGACGGCCGAAGAGGCGTTGACTCTCATGACGGTGAATCGACAACGGTGCAAGGAGGGATATCTATTCAATGGAATGCGGAACAAGCAGATCCTTGCGGATGATGCCATTCTACAAGGATTTTGGGATTGGATTGATCGTGAGTGTTTTTGCATTATTGAGGGTTCTGTGCTAACAAAACAGGGGCACGGTCTGACTCTTCGAACGATTCAATGATTGTGAATAACTTGGATTTGAACTACCTGGGTGTCTTTGACGTCTGGACCGGAGATCTAGGTAGGCCGGGTCTTTTCTTCAGGGCGATGGAGCTAACTTTAGTAGGGCCCAGTCTCGAGGCACGCTGGCTCGGCCCGAGTGCTGCGCATTATCCAGACATCAACGATACTATTGTAGATCTAGTCCACAAACAGCTCGATTTACCTCAACTTAAAGGCTGCGAAACGAGTTTTCCCGAGCACAGATGTCTTGGCCTACAGATATGCGGTGCAGCTCAATCTCAGTCAGGACTTGAAGAGCTTGTCGAGGGATTATTAGCCAACGGACAGCACACCAAAGCTGCTGCTCTGGCTGTTTTTCAGGACGAGCCCAAGCTCGCGTACTTGGCCCTTCGAAGTAACATGCCGACGCAGGCGCATAAACTGCTTGCAATGGCCATCGCCGGTGCTGCAAAAGGAGAAACCGACTCGGACTGGGAAGAGACGTGCGCGGAGATTGCGAAGGAGCTCACCGACCCCTATGGCAGGGCCATTCTTGCGCTTGTCAGTAAAGGTGACTGGCGTTCTGTTATCCAAGAAACCACACTACCTCTCAAATACCGTGTGGAAGTCGCGCTACGCTGGCTTCCGGACGACGAGCTAACGACATACTTAACCGAAAGTACAAAAGAGACGATACAACAAGGCGATATCGAAGGGATCGTCCTCACCGGCCTTGGCTACTCGGCTATGGACCTCTTCCAATCCTACATCAACAAATACAACGACGTGCAAACTCCAGTTCTCGCAATGAGCCACACCGTTCCGCGCTTCGTCAACACTCAACCCAACAAGCAGCGCTTTGAGTCCTGGCGCGAAACATATCGCTGGCAAATAAACTCATGGAAGCTCCAACTTGAGCGAGCCCGCTTCGACGTGGGCTCGCGCAAATTCGCTGTCACTCACGACGGACGGCGCCTCATTGAACCCCCACGCCAACAAGTCAGCCTGACCTGTAACTACTGCACCCGCCCCCTAACCCAACACGACGCATCTTCCCAGTTTCCGCCCTCGGCTGGTAATGAAGTAGCACACCCAACCGTGGGGAATCCACTCGGCACGGCTGCCATGTCCGGGATGATCTGCCCCCGGTGCGGGCGACATATGCCTCGATGCGGCGTGTGCACCTTGTGGCTGGGCTCTCCCGATCCAATGTCCAAGGCTTCTATCGCGGCCGAGACCGCGGCGGCGGAGCAGCGGCAGCAGCCTTCGGAGGCGGAGATTATGCGCCGGTTTATTGTGTTTTGCATAAACTGTAACCATGGGTTCCATGCGCACCATGCGCGGGAGTGGTTTGCAAAGCACAAACTTTGTCCAGTGGCAGAATGTAGTTGCATTTGCGATCGTTAATACCCATTTGCTTCTTATTTCATAGAAATTAAGCTATTTTTTGTGAAAGAGCACAAGACTACGGAGTACACTCAGAGAGACAATTGAGGCTGAGAGTGGAGAGACCTCGGGGTAACGTCAAACCTTAAAAGGTGCCCAAAAATTCGATGGGTACGGAGGACGATCTGGACAAAAGGATAAAAACGAAAGTTTGGTGTAAGCGCTAGGATTCTGCCAGCAGAACTTCATTAACATAATTCCCGGGCAATCCGACCGTCCCGGGCGATCCACTCACCCAGTCAAAATATATATACTAGTCAATCTTAAAGCTATTTGTAACAACGCAATTCTTAATATTTTTAATTAAACTAAGTTTGGCAACGAGTAGGATATCAAGTTCTAGTATAGCCCTATATACCACACTTAGAACACTTTGGTGGCGCATATTTTTAGACTCCAGAAGCGAGCGGAGTAGACCTACTAGGACCACCTTTATCTATATTTAACTGCTTATTTTTTAATGTAATTAAGTCCCTTGCTTCTTAAACTTGGAGGCTATTACAAGGAGATATCTATTGCTTAGATTATTTCTTTTTCTGCTATTAAACCTTAATTTCCGTGTGGAGATTACATAGTTCCTTTAGTAAGAAGGCAGTGTTGTAGATAGCTAATTTACAGCCCTTTATAAGCTTGTCAAGGGCCTGTTTTAAAGTAATTAAAGATATCTAATTACCTGGATTAAGCATCTTCTTAACTAAGGAGACCTTCTTGTGTAGATAGCGCACTGTATAAGGTATATTAATTATAAAGAAGCTTGTCAAAGCCCCACAGCTAGGGGGGGGTGTTAAAGTAAATATTTAAATATTTAACTCCTTAAAAACCTTATTAGGATTAAATGGAAGTATCCCTGCTGCTCTAAAGCCACTTTAAATATTTTATATTATAAATACTTGCTTGCGCGCAGCAGGATAGGCCCGTAGGAAGTCAAGCTTGTCAATATGGTGGAATCCTAAGCGCATCTTTGCCTCAACAAGGGCCCCGTACGCGCGCTTTAATAGACTAAAATAACCAACATCTAGCGGTTGCAAGAGATAAGATAAATAAGGCAGCATGCAGATGCATATAATATTATTATCCTTGCATGTCTTGTTAAATTAAGGCGTAAGATAACTCCCATGGCCATCAAGAACTAGTAATTAAAAAAACCCCTTTATCCGCGTAGTTATTGCAGGAATAAAGCAATTCATAAGCTACTAAAGGCCTATTTTATTAGTTATCCACCTATTTGCGCTTACTTTAACCCTCTAATTAGGTAGTAAATTAAGTTCTTTAAACTATCCTTCCTTATAGAGCTTTCCTTTAAAGATAATACAAGTTAGAATACTAAATCCTGTAGTACCAATACATTTAATTATAGTAACCTATTAATAATTACCTAGTTAAATAAGATAAGGCTTTCCTGGTATATTTAAACATGTAACTACCTTAGTACTTGTAATAAGACCTATAGCAAAGCCTGTCTTATTAAAATTATAAATATCCTTGTCCTAAATACCATGCTTGTCTTAAACCTTCCTTAAATAGTTAAACTAGTTACTAATAACCCTAGGATCCTTGTAGAGCGCCCTCTTATAGTTATATTATTAAATAAAGCAGCATTTAATACTATTATAGTGGTTAATAAATTACTTAACCTAGTTTTTTTTAATAGGCTAAAAGGGGGTCTTTAAATCTTCTTAGAGGATTAAATTAGCTATTTACCGCATATATACAGGCCTAGGAGTAACTCCACGCCTATCTCTTACTTTAATCTATTTTATTAAAGCCGCCTCCTAAGTTATAAAGAGCTAATACATGTGGTTATAGAGTTCTTATTAGGATAAGTGTCCTTTTAATTAATCCTAAAGTATTAAATAAGGTATATTAAAAATAGTTGCTGCTTGGCAAATATTTAGAATTTCACCCTTTTTAAGAGCTTGTATCACAAGTTAGATCCTCCCCTCCTGCTCCATTAGTTTTTAACAAGATTAACGCGGTTTTCGTGGCATGATGGTTATTTAAATAGTTACATGTGTTTAACGCGTGGGAAATTAATGTGTTGAGCAGATCGCCCGGGATAGTTAGATCGCCCGGGAATTACGTTAGAACTAGTTGATTACGTACACAAGAGACTTGCTTAGTTTCACCAATTGGTTACTTGTCCTGAGCACCAGTGTAGAGGTGCAAGTCCTGCTCAGGTGTTGTACACAGGGCCCGTATAACTAGACAAAAAGAAACTATATATACCTGCGCTCTGCTGCCTGGAGGAAAATAGAAACTTTAAACAAAAGAGAGCTTGTATATACCTTAAAGGACAATTGGATTGCCCTTGTTACCCTTGTCTGGATCTAAGTTGATTGGATTATCAGCCGCCTCGCCCTCCTGAGGGTCTAAGTTGATTAGACCAGCATGTTGCCCTTGAATCCCCACAGGTTGACTGCCACTTGCACCTTGTACAAGACCGCCAGCCTGACCACAAGCAGTGCACGAATTTGCCAGATCCGGCCATTTGCAATTGGCGCAGTAACTACTAAATACGCCCGGTACTGAGCGACATTCAGGAAAGGCAGTCTTACCTTGTTTCTCCTGGTAACGATCACAAGGCCGATAACAGGCTACCCCCCTTGATTGGATGAGCAAGGCGTTGATGTACGAGTCTCTCTTGCCATGTATCTGATAAGCATTTACTTTGCCATGAATAAAAGCTATATCCTGACCTGGACGGTCTAGCAAGCGCCTCTGTACATTGTTTTTCAGGTACTGTGCAAGCAAACGACCCTGTATAGGGAGGACAGGATGCTGAGTAGCTGGAGTGCTGGCTAAAAGCCGGGTGAAGAGCATCTCCAACTCTACATTGCTTATTGGATGATGGGTAGGCAGGTTGATCGTGGTGTTATTAGGTGTGAGGCTAAGAGTCTTGTACGAAACGCTCAATTCTCCATGGAGAATCGATTGGCTCGTACAAGAAGGAGTTAGCAGATGCTTTGAGGCACGGAGAAGAAGGTAGGAGACAGGAATGGCTCGTACGACATCGTGGTGGTGGTGGTGGTGGTGGTGGTGGTGATGATGAAGAGTTGCAAAGGAAAGAGAAGGTCTAAGGTGAGGAGAAAATAAAGGCTTCCAGCTTGTGTTATTGCTTAGTCGCTTACAGTAAATAGTAACCAGCCACAGAGTTAAGCCGCGTACGGGGCTTAACTCTATCTTTATTCACTCACTTGCTTGAATACATGAAGAATTGAACCCAAGTGTCCCTGTATAATCAGAGTGTTAAGCCTTTGTACAGGCGAAGCAAAGCAAGCGAAGCAGAACAAGCGAAGCAGAACAAGCGAAGCAGAACAAGCGAAGCAGAACAAGCGAAGCAGAACAAGCGAAGCAGAACAAGCGAAGCAGAACAAGCGAAGCAGAGCGTTAAGGCTCTGTACAGGCAAAGCAGAGCAAGCGAAGCAGAGCGTTGAGGCTCTGTACAGGCGAAGCAGAGCAAGCGAAGCAGAGCAAGCGAAGCAGAGCAAGCGAAGCAGAGCAAGCGAAGCAGAGCAAGCGAAGCAGAGCGTTGAGGCTCCGTACAGGCGAAGCAGAACAAGCGAAGCAGAGCGTTGAGGCTCCGTACAGGCAAAGCAGAGCAAGCGAAGCAGAGCGTTGAGGCTCCGTACAGGCAAAGCAGAGCAAGCGAAGCAGAGCGTTGAGGCTCCGTACAGGCGAAGCAGAACAAGCGAAGCAGAGCGTTGAGGCTCCGTACAGGCGAAGCAGAGCAAGCGAAGCAGAACAAGCGAAGCAGAGCGTTGAGGCTCTGTACGAGCGAGCATCCTCCAGCAGAATGATCAGAGCATTAAGGCTCTGTATAAGTAAGTGAAATTGGGATCCCGAACTCTGCAGAACGTTCAATATCCTCTGGCTGGAGGATATGGCGCCTTCTTGTACGATGTGCCACACTATCCTCCTCTTTAGGAACCGGTAGTGATAATAGTTCATGAAGAGCCTTGTTTTCTGCTTCATCCACTATTTGATCTTCTAGCTTAGCCTCTGGCTCCCTTAATACAATAGAAAATAAGCGTTTTCGGGAAATACTTCGTACGGCGCTAGTCTCCTGCTTGATATTGGGCACTAGCTTGACCTTAGGTTCTTGCTTGACCTTGGGAGCTTGGATAAAGGGGGTTTAGATAGCTGGCACTCGTACAGCAGGTGGTTTGCGTTTTTTAGCTGTTTTTTCTGCTTCTGGTGAACTTGGAGGAAGAGTTTGAAGGATAACCACCTGTATTCCCTTCTTTAAATCAAAGTGCTCGAGGATTTCATTTGTTGATTGC
>JAPDEI010000055.1:0-256193 GCA_027569055.1 Aspergillus baeticus
TTTCAGTTAGTTAGATTACCCCTATTCTTCCTGTATTTAGTGCAGTATCGTAGCTAGATTCAAGGAATCAGACCTTCATATTCTTGCGGTTGTGGACCGAATATTACGTACGCCGCGAGCTCCGACAGGTTGCGAGGATTTGGGAGCCAACTCCTCCTGTGCTCCCGAAAATCGCTGCTGTTGTCATGATGATGGGGTTTCCGGCGATAATGACTTTGGTGATGTCAATTACAGGGAAATTCCATGAACCGGAAAGGAGAATGCCCAAGGACTGGAGGGAAATACGAAATATGTAGGCTGCAAGTCGTCACGTCACCATGGCTTACTTTATAGTCACTTGTACATGTGGCTTACGTTATCCACTCAATAGCTTTGATAAGCCACAAACCTCCTTGAAGGAGTAAGGTATTTAAGCCATAGCCCATGTTCGATTCCAATTATTCAGAAGAAATATTCTATCCATAGAATATATTTTCTTGGCCAATATTGTTTGGGAATGGAGGAACTCAGTCCTACCCATTGCAACAGGGGGATGACGCTTACAGCGCCTACCTCCAGCCCTAAGTCTATCCTAGCTCGTGTAACCTCCTAAGATTAGAAGAAGTAGTACAAGACGCCACGCTTCTATTCTCCTAGAGAATGTGCGGACCGAACAGCTGCATCCAAGACATGGTAAAGGAGCCATCTATAGCAAAGCCATCCCTTTCCCAGTCAAGAACTCCCCCAACGCTTCCGTCGCCTCCCGGCACATCTTCTCAACATCAGCATTCGTAATTATCCCATTGCGATAATTGATCGCTTCCTCAACCTTCTTAAAATCGTTCCCTACTCCGTCTGCCCGCCACTCGTAACAGTCTCCGATAAACCGACTGCTCTGGACAAGCCATTGCGTGCGTTCCCGGCGGCTGTTGTCAAAAGTAGTCAGCGCAGCTTCCAGGTCGCGATGGTTCTGCACGCGTTCGTCGGCGAGCAATGTGGCGAGGACTGCTGTATCCTCCAAGCAGAATCCTGCGCCAGCGCCATGGTGAGGGCTTGTGGCATGGGCCGCGTCTCCTGAGATGGCGATGTGGCCTTTGGAGAAGAAAGGGACGGGGTTGATGCCTAGGTCAAAGATCGCCCACTGTAATCTGTTAGTGTCTTAACAAATTGTTGGCTCGGAGTTTGAGGTGTTGTGGGAGTCACGTACAATACTGAGCTTAGGCTCACATAGTTTCAAGAGTTTAGTGACGTTACTGCCATATCCAGCAAAGTCCCGGAGGGCCTCTTCGCGTGTTCCATCACGAGTTAATCGGGGGTATTCCTTCCAGGTCTCGGATGTTGTATGGAAAGCGACAATGTTGAGTGTTTTGCCTTGGTTGACGGGGAAGGTGAGCATATGGTTGTTCGGGCCCATCTGGCTGTGTTAGTCATACTGTACTTGTTGTCCCATCCTCCCCAATCCTTTCAGTTTTGGCTTCAGACTTACATGCATGCACGAGTTCGATGCCAGCTCCTCTCCGATAGCCTCAATCGCCTTTTCCATCGGTACCAGGCCGCGATAGGCATACTTGTGAGTGAAGGATGGGTTGGCAGAGGGATGGTCCTCACCGACAAGAATCTTGCGTACGGTCGACTTGATTCCATCGCAACCGATGACCACGTCTGCCTCCTCTATCGCTCCGTCCTCGAACTTTAGAACAAGTTTCCCATCACTCAACCGCTCTTCAATTGTTTCAAGCCGCTTATTGAACTGCGCAACATCCTCCGGAATCAGTTTGACCAATTCATCCAGAAAATGCGCGCGATGGACACCCGTTTGGCCCAGATTGTTTGAGATGGTGAACGCGATCTCTTGCGTCCTCTTCTCCATACCCGTGTTGTAGGTGCTCTCGCTATCCGTATATCCATCGAGATAATCGAACCACACTTTCTGCTTCGACGGCCAGAGATTCGTAGTGCAGACCTTGGCAAATGCATCGTATATTCCGCTATGGCACAGCTTCATAGCCTGGGCAGCATTGGGGCCGAACGACACGCCTGCGCCAACCTCAGAGAAAGCAACAGCCTGCTCATATATTGTGAGAGAGATACCACGGTGGTGGAGGGCAATGGCGAGACTGAGGCCAGCGATGCCTCCACCAACGATAGCCACGTGGAAGTTCTTCGTCTTGGGTAGGGAGCCCATTGTATGATAGGTTATGATGTGGTGGATATGAAGGTTTGGGAGGAATACGGTAAGTTGGCTACCCAGGGTTTATGAAACACCTGATGATGATCGTCTAGGCTCATGATTTGAGGTCATGAAGGCCGTGGGCCAGACGAATCGGATCGCAGCAAGCTCGTTCGGATCTGGGGTAAGCCACAAGCTGCCCCAATCGACCCTCTTCGGATAGAGAACTCGGGGACGGTTAAGCGGCATTCTCTCCGTGACCAGGGACACCCGACAATTATCCGTGAGATTGCCCTTCTCTCAGACTCCTGAGTAAGCTACACTATGCGGAAACCCAGTGTCAGTTACATTGTACACCGCGCATGCCTTTCCCCAATCTCCGGGAGTAAAGGGATTTCCCGGTTCCGATACGCGCCACCCTGTCGGATGCTAGATTTTGGACATCAAACCAGGCCAAACACCTACCGACAGATCAATAAGACATGGAAAAGATGATTCTCTAAGAACAGTGGCTTGTCTTCAACTACACCAAAAGATTATTGATACTTGATTCTCCGCATTTGTTGATTTCGACTATCACAGCGAGTGGGATGGTTCCGATGATGGGGATTAACGAGTCAGGCGCTTGGAATCCGCTCCGAAACTCCAATCGCACGCTATACATTGAACTCCATCCTTCAAGTTTCGTGATATCCTCCAGACGTTGGTGACTGGCATGTTAACGGTTGTCTTCCCTTGTCTGGGGAACCCCGGCAGTTGGATAAATCAACAACTACCATCTACGTGGGAATCACTATGAGATGGTCCTCGTTTTGCTGGGTCTCTCAAATTCAATGCCATGTTGGAGAGAAGCTCCAATCATAATACTTTCTCGCTGCAGCTATCTCAGAATGGAAACTGCCCAGAATTGCATTCAGGCCAGGCGCCAGACAGAAAAATCCAGCTTCCCCAATCCTTGGCAACGCTGGGGGGGCGGCATTTTTGTTGCTGCGAGAAACATCCGACCTGCAGGAAGCTAAAAACATCTCACCTGTGTGGACTCCAAGGCACTCCTCTTCCGATGTACGAGCCAATTCCTCTGCCGGTTTGGTTCCTTGCTATCAAGGGTACATGAGATATATGGTTGGATAACTCCTACTACCCTGTGTCCGGCAAGTCTTTATTTTTCTCAGCACGAAACGGAAGTTTCTGTCACTCAGGGATTCCGAGTTTTGCCCGCATGTTTGCCATGTGCTAAGAAAAAAAAAAGTTCAGTTACCAGGGGTTCCAACTTCCAGCCTTGCATCACAGCTGCATGAGTCCACAGCGGTGAAAGGCTTTCTTTGTATGTAGCCAACAACTCAAGGATGGCCGTTGAACAAAGCGACCGGCCGGTTTTGCTCAGGGACTGGTGGCTGCGACGAAGTATGGATAGCTTTTAGCGCCATTTCTCCAAATTCGAGGCGGAAGACACGGCAACCATATTTCTTTCGCTTCAGACCATATTGGGCATCAACCCCTCTTGACCGGTGAAATGGATGCGGACTCCGAGGCACCAGTGACAAGGAACAACCACCGTTGGGGAATCTCGTTGATCACAGTCGCAGTAGTGTCTTGGAGATAAGTTCGCCCCCTCCTTTTTCACATTCTAATGGTTCCATGGGAATGATGAAAAGCTCGAAACCGCCCAATTTTAGGAGGCTTACCCAGAGTATAAGGCCCGCAGCGAGTTTTGCCACAGCTTGATCGCTCTTTGACTTCTGGTCGACTTCTGGGCTTCTTCCATTTTTCGTCGTCGATGACTAAGGCACCGCCCCACACGGGAATACAAAGGAACCAAAGTGGCGTCAAGCTAAGCTGAAATTTCGCCTCTAAGGAGCTGGCCAGAAGAAAGTTGGAGCTCCCAGCTCCAGGTTGGTCGCATGAGAAGCTCAAGGCCAGAGAGCTGGGGAGAGCTGGGAGGGGAAGGTGAGGAGGGGGAGGGGCATGGTTGCAACATGGTTACTTTTAGCCGGCTCACCTCTGCCCTGTCAACTGGGAAAGCATCAAGTGAGATGACACCATATTGCCAACCTCGCAAACCTCCTCCTAGTTTCTTTCATAGGCTCTGATTGCTTTCTTTCTAATGCAAGGTTGTAGCTACAAAATTTCAGCTGATCATGCTGGAGCTGTCGAGTCCATCTCTTGGGCTCCACTCCTGCAGTTCCCGAATCGCCGGCCAGGCTGACTAACTGTACTGTATGGTAATTCAAGGACTGCTCCGGGTTTCGCAGTGCTTGAAGAATGGAGGACAGCGGCTGCAATTTCCCATGTCTCTCCCTGTGACACTGGAATATATTCGCTACGAGGCATTTAGAAGAGAACTAATCAGGCCAGGCAACAACTATAACTTGTTGGCAGGTAGATACTAGGTGTCCATGATCAATTTTGTGGCTCGTCTGTTACGGTATAGTCAGGTAATTCCACTTCATTGCGATCCGAGGCCGATGTTACCAAACACAAGATACCAGTGTCAGACTGGAGACAACCCATCGCAACGTCGCACGCACACGCAATTACAGCATGCCGTCGGAGATGACTCTAATGTAGCAGCCGCCAAAAGACTATATAGAGAAGTTCAGAAAAACAGAGCATTATTATTAGATGCCAACAGCGGCCTGGGTGTGAAATTCTCACCAGAAGAAGATAGACTCTGGCTTGACGAACCCACTTCTCAAGCGGCTACGGCGCTGTCCCACGTTCTTCGGGTTATCGATAAACCAGTGGCATCTAATTCTCTTACGCCAAATCATTCAGATAATTATGAATGCTGCTGAGACAAAATATCTCACTGTGAAGGATTATTAGACTGTCTTATCCTTGTACCTTGAAAAGAATGCATCCTCCAGCGCCATTCCAGCTGGTCCAGCGCAACGCAGATGTTGACAGGATGATGTAAATGGAGCACAGCATAGATAACCTTCCTCCAAATCGCCTTCTCGGTCAGGCCGGGACAAGACAAACCGTGTCACCGGATCAGTCCTGCTCAGAGCTCGAAGGTCTCGAGAATCCAACAGAGCTCGAGCTCTGGAAGAAGGAAGTTTCTCCTCTTTGGCCCCCGTTCACTCCCGCCGCCCATCTTCATTCGTCGTGCTCTCCACCTTTTCCCACCCGGTCGCCTCCATTCGTTTTCGCTCCTCCTGCAATTTTCATTACTGCATTGAACCGGAGTCGAGCTTTCAGTCTTTTCCCTCCAATCAGTCTCCTGCTTACCACTTTATCCATCTCCTCGCCTTCCCACTAGTCTCATCGCAGCTTAGCTTTCCAGGACGCAAAGCTTCCTGGCCTTTCCCCCTCCCCTGTGAGAAACCTGCCCTATTCCTCCCTTGACCTTCCGATGCATTGCTCCTAGCTCCCTATCCTTTTATTAGAGCTTGTTACTCCCTTCGGAGCTGCAGGACGAGGCCATCACTCGTTCTCGAGCAATTTGTTGCTTTCACCTCTTCCAACCGCGGAGCATCGCCTCCATCTCTCCTCTCTCTCTCCCTATCTCCAGAGTTCGGCCGATACAACCTGTAAGCTCAACAATTGTCACAGGTGCGACAAACTCTGACCACTGCCAACTCATTTATTCCGATCTGGAGCATGCATCGCGACGTGAGATCCGCAGCTTGAATCGACATTGATCTGAATCGCCTATCCTCAATTCTTTGTTGCCGTGCTGGCCTACCTCTGACGCAAACCCCGCGAATAAGACGGATTCATGCAGACCATGCCGCCCCGAGCGTCCTTGACCAGCTCCTTTTCCGTGACCGATGCCAACAATGAGGTGGTTTGTCCCTTGAAGAACAATGATGGCTCCAATTGTCGGAAAAGATGTTTGGGGGTTAGTCCTTACCATACCCCGCCACCAGAAGCTCCCTCCAGATCTCTTTTTTCCCGCTCTTATCGATTGCGCCCCACCGCAATCGCAACGAGCTTCGCTAGGGAAAAAAGAGTCACTTAGTTATCTGAAAAGATTTATCGACTTCTTTGCACGAGGCTAATTCCATAATTTCGATAGGAGAAACGCTATCGCTCCATGCAGGAACATATCCGGCGAGCCCATCCAAACCACTACATACCGAAGCTTCCGGCGACCGAGGAGAGCTTTATCATGATGGTCACCACTCCTCTTGACCAGCGTGCCCACCTTACTCCTCCTCAAACTCAGTCCAGGAGACGCAATGGTTAGTTTTGGCTTTTGCGGGGACAACCTTGAAGAAAGCTAAACTTTGTAGATGTTACCGACCGGGATTTCTATGGCCGCGAACCTAACTCACCCGCGACCCCACGGGGTATTGACGAAACTCACCCTGCGGCAGCAACTGCAGCGGTCGCGTTAGCCCAATTGCATCATAACCGCTTGACCTCGGACTGGGATACGGATGTGGTATGGCAAAACTGCTGCAAAATTAATATTTGTGTGAGGTGCTAATACTAGCGTAGGAAATACATTCCGACAACGATATCGGGAGAGAGCCCATGCGATCGTCGATTGAGCTTCCCTCCCTGCGCGATCACTTCAAACAAGAATCGTTACCCCCATTCTCGTCACCCCGGCCAAGATCGCTTCTGCCCTCTATCCTCAACCATTCTCCACCCGGTCGCTCTTCGACGCTTCCTCCGATCCAGAGGACTAACAAGCTTCCGCGCCCTCGCAAAGGATCCATCACCGGGGCACGGAAGGCAAAGCATGAACGGTCAAAGTCGAAGGAGTATGGCCGTCGACCAAGTTTAGGCGACCGGAAAGCTCTATCTGCAGAGCCACAGACTGCCGCCTGGGCGCAGGGCAAGCGCTGGGAAGACCTCATCGAGGCAGCGACATCGGCCACTGAGGTCGACGATGATCGGCAATCCGAGGTGAGCTTGCACTGGTAATCCTGGGCTTGTAGTCAATGGTAAATAACCGGACAGCAGATGGGACGTTCGCCCACCATACCGCCGATGATTCCGAATATCACATCCATCACCTCAGCACCCTCGGTCAAGAGTCGGTCATCAATGCCTCCTGCATTCCAATCTCCTGGATTACCAGCGCCTGCCTCGCATCGCCATTTCCCGCCACCACACTCGTACGCGGCGTCACCTCTCCACAAATCTTTAACGCCGCCGCCGTACGAATTTTCGCGCAACCGTGATACTGACCTTGAGCCTTTTCCGTCCATCGAGTCTTCTATAGATTCTATGTCCACGGCATCGGGAAAGACCTTTAATTACTCTAACCACGTGAATTCGACCGGCCATCCCGACTCCAGCCCAGTTTTGAACATGTTCCCATCCTCGGCTGCCCAGCGACAACACCATCGGTTCTCTAACCCTACCCCAGCGTCCTTCCGCAACAGGGAAATACAGATCTTTTGCGCGAGCTGCAAGCGAGCATGGCCTTTGAATGAGTGCTATGCCTGCACGGAGTGCATCTGCGGTGTATGCCGTGACTGCGTGGTGAGCTACATCAGCAGCCCGCCTACGCCATTCAAGAATGTCACTTCCAGCCCCGGTAGCGCAATGTCTCATGGTCCGACAAGCTATCCCAGTCCGCGCGGTTGCCCCCGATGCCGAGTTGTAGGTGGCAAATGGAAAGCGTTCCAACTCGATGTTAAATAGAGCACTATGCATCATGCATCACACACAAGCCCTCGCGAGGGCTCATTATGGCTTATGGAACTTATGATTAACGGCTGAGGGTTCACGGTACTCAAAATTACGTTTCAACGAATGACACATCAAGCACTAACGGGCATCGATGCGATGAGTGCCCGAATGTGTTACGGCAGGGCTGGCCCGACCAACTACTAGCGGGTACTCTCGCTACAGCCGGCATGTTTGCTTGTAAAAAAAGCTGGGCTTTTGATTTTTTTTTTTTTTTTTTTCTGGACATGACTAGTGGGCGCACAGTGTTGGTATTATCATTTAGGCGGTTTATATACATTGCGGTGGCATTCTGAATTCATTTATTGTCTTTCTTTTGGGTTTGATTGCTGATATACTTCAGACAACCTGCGTGCATTTGTGGTTGATTTTTGGGCAGTACATTTTGAAAGATTCGATGATATTTCTTGAACTGATACGAGTTTTCTTTGGTTGGTCATTGCTATTATTGTTGACTGTGGCATCCAGACACTAAGTGGCGCGCAGTTCACTCGTCCCAGATAATGCTGCTTAGACCCTCGAGCGTGTTAGGCTCGCCAGGAACTCCCACCACCAGGTCTGCCACAACCTCACCGAGTGCTCCGGTATCAGGGTCCCGGGTGACAATCGCGACATTGGAAGAGAGCTGGTTTCCAACGGCAACCAAATCGCCGGCCTTGTTGATCGCAAATGTGCGAGGGAGTACACCATACGAGGAGGTAATCTCCTCAAACGCAAGCGTGCCGTTACCGCCGCGACGCGAGTTCGCAAGGGAGTCATCGCCGTCGAAGGCAGCATCCATTCTCACTGAGACATAGATGTTGTCACCTGCCAGCCGAATCTCCCCTAGAGAAGCTCCCTCCGGCAAGACCTCAGGATAAGGCACGTCCACGTCGATTTGACGGAATCCAAGACATCCAGCGGTTGGGTATGAAATCGCGAAAGCCTCAACTTCGCCGTTCAACTCGCCAGCAACGTAGAGGATAGTCTGCGGCGCGGCTCCCGGAGCACGGCCTCTGATCTTGGGAGCATCCTCGCCCGTCCAGAACACGCCGTGACGCGGGCCTCCACCAGCTGTGTAGTTCAAGCTGGAGCAAGCGCTGAGTTTGCCGCTACTCTTGTCGATCGCAAAGACACGGACAAGGTCGGCGCCCAGATCGGGAACGAGGACAAAACCTCCGGTCGGGTCGAGCAAAGCCTGGTGCGGGTGCGGCGCCTCCTGGCGATCGGGGACCGCACCGGGCCTGAACAGCTCGAATTCGAAGACCTGAAGAGGGTCGGCATTTTCCTCGAGAGGAAGCTTGTATGTCGAAATGGCGGAGCCGGAGCTATTTAGTACTCATATTAGCTTCCAATCAATCACAACACGTTTGCATGAAACCTTTTCCTTTTCTTCTGGTAAACAAGGGGAAACCCACTAATGCGCGACAGCCAAAAACTGCCCATCCTCACTATCATATATCACATTATGCACCCCACTCCCCGGCGCACTTCCTGTCACTGCAATTTCGCTCAGGGTCCCATCCTCAGCAGCAGCAAGCGCAGTCAACGACCCATTGACTGACTCATTCTCATTCTTCCACCCGTACTCATCGGAGCAGTAGATCGTACGCGTCGCAGAGTCAAAAGTAATCCAGCTCGGATACGTGCCACAGGTTTCAAGCGACGAAGCCTCGGTAAGAGCATAGCTCCCGTTGCTGGTGCGGTCGAGCGAAAGCGTGTAGACTGTCTTGGTTGAGTAGTGCGTTGCGTAGAGCTTTGTGGCTGTGGCGGCGCTTGCTAGGCCGAAGCTTAGCAGCACGAGGGTGGAAGTATATCTCGATAACATGTTATTGCCCGGCTGCAAAGATAAAAAACGAGAGGGAGAAAAGTGAAATCCGGAACCCGCCTGAAGAAAGAAAGAAAGAAAACACGTAGTCGCGATGCAAATAAATAAGTCCCGCCGTCGATGATTACCGCATTCGTCAAGGGGAAGTTTGAACCAGGCTGACCAGCATACCTTATGCAAGGGAGCGCGCGCGATGATGGAATTGAAATGTGATCGTCAGGGACTGAGAGGGGCCGTACCACCGTGCTTATGCAGCCAATGCGGAGATTCCTAGATTAATTGGGTGCTCCGTACATTGTCTGAATGGTGAGGTTTGGTCTATAGTATCGGAGCCTCCCCGACGGTTTATATCAGCCAGGTGAAATGATAAGCTCCCTGAAACATATCCTGACATGCTGGATGTAAGTGTTTGGTTGATCTTTCCCGGCGTTTCGGATACCCCCTGGTCGTCAGTTGAAGAAAAGAGGAAGGTACCTTGGGTCGTCCTTTCCTTTTCAGGCGATATCCGGGGAGATAATTGTGGAAGGTGCAACCCTGCGCAGCTTCGAGCGTACCTTCCTGTTATGGAATGCAGACAATAAGGCGGGGAAGGCATGATGGTGGTGCCTTCCCCGACAAAATCTCATCGGCTTCAATTAGAAAGAGCGATCCAAGATGCTCATGCCTTTTAGAATACAATTTACGCAGGGAAGGAACAACGGTCTGAAGGCTAGGCTCCTGGGCGCTCTTTCCATTTTCAATTGATGTCTTGAGGAATGAACAAGGTGCGTTTAAATGTCCTCCACCATCGCGATTGGAGGAATTCAGCCACCTCCGCGAATTTAGCGTAGACATTGTTGCGAAAGTGCCGTAACGAACACATAGTGCAATTGACATGGACCGGAAGCCTGGCCCATTTCTTCACTCTGCCATACACTCATTGACCTATTCGATCCTCTATATGCATTAATATATTGCCAATATACTGGTATTATGAACTTGTAAAAAACAGCATCACAACCTCTGCTGCCACCTTTGCATCGTCATCATCCTCCGGCATCCCCTCAACTCGTCCTTTCTTAATCAGGCTAAGATACCTCTCCACATCCTTGGGGTCCCAGCCGCTCCTCCTCCCAAACTCCAAGCACGTCTCTGTGTTGACAAAGACATCGAACTCGAAGTGCCCCTGGTACGTCAATACCCGGCCCGGATAAAATAGTCCCTGCACGGGACAGAGCTCCGTTGACCCGACATTCGTCCACGGCTCTGGTAGTGCCTTGATTCTAGGTAGAAGAGAGACCCAGTCGCCATGAATCATCTGTAATCGGAGCTGGTTTACGACCGGCAATGAGGCGGAAGAGAGGTTCGGAAAATGTGCGGCGAACTCTGGGTTAAGCGTTATAGACGCGAGGCCCATCTCTGAGCCATGTGGACACGCTTCAACAGTGACAGTTGGTGGCTCTAAGGTTTGCGCCTGCGCCGTGAGAAGAGCCTGGCCGATGATCTGGTGACCGAAGCACGAGCCGAACATCTTGACGTGTGGGTATTCGTTGAAGACCTTCTGGAGAAATGCCTGTAGCGGGATAATCCATGGGTATTTTGCGGATTCGTACGCTGCAGCTGCAGCACCTGTTATCAAGATTGCGTCAAAAGGGACAGAGAGCGGGTTCATGCTGCCTCCATCTCCATTTGTTACTGGGCCGTTGGCCTCTGTTGGGGTCCGTGGGGATGTGCGCAAGCTCCGGAGCGGTGGTAGAGAGCCGCCGACGACATCGAACGCTGTCGTGTAGATCGTTGACGCGGGAAAGTTAAGTCGGGATGCGGCCGCTTGGAGAAGATGGCGGAACTGAGAGCTGTAGAGGCCACGCGCAGAGTAGACGGTTGGGACGGGGACGTCGACGTCCAATATCGCTATGTGAAGCATCTTACCTTCAGACTTCCTCGAGTGTCTATGAGTGCACAAGTATGGTAGTGAGAAAAACATATTGAGGGGGACTCGACAATTTATCTGGTGCTAGGGGCCCCGCGAGCGAAGGGATTTGATTACCAGATCAGGAAGTTGTATACGGTCGAGCCGCAGCTGGACAGAGAGCACATTGAAATATCAAGTACATTGAGTAGTGAAAAGAGATGTTCTATCAAATGTAGAATGACAATTGATCTCGAGACAATGTGTAGGCATCAGAAGTATACAAAACCAGGATGGAGGGGCAACATGGGGTACTCCACATTTAGGAACCCCATTCATTGAGAACAGCGGGATTGTGCATGCATAACAAGCCGATTGATAAGATGTTGTGTTTCTATCTCATAGTTACATACTTCCAAGTCTAGAACAGGTGCAGAACTCCCTTGGTTGTCATGGATGCCATATAATTTTCCCGCGCTCTGTTGAATTCTAGAAGACCGTTTCCTCGGGTAGCCGATTGCTCCTGCTTTTTTTTTTCCTAGTCGCGTTGCACTCGTAGTCTCAGAATCGCGTAGGATGACGCCATCAGAAAGGCCAATCACGCCGCCCACAGCAACAATGATCGGAGAGTTCGCCCTATCAGCTTCACATCTTCCACGATCTGCCAGCACGCAATGTCCTCCACTGTTTGCATGACAGCTCGAGTGCCTTTTGGGAATGTCTATACTTACCCCTCTACCGGCCGAGTGGCTTCAAGGCGAAACCTGCTGCTCCGTCTATAAATATCCCTGTTGCGCCTCCGTTGACTGAAGTATACAAAACTAAAAAGAAACCAAGCAGTCACCTGCAAAACCACCCAGAATCCCCTCATAATGGCCACTCTCACTCAAGCCCCGGCTGCTGTGCCCCTCGATGTCTTCCCAGACGGTCTAAAAACCACTGGACAACATCCTCCAATCTATGAAGCGCTTCATCCGTTTGATGAATTTCCGAAGCAGATCTCCGGCCCTACCCTGTGGAAGGCAGAGGACTACAAAGACGCCCCTGAGAAATGGACGCATCGATTTACTGAGGAGGAGGTTGCCGAGCTGAGCGCAACAGCTGATGCCTTCTTGGCTTCGAAGACACCTCTCACTGGCATTTCAAAGGTATGGTCTATCTCCCGTTTCTTCATTAGTCGGCTTGGCTAATAAGAGAACCTAGTCAAACTTCCCCCTCCCCAAGCTCTCTGCCCTCCTCATAATCCTCCGCGAAGACCTTCTCAACGGCAAGGGATTCATCCTCTTCAAGGGCTTCCCCGCCCAGGAATGGGGTAACCACAAGTCCGCCGTCGCATACATGGGTCTCGGCACATACTTGGGTTATTTCGTCTCTCAGAACAGCCGCGGCCACGTCCTAGGTCACGTCAAGGACCTCGGAGAGGACCCAACAAAGATTGACTCTGTGCGCATCTACCGCACAAACGCCAGGTACGTTTGCTTTACCCCGCCCCCGCCCCCGCCATAAGTTAGTCGGAACAACGCGACTAACAAGGCAAACACAGACAATTCTTCCACGCAGATGACTGCGACATCGTCGGCCTCCTTTGCGTCCACCGCGCCCTCGAAGGCGGCGAATCAGACATCGTCTCCTCCCACCACGTCTACAACACCCTTGCCATCGAGCGCCCGGACGTCCTCAAGACGCTCACGGACCCAATCTGGTACTTTGACCGCAAGGGCGAGACATCCAAGGGTCAGGAAGAATACATCCGCACCAGCGTGATGTACCTCGAGCGCGGCGAGAATGCCCGCGTCTACACGAAGTGGGATCCCTACTATGTCCGCTCCCTCACCCGCTTCTCTGACGCGGGCCTCGTCCCGCCTCTTTCCCCCGCTCAGCTTGAAGCTCTCCAGGTGCTTGAGGAAACCTGCCAGCGTCTCTCTCTGCACATGATCCTTGAGGTCGGTGACATCCAGTTTGTTTCAAACTCGCATGTTCTTCATGCCCGCACTGCGTATAAGGACTATGCGCCCCCTGCGCCGCGACGACACCTGATGCGTCTGTGGCTCGCGACGCCAGAGAATGAGGGTGGCTGGAAGCTGCCGTTCTGGGATAGCAATGAGAAGAAGAGGGGTGGCGTGCAGGTTGATGATACGGCGCCGGTAGCGCCACTAGATGCGGAATAAATCTGCAATTTAGTAAAATAACCCTTTGAATGTTTTTTTTTTGTTTGGGTTGTATCTTAGCGATGATTATTGACATGTTCTATTTATTCATTATTCGGTCGTCACGGGGCATGATATGCTAGTATAGTAATACACAACAGACATCAGCGGAAGCGGAAAAAATAAACGGGAAGAATCATCGCACGATCTTATAATTGCCGCCGCTGACAATCTCCAGTTTCCCCCGTGAAACCATCCCAGCTAGGAACTCGCGGAGCTCCTCATTGCTGAAGGGGAAACCACCGGGCACGGCGATCTTGAGCATCATGACGATCCGCTGCAACGGCATGGTACCCTGGTTCGTCAGCATTCCCACGATAAATTGCCAGTACAGGTTCATCTTCTCCATGGCCGCCGCCTCGGCAGATTCCCTTGCTGCGGCCGCAGCTGCCGCTGCCGCATTCGCTGCTGCGGTTTCTGCGTTACTGGTATCGCCGGCGCCGCTGGGATTGCTGGATGATCCGATCGGCACGGCATTATTGTCGTCGCTGGCGGGGTCCTTGGTGGGTAGGGTCTCCAGAACGCGGAATGTATCCCGCTGCACCTCGGTAAGGATGCGTCGGCTAACCCAAAAGAGACAGGCGCTGTGTACAAGGACAGCGGACATTTCGAGTTGCGAGGCAAGCTCGGCGGTGGTTCTAGTGACGGATTCGTTGTTGGGGGAGTTGAAGGAGTAGATCACCGTTGCTTGCCATGTTGTGACCTCTTCGACAAAGACGCGGTCTTCAAGGTCCAATTCGACAGTGACCTGGCCGAGGCCGTGGAGCCAGGTGAGCTTGCGGGATTGTTTGAGTGATTCGAAGCCCTCGGAATAGCGTTGCTGTAATTGGATGATTTCGTCGGGGGCTTTGAATTGCTGACCTTGAATCTCGGGCCAAAAGAAGTGTGAGAGGATCTTTGCATGAAGGTCGGGTGTGCCGTTGTCTTGGCCTGGCGAAGTTACCATGCCTTGGTCGTTTCGAACAACGGCATCGACTCGGCGCGAGTCAAAGATATCTCGTAGCATGACTTCGCAGGCCTGCAATGCGTTGTCGCCGAAGCGGAGTTTCAGCAGCTCCAAGACGGACATCTCTTGCTCAAAGTCTGCGCGTTTCTGAAGAAGGCGCTCCGCCAGCATGTTTTGCATTTCACGTACGAATGTCTCTTTGGACTCGAAGAGGCTGATGAGACTGCCGATAACGTCGGAACTCTTCGATTTGCGGTAGTCTGGCGCTGCATCCACAGGGTCTGGCATCCAGTTCATGTCGTCCCAATCCAACTCCCCAGTGTCTGCTCGTAAAGAGGTTTGGTGAGCTTTGCTCAGCTCTGCGGAGAGCTCCACCAATGTCTCGCTGCTGGACGAGGCGGTGCGCCCATCATTATCAGTAGGATCTGCTAGCAACCCCCCAACAATCGCCTTAACAGTATCATCGCGGTCCCGTAAATACCGGCGGATTGGACGCGCGATGCGATCTAAAAGCACGCCTTTTGGATCGAGAAGATTGAAAGACCGTATTATGGAAATGTATACCTGCAAAATTTCCACGGTCGAGGCACCAGGATGTAATAGGCGTCGGTTGAGCACCGCCGCGAATGAATGCGTCAAATGATGCCGTGCCGCAGGATGTGTAGTAAAATGTCGTAGGTCCTCAATCGCTCCGCTGCTTGCGGGCCATTCGACAATCACATCAAATAATTCCCCTATGCGAAGGGCTCCAAGGCGCGCGATCCCGATCTCTTGCCACTTTTCCACGTCGCCAAGTTGCACATCCAGCTGCCCTGACTCTTTCACCCCGAATTCCCGAACGTTGATTACGGCTAATACTTGCACGACCAGCTGTGCGAACACCTCCTCAATCCATTGCTGTAAATGAAGCGAGACCAGGGATGGGCCTTCCCAGTGGCCCGAATACGCCGCACGAATGAATTCTGTCAGCATACTATCCATAACGCCCGCGAAGACACTCTGAGCTCTCTCGCCACCAATTCCAACGAGCTGCAGGTTATTGAGAAGCAATAGCAGGTCCTCGCGTGTGGTTGTAACTTTGGAGTCCTCGCCGTCCGTCATCATCCGAGTCCGCGCTTCAGCAGACGGTGCGTCGCGCCAATCCTGATATGACATCGAGTACTGTTTATCGACCTCCATGGTATCCATATCAGCACCATCGCTACCATGATCATCATCCTCTCCTTCGTCTTCTTCTAAACTCTTTATGCCGAGAATCACATGCCCACTGTTGATGAATTGGCGAGCCAACATATCCGCAACCTGGGGCCAGGGCATAGCATAGCCAACCATTGAATAGAACGAGCGTTGGAATCTCATAAACACTTTTTCTTGTTCCGGACCGTGTAACGAAGGAAGCATATATTCGACAAGTGGGGAAAAGTAGATCCTGCGCATCAACAGCAGACAGTCCACAACCAATTTCAGGGTGCTCTCTCGCATAGGAGAGTACGCGCCCTACGGCGGTAAGTATTAGTGTTAGACCCGCCCAAAAATAAGTGGTTCGGATAGAGAAGGGAAAGTGTAAACGAACCAGATGCAAAGTACCTTTGAAATTCTGCATGAAATGGCGCCGTATCTCAGACTCGTACCAGTCAAAAATACTTCCATAGACTGATCCAGCATCCCCCAGAGAGCCTTTTGCCAAGTAATTGAAAGCATCTCTAGTCTCCTTGGATGGCTTCTTATATCGATTCCACAGCCTCAGAAAATCCGCCTCGCCCATCTCGGTGACTCGGACTAGTGGCTCAAACTCCGCATCCGGCATCGTGAGAAATAAGATGACTAAACGCCATGCTCGATCCCATGCTGCCTTCTCGGGCAATTGGCTCTCTTGGCGTAAACTCGATTTGTCCGCTGCGTTCTTGAGGGCCAGCCAGGGTCGGGTGGGAAGGGGGTCTCCGAACGAGGCGGGCGCAAAGACGGAAGAGAATATGTGGCTGCGGCCAGCGCAGATGGAAGAATCCGGGGCCATGTTTCTGAACTGCAACCTCAGGAAGGCATCATCAAAAGGAAATCACGCTGCAATGGTTTGAATGCGGCGCGTTGATAATCTGTGGAGAAGAGTTCAACCTCGCCCAAACAAACCAAACCCTGGGCTTCGTTTTTGCGCGGTTGATGAGTCATCTACTTATCGATAACTAAGATAAGAGCTGTTCGTGCCTGGGGCATAAATATGTCACGATAGAGGTACAACCATATTCTTTTTTTTTTTTGAATGCGGCATTGAATTGAGGTGTCTCATATCTACTTGGTATGTTTTTCTCAGTCTGGTATATATATCAGTATCGGCATCTATGGGTATCTCTTGGAAATAAGAATGCCCTTCCAAATATGCATGGAAAGCGTTGCTCCGTCGTAGATATACTGCGGCCCCATACCAGCCTCATGGCCCCAGCAGCATGGAACAGCAACATATACATCCATTATAGGATATACAGATTGACTACCCGTCGCAGGTCGGGCTACGCTGTCCCACTCAGTTCCCATTACCGTCATCCACTTTCTCCCACTCACTATCGGTACTCGCGTAACCCGAGCTATCACCACTCACGCTAAGACGCTTTCGTACCTCGCTCGCGCTCCCGGGAACCTGGAGTGTCGTGGAGGCAGAAGCAGATTGCGGAGTAGAAAGACGGGCTTGCGTACTCTTGCGATCCAGTAAGCCCTCCGTTTCCGTATCACTATCAGCACCGTCCGGCGTCCCTCGAGCCCTGGGATCGGTCTGCGCAGATTGCTTTGCCTTTGTCGATTCCTGTTCCGCTGATGTCTCTTGTTCAGCAGCTTGCGCCTGCGCCTGTGTCACTTCCCGAGCAAACCAATTAATTGAATACCAGAGTCCCGCGGAGATGATCGATAGGAAGACAAAATGAATGCTATAGGTCGCTAGGAGGAGGACGAGGAGGACGACTTGCAGCGCGGCGAAGCTGACGTTGGTCGCGAGAAGAAGAGTCGGAGTAGGACCTGCAGTGAAAATGCTCGACCACAGGTTTTCAATAAACGATGTCATGGTTGTTTTCGGCTGAATTTCGGTAGATATATCGTTCGGCTATCTGAACAAAATGTTGAAGGTGCGAAATGCGGTGGGTAATGTCGCAGGCAGTCTGAATGCTAAGTCGCGGAAGTGACGCGTTAACAAGCCGACGGGGTATTGATAGAGGTACAGGCTCTCACAAAGCAAAACGCGTACGGCGGAGGTAAAGAGGGGTCAGGAGGGGGTGAACAGTCGCGAACTCCACAAGATAAGAAGAAGAAGAAGAAGAAGCGGAAGCTTACCGTTGCAGCTAGTGGTGGGGTTGCCTGAGGAACTACTACTAGTAAGTAGGTGCCGAGCGGGAGGTGGGGAAGGAAGGAAGGATGGAAGGATGGAGCAAAGAACCAGATCCAAGGCCGCCAACTTCAACAACAACAAAGCAAAAAGAGCGGGAGATATACGACAACAACGGCGCAAACAGATGATGAGGAGATGGGCGAGAATCTCACCAGGCCGAGTCACATCACCCAACGAGGGGCAGGTGCCCGGTTATGTAAGGACCCCAAAAGTTGTTGTTGTCAACGCTAACGTCCGCTTTGGGTATCCCCAAGCCTCAGGCTGCCAGGCGTTGGTCGCATCGAGTCCAATAATCGCTGCACACACTGATCATTCATAGGACGGCGCCCCTCATGCACCTATCCGAGTGTAGATTCGGTAGGTCTGCCGATCATCTGATCAACTTTCGGTATGTATCGAAGCGTCATAGTAACCTTTCGAGCAGTTAAACAATGCCCCCGGCCGTGTTATTATCATTCCAATACTACGCCAGAGGTATCATCGCCTTTCATTAACCCGAATCTTCCTTTTTAATCCGAGCTTTGAGTAATTACAAATTATTCTAGTGATACAGAAGACACGTCTCAGAAGCCCACCTCAAGGATGGGCGAGCCCTATTATGGCTTCATGGATGGGTTCTTTCCAGGTTTACAAGAGAGCAATTACTCACTTTAACAATCTAGATGGCTTGTTTTAAAAGAGTCAGTGCTTAGTTAGAGTGCGGGACATACTGCTAACATTATATAAAAGTCTCGTAGGAGATTTTATACGGCTCAGTCTGCCAATACAATACATTTCTTTGGAGGTAAAGCAGCTTTCTCACCATTGTTCTCTTTGTTTCCCCTATCGCACCTCCTTCCTTATATTACTAACTTTTTGCATATCTGCAACAATGGCCCTGGGTCTATCCAGTAAGGGGGAGATATTACTCAAAAATCTGCCCATTCAAACTGGAAGCCTTATTATCAGAGCAGGTGGCGCAGAAGATATACTTTCATTTGCGTTATACCTTTTAATAACTATAGTCAGGCATATTTCTGTGGATCAGGCCATGGAAGCCAGCTCATGAGAATAAGCCACTGTTATCATTGTAAGAGCGGCCCATCTAAATAAGTATTGGCAAGTATCAGGGTGCTGGCCCCGTGGAAGTCATATTGCCCCGAGTGTGGTGCGAGCCTTGGTAGTTATCAGCATTGCAGGTGGGTGGCTGATCGAATTACCTGGGTCAATGATCTTGAGCCGGGAGTGTTTGACAGTGAACTCTCGCGTTATATCTAAGCTTTGAGTTCCCCCTTGTTGAGTGCAGATTCCATATACACACCAGGGCCTAAGCAAGGTGGCAGTCTACGCATCATGAATGGGACCTCCTTCTGTCGAGCTGTGTTTACACGAACATACCATTGGGCTCTCAACTTTTAATCGAATGGGGGCTTATACCAGAAATACAGTGCTTGCGCCTTTTGAATACATTCTCTAGCTTTGGCAATTTCGTGGACGCCGGAGAGCTTAATAACAGAGAGGACGAAAGCGAATGGCTAAAAGCAAATAGCTTCTGGTGTAGCTCACTTGGTGGCAAGAAGCAAGCAGATACTACCCGTCATTCGAATAGGTTCGAGAGCCTGCATCCGGACTTGTTGGCTCGACGGCGTTTGTAATTTTCAATTTTGGCGCAGATGATATTCTCACTTTGAAAAAAAAAAAAAAAAAAGAGCTCATGGTGGTATGGATGCAGTGTCTGGAAGCATTATAGAACCAGATCTTGTTGCGCTTTGGTCATTTTGAGCTGTTCGCTTGAACGCCCTCCCAGCAGCTAGGCTGTGCGCTCTTAGGTCCAAACTGGGAACGAGGGATGGACCCTAGAAAAAATAAAGCAACAATTTCTCAAAAAATGTCAATTTCAAATGGATCCAAGTCCACGCAGAAACAGAGTAGGGGGGGAAGGTAGGTGACACGGTTTGGCGGTCATCTTCAGTCAGCATGCTGAGAGCGCTAGGAGCCAAAGGAACGTATAGATGGGAGAGTATCATTAATCAACTAAATATAGATGCGGTTCGGTATCCTGAAAACCACTTCTTAGCTACCCGCATTGTAAGTGTGAAGTGGAGGAGGACTTGATCCTATCCCCGTTCTTAATGGATTCGTCTCCGGATTTGATGGTCTTGAACAATCTCCTGTTAGGGTTCTGGAGTTCGTTCGACCCTGTGTTCCTAAGGAGTTGGCTAGCTATACACATACCGATTCAGGCCCACTGCACATGATCACAATTGATGACAGGGCTCTCTGAGCAGATATCAGCCTCAAGCGGACATATCCTGGGAACACCGTTTAACGAACGCCCCAAGAATTGCTGTATCAGCTTACTCAGGGCTGTGGGGGCGGATTTACAATGATCACCAATAAATACTGGGCTGGTATCAACTTCAGCTCAGTAAATTGCTTTTCGGAACTTGCAACCCCTACCTTGTCTACTGGCGCCTCAGGCGGAAAAAAAAGCCGCGACGTTCGATGTGGTTTGGTGACAGCCCCTCCGAAACCGGTAGATTGAAGTTTGGTTTCTGGCATTCTGCATGTTGCGAATCTCTTCCACGTCCCCGTATGGTAGCGGGAAGGCGAAAGCCCGCTGGACCCTGCTCGGCTTCAACAATAAGACCGTGATATCTATCTGCCGCGGTATCAACTGCCCTTCTCAAATTTCCGTATAAACGTTTCTCAGACTCTCCTTGTGCCCAGCATCATAAAAATAAAAAATAAAAAAAAATTAGCTGAATGCATCCAGCATTAATCCGGGTCCGTGATACCAGACGAGAAAGTCAGCCGCCGATTCGGTACAAATCGAGCGAGACGCGTTTTTCCCCATGAGTTGTATCACGTCAATTCTGTGTTCGAGTCTTGATTCGTCGGGGAAGTAACAATGGACCGCGGCGCCGGAGCAATATCCCGGCTCGTGTCGAGAAGAAGCCTGAATGGCTCAACTCTACACCGCTATCGACTGGCAGTCCTCATCTTTCTTCGGGCCGTACCGTTCAAGAGGTGTTTTCAGAGAGGGAGAGAGCTCGACTTCTCGATTTTGTAAGTCGCCAGTTGGAGCAAGTGCCGGATGTTACGAGTACTAATGGTGGTCATGACGTCCAGGGACCGACCAATCGCAAAGAAACCGCTGGTCACGGGTGGACCAAGAATCATAAATAATTCTCTTGAGCGTCGGTAGATACTGAAGGAGTTGTTGATGTTTCCACGAACACCTGAAGCCGATCGGCACTGCCCCGCGTACGGAAGGATCAAGAAAAGCGGCCCAGATGCGACCCAGATAGGGCCTAGCAGTCAATTTTTCCCTGGAACTGAAAGAACATTTGATGCTGGTCGAGGTCCGAGGTTGGCCCGGACACGGCACTGTCGGAAAAGCAAATAACGGTTTCACATGAGCATACGGAGTTGACAACGTAGATATTATTCTTGTGTTGTTGGTGACTTTTTTTTCCCGCAAGCCACGTTATTTTCCGTGACTCGTGCTAGGACGAAAATAGTTCAGGCCCAACTCAGACGGCTGAGGATGAAGTGCATTTGTGGGCATGTTCAGCGGCGGAAAGACAAAAATACGGAGACCTCGCAGCCTCACGGCTGTGGAGAACTTTTGAGACACGCACTTGATTCAAACTCCGAAGCGCCCAAGACAAACAATCATTTGAAACTGATGGTGTGATGGCTGCCTCGTGGATACAGAGCTCAACTAGCGTTTGCCACGGATACGAAAGCACCAATTCGACAACGTCATCCAATAAGCCAATCTTACTGTCCAGTGAGAGCGCACGCGGAGGGTTGTCTGTCCAACTCAGGCACCTTTCCGATACGAATAATCGTTAGCATGACCCACGCCTCGATGAAGAGTCCCAGGCCTGCCACTCCTGCCAGCGAGGGGCCCCACGCAACGTCTGCCGTTAGTGGTGCAGCTGGTGTTAGAGAATCGTCCCGCGAGCAAGGCAGTTATGGGTCCGGATGACCAAGCCCCGAAGCGCCAGCGACCCGCCGAGCTGTGCAAGAGAACGTATCAAGACCTCATGTATCCGCCACCAACCCTGCGTGGTTGTTGTTGGCTGTGGTCCTCTCCCCCAGAAGAAAAGGAAAAAGACTTTGACCCGATGACTCGTGAAATTCGAGTCATCAGGATGATGATTTGTTCTTGTGCAGGCCTTCGTTTCAAGCCTTGTGGACTCCATATTCAAAGTTCTGGGATTGAAGCTTCCAAGCTCAGGGTAAAGGTGTTTCGAACAAACAAGGGGCAGCCGGGATGCAATGGAAGACCCGATAGTAGAGTGGCCCTTGTACATATTACTCCGAAAGAGAACAAATGGATCATCCTTCCGGATTCTGACTATTGGCCATGATGGACAAGGATTTCACGAAGCAACAAGCAGGCACTCATGAGACGAGAGAGCTTAACTCGTGGAAGTAAGGAAACTATCGTCATAATAATGACATTGTGCCGAATATTCATGATGGAAAAGGCTTTGCTGCTCAGGCTGCCCTGCCCTGGTTATTTTTATGACGAAAAAGGGTTTGCTTTGACGCTTGATCGCGCTTGACAAGGGCCCAATGCTTCTAAGCCCTACAGCCTAAGGAACCCTTGGTTCTTACAGCTCGCTTCACTTTTAGTGAGGCAATTTCTCTCTTGCGAGAACTAATCCTCGTCTAGGAGTGGATAGATGAGTGAAGCGATCGACGTGCGATTGGCGAGTCGGTCATTTGGAAGGCTTTTCTCGCCCTCCAATGCATGCAGTTGGTAGAGGCGAGGTATAGTCTGTTCGATTTCCATAAAAATAAGGGCGAAGGACCATAAATAGAGTTATTCAAGCTTGGAGATAGCGATATGATATGACAGTTTGTGGGGAGAAAGATGGAGTCGCCGAATTAGGCTCTTCAAGTTGTCAATAAAAATAATAACATACGGCCGAAGAAGTCCTTAAACAGATGACAGGCCATCCTCTTGAATCTGCTGGTCCGGAGGCTTTCCGACAAGAATAATGCTGACTCTGAGAAGGCAACGAGGGGAGCTTCTTCCTTCCCCCTTGGCTATCCACTTCGGAACCCAACAGTCGCAAAAGAGGTCCAGCAGGATCGATTAAAGTGCCACAGCACGTGGAATCCAAGTAGATCGTCGAATCCTGGCCCGCGTGGCCATGGACAAGGACACGGCTAAATCAATATTAATTATTATTAACTTGCGAAGATGAGACTTGCATGAGCGAAAGTTGACCAGGGCCCCCCGGTTATGAGACTTATGATTGGGCTTATTTCCTTGTCACCCACACCAATTCAGTTTCTTATCTTCACTTTCATTGGCACTTTGTCTGCAAGAATTGGCGCGATGTCGGAGGCCTCGACATCTTTCCGCTCGACGTTGTCGAGCAATCAGAGGAGACAAAAAGCGAGCCCATCGATGCCGGAGGCCCTCGGGCACTTCCGCCGAGAAACAGCCCCAAGTCTCGAGTTGAGTTCAGTCATCGATAATGACAATTGTTGAGTGGGTGCGGCTGTTCTCGTGTGGAGATGAGACGAATCCAACAGGGAAAGATTCGACAATACTAGTATCTAACTGGAACAAGGCAAACCGGCCAATGAGCTCGACTTGTCAAACATGTTACGACTTTCAGCGGTAATGATGAGCCAGTGAGCCATCCACGCGTGGTGAGCATTCGGAATCATTTGAGCCATCATACTCAGGAGGTCAATTGATTTAAATTTACTTTGGTCGAATAGGTCGAATCGATTGAGAAGATCCGGGTGTGTCAGCGATATCGTCTGGAGGTCTTTGGACTCTTTATCCCCGATTCTTCTAGCCATGCTCGTAGAGACTCCAGGTCGTTCTCCGTTAGGTTCTTGATCCTGGCCGATCCCTACCGTTGCTGTCGGAGGCGCGAGGCACTAGGTTATCACTTCTCTGGAGTCATTCCGCGCGCTGTGCTAGCGGTCAAGTCTCTGCAGGTGGAAGTGGACGGAAGAATCTCGTCTGACAACCTCCGCCTCGGCGCTTCTATCAGCGGTCCCTGGCCAATGTTTCATGATTTGGCGTTGTTATGCAGCCTAGGCCATGTGATATCGTATTCGTGCACACGAAAGATCTCAACACTCCATGCCTCATGGTCCTGATCTCGTGCTAAACTTGTGAGTCTTGAGTATTTGCATTTCAAGCGCGCATGGAAGAAGCATTTTAAACTTCAGAGGAATAATCCAGAAACCCCGTTTTCCTCACCCTTTCAAGATAGATACTTGGTTAGGTGGAGAGAGTGGCTATCAGTTCTCTGCTGGGTCAGCGTTAAACTAGTCAGTGTGGCTGGCTATGACTTAGTTTGGGGGCCAAAGGGAGCCAAAAGTCCTGCCTGATGCACCTAAGAAAACCAAAAAACCAAAGCAGCCTCACGACCGCCCAGCAACCACACCCAACAGTATGACCGTCAGACTCCAGCCGCTGATTAGCGGGAATCGAGAGACGAGGTAACAGGAGTCCTGCACCTCACTCACAGGTTTTCTTCCATATCCCAGGCGCTTCTCGGCGGCAACCATGTGTTTTCGGTGCAACGATTCCTTGATCCGAGGACGTTTACTGATTCAGCCGTCCGTTGCGTATCGCCATGTGGAAGAGATCTTGCACCGTAACACGGCGATCTTGTATGACTCCACAAGCCTCCGGACATTCAGATGTCAGTATTATTCTTGGGCAGCCGGAAGTCGATACAAACTAGACAGAAGCTAACAAGGGTTAGTCAACCTCGCCAAGTGAGCAGAACACCACACAAGAGCTTAGGGGGGAAATAGGAATTTAGAGGGGATGAAAGGGGATGAACAGCCGGGATGAAAAAAGCAAAAAAATAATAATAATAATATAGAGTTGGAGAGTTAAACGGCTAAAGGACAAAAGGGTTAAAACCAGCGACTAGTGGGTCTTTCCTCTCAGTATCGCCTGGGGCTGAAAAGAAAAAGAAATACCTGCCTTTTTTTTTTACCTCGTCTGTTCACGGCTGGGGCAAGACCAGGCTGGGTTTGAGCTTTCGAGTCTTGGGGAGCCCAAGTTCCCCGGGTCTCCCAAATGCTCCAAGCTCCTGCAGAGCCTTGTCCCCGTTTGCTGGATGAAATTTAGTGCGATTCGGGCCAATATCTAGCCTAGTGGGGCTCGGGTCGAGAAGGAAATGGCAGACGATGGTGCGGTACCGACGCTGACAGTGAGTGACAAGACACGAATCATTACATGTGTTGGCCCAAAGTCGGTCCAGTTGAAGTTGCCAATCAACTTTCGTATCGTTTCCAGTTTCCAGTTTCCCGGATCAACTCTCATAGAGCTAGTCAGGAAAGGGTATCCTCTCGCAAGGTGCCTTGAACCAGTCGCAGCGCAAATATCAGAGGCGGTCAGTAAAGAATAAGAAAATGAGGAAGAAGAAGCAAAGAAAACGCGGCTTGCTGCATGTCGAAAGACCGTTGAACTTGGAGGTTGACTTTTTCCAAGCTGGTTGGCTGCTGAGAACGAAAAGGCCTGACTTGTCGTCACTTCGAAGACGAACATAGCACGAAGCAGCCACGATTATTAGATGGGAAAAAAGAAAAGAAAGGGAAACGCCGAATTGGCAGGGCCAAGGAGGCTGTAATTTCAAACTCAACACAGGAACAGCTGGAAAGTAATAATAATTAAACCTAACGACCATCAACCAGGTCCAGTAAGCTGAGCGGCCAAAATAATACCGTCGAGGCGAGCTAATTCGGTCCGGCACCGGCTCACGCTTATTCGTTTCTTGTTCATCCTGGCATTTGATTTATTATTGATTTCGGCTTGTGGGACGTTTAAATACTTGCTCTCGACCAGTCCGGGGATGGCTTCACTCCAGTGTTGACAATCAAGCTCCAGTCACTTTCTTATTTGTCCCTTGTGGCTGTTAAATCAGTTGATACTTCGAGATCGACTCTTTAATTCAACCAAGTCTTGAGAGTACTAAAGACGCCTGCAACTGTTGAAACAAGCCAGCCCGGTAGGTTCACTATGCCATGTCCTTTCCCATCTCACCACTATTTACCTGGTTGTCGCTTGTTTCCTCCACGGCGGTTCTGCTCGTCGGTTTGATCTGCCTGTCTCATCGCTTCTCTCGCGGACTTAAGCTTCTATCTGTTTTTCTTTTGGAATTTTGTATCTATTGTCTCGCTGAATGCCCCTCATGAATACGAAGACCTACCACTATCAACCCGCCCGCGTTGGGAGCTGACATTCTCGGTTGCCAACAGTGAGACATTCAGCTATTTTCGTCGGGACATACTACAATAGCTCAAGCGCCATTCTCGGAGTTCTGCGGTCACCTTTGGCTTGACAGACTTCACCTGGGCATCGCTGGGAACCTCTCGAGATTCCGCCGCTTGACCAGGGTGAATACTCAGCCGCGAGGAGCTTCATCGACGTCCTTGGCCCAAGCATCTTGTTTTCCACCTGAATTTGAACGTGCACTTGACGAAACTCATTAAACGTTCGTCTCTAGCTACTAAACTGGAGGCATCACGACCCGGCGAACAGCCGAATTCAACAAGCTTTTAAACCCTTTCGAGAGCCCTCAAGGAAATATCACAGGACCCATGGCTCACAATTCTCCCAGTATGCTTGAATGCAGGCTCTCTCCGTCGCTTGTTACCCGTTTGTCCTCCCAACTAACTAGACGCAGACTACGGCTGGCAACACCGATCCACGCAGCCTCTACAACCATCTTCCATGGCCATGGATCAACAGAATTTCTCGCAATCCCATGGTCTCCCTGCACATCCCGGATACCAAGTCGGGTACCCTTCACATCACTCAGCTTCACCAAACTACTACCAACCCGGACCTCCATCATCATCTCAATATCTCTATTCACAACACCCGAATGCACCCCAGAACCGCCATCACCCTAGGAGGTACGATCATTTACCAGAAATCCCGGTCTCTTGACTGGGCTTGGCACATTTACTAACGAGTGAGCTTTTGACAGCGCTTCCATACCATATTCGTTTCCCAGCGGCTCGGTTCCCACAAGCTCTTCCCAAATGCCAGAGCACATGTTTACTTCATCGTAAGTTTTGGACCGAGCGGCTTCTTAGAGCTATGCCACTAATCCGTGCCCTTTTAGGCCGCCATCATATCTTGTGAATCAATCAGAATACTACCTAGCTCAAGGCTCTTCAATATCGTATGTACTACCCCCAAAATGTTGTCCTAGGCTAATGTTGTTCAAACTTATTAGCTCAAACACAGGATCGTTGGCCGCTAGCCCTCAACCACAGCCGCTGATGTCCTCCGGGACAGTCTACTCATCACCCGATTCTGCTCCCACATCTACGGATCCCGAGCAACAAGTCCGAGTAATCAGTTTTCGACCAAAGCCACAATGTTGGGATCACGGGTGTAACGGCCGCGAATTCTCGACTTTTAGCAATCTGTTACGCCATCAGCGAGAAAAGTCAGGAGTCGTGGCCAAGGCGGAATGCCCCAGCTGTGGTGCCGTCTTCACACGAACAACCGCCAGGAATATCCACGTTGCTCAAGGCAAGTGCAAGGGTATTGGAAGAGATTCCTCTAGTCGCTAGCATGTGGATTCGACATGGGTAGAGAAGCAGAACGACGAGCGAACAGACTTCATCAGCTGCATATACAGCACTCAGGTCGGCTCAGATCAGCTGCATGGACAGCACTCGAGTCGAAACTTCTAGAGACGAGCATCAATGGCTTGTGAAACACGTACATTACGGCATTCTACAACTACATATAGGACGGTATAATAAGGCGCAGGATCGGTTAGCGGGATCTCGGTTTTGATCGGAAATGATGGTTGGAATAGAATTTTTCCAAGAAGCCGCGGAACAGGGCTCACGCAGGCTTAGTTGCATAGTTGGCTTCTGGCCAAAATTTAATTTTGCATATTGCCTGGGGGCTGCAGGTGCTGCTGCAGGGCTAATCACACCCATGAGTGCTGTTACCCGTATTGCTTCGTAGTGACATCCAGCATACAACCACTAACTCAGGAGTATAAGCTGCTGCCTTCTCCGCGGGCCTCCAGCGACGGTTTCGCGGAGGGGCGAGTGAGCTTTTTGTATCTATCGATACAAAAGCGGTCCTTAGACGCCCGTTCCTCGGAAGTTGCGGAGAATTTGAGTCAGGGTCACCCTGTCATCGTTCTCACCTAGTTCGTCCAGTGGGAGGAAACCCTTCGGAGTGACACCATGTGTTCGATGCAAGGGTCCGCAGCACAGTGGGGAAGATCTGCTTACATCAACCTGGTCCAAATCACATGACTCGGTCAGCCGCCGCTATCACAGCTTCGCGGAAGGAGAGCAGACGTCTCTCGAAACTGCAGGTGCACTCTTATGACTCACGTTCAATATGTTGCCTCTCTTTTGATCGTTGATTTCTGCTCCCGAGTGTCTGACTGCCTTTTCGTGATAGTTATTCTCGCTATTCGAACTCGCCTTCTGCGCACCTGACAACATCCCTATTTTTTCAGCTCAAGATGACTCTATTATTTGGAATAAACAACATATGTGAAGAGTTCAAGCACTGCCGATATACATTTTGTTTACGACTTCGTATAGCTAAAAACGCTCGAATACTTGTTTGATCCCACTGCTGCTTCACCATTGCCTACTAAATAAGCTGGACTCTGTTCCACATTGCCTGTGCGCCGTACTACGTGGTAGAAGATGGCGTCTGTTTTTACGTACGACCCTGATCCACCTAGAGTCTCCTCGCCATGGTCAACCTCAGGGTCTTCGACCCCACAAGTGGCCATTGCTGGCAGCCGAAACACGGCTATTCGTCGCGCTAATCATGATTGTCTGTCGAATCATGATTGTCTGTCTGACTATGGTATCTCGAAGCTAGAGCCTGAGCCGCAGGAAGGGCCTACGGAGTATAAACTCCATCTTCTCCTGCGCCCTCGGCGGCCCTATGTCTCAATGTCCACGGGAAATCTAGTGGGTGGGTCTTATCACTCCCGCGCAAGCTTGTCCACCTCTAGCCCCGCAACAGGTTCCTCGGTTGAAGAGCCGAATCTAAAACACCTACATGCGCGCTCGATGGAGAGCCGTCAGCAGCGTCTGCAACAATTGACGACGCAGCTACTATGGCGCTTGCAGCAATCCTCGCCCTTTCACTCTTCGACGACAGCAAACCTTGTGCTTCCCGTCTTGCCAGAAGCAACACCGAGATTGGGAGCTACTCAGAAACCACTTCGGCTGCTTCCTGGTCTTGAGGAGAGTCAGGGGGCTCTGTACGAGATTGGGGTAGCCGACGATGGAACATTTGTTGGACTCATCCATGACGAGTTGGAAGAAAGTTTGACCAACCTGCAGGCCATGGCCGCAAGCCTGGGCTGTAAAGTCGAGGTACTTCGCAGGGTAATTGTCGGAAACTGCGAATGGGTAGAAGACCCAGGAACTGAGGAGCCTAGCAAAGTACATAATGAAAGCCTGTGGGTTGCGGAAGCGTTGGTGAGTCCAGATTGGGACTACTACCGCGTGGACTCTCCCAAGGATGAATTACTGGAGAACATGTCGACAGTGGAGGCGCAGCCGAGCTCCATACCCGAAGGATCCTCATCCACTACGGAACAGGTTCGAGTCTCGATTACAGGACCAAGTACTGTTGGCAAATCATCCCTTCTAGGTACTCTAACGTCGTCTATTCTCGATAATGGCCGGGGAGCAAGCAGGCTAGGCTTGTTGAAACACCGACACGAAATATCGTCGGGAGTTACAAGCTCCGTCGCCCACGAACTTATCGGATACGCCACAAACGAGGTCTCTGCAAGTAGCGCTGACGTTGTCAACTACGCTTCCGGAAATGTTGCAGCATGGGATGACATTCATGCAGCTTCAGACGGTGGGCGTTTGGCGTTCGTCTCGGATCTCCCTGGCTCGGTGCGGTATCTCAAGTCTATTTTGAGAGGGCTTGTCAGCTGGGCTCCTCACTACGTTTTTCTGTGCCTTTCTGCCGCTTCTGAAGACGAGATACCCCTCGGGTCTGGCACTGATCCTGCAGAGCAACCCATGGACTTGAACTTAGCTTTATCTTACCTAGAGCTTTGTATCAAACTGGGGATTCCTATCATCGTCGTCATTACAAAGATGGACCTCGCATCTCGAGCTGGCTTGCGGAACAACCTCGCCAAAGTGCTATCCACCCTCAAAGCAGCCGGCAAAAAGCCCGTTATGCTTCCGGTTAAACCCGACCCCTCTGGGGATGGTGGTGTAAACCTGCAGCTGATAAGGTCGGCCGATGTGGAAGAAGTGAAAAAGCTTATATCGACAACTGATGATGATTGGGCCAGCACAGTTCCGATTGTGCTCACAAGTGCAGTTGACGGCTCGGGTATAGGCAAGCTGCATGCTTTGCTTCGGTACTTACCTATACCTTCCAGACCTCCGCTCAGGGTTATCAATCTGCCGAAACCATTGCAGTGCCCTCCACTGCCAGCAACTCTTTTTGACGTCGACGAAGTATTTGCGATTCCTCCGTCAAAAGTGTATTCAGAGCAACGACAGCAGAGTCACGGTGTGGTTCTGTGCGGCTTGGTGCGTTACGGGTCTGTCTCTGTTGGCGATGAATTGATGATTGGTCCTACTGTCTCCAGCGCTCAGATAGAAGCCGATAGTAACCCGGCCCTGGGTAATAGCCTTTCCGCTCAGAGGCTTCGCCCAGACAGACGGCCGGACCACGCCTCGCAAAATGGTTCATACCGTAGTCGGCCAACTTCAGGCGACTTTTCAAACTCGTTCCCTCAGGATTCATATCCAGGAAGATCATCTCATCCATTCTCTGCACATACGCGTTGGCAACGTGTCCGTGTTGTCAGCGTTCGGAATATCCGGCTCCCGGTGCAGAAACTGACCCAGGACCAAGTCGGGACAATCGGGATTGAACCTCTCAGCGCCACGCTCGGCGAGCAACCTCCTCGCCTTGGCAAGATCCGAAAGGGTGCTGTCCTAGCCAGTCCCTCCGTAGTCTCTTCTCGACCCCTATCGTCCATTGTAGGCTTTGTGGCGAGCTTTCCGTCCAGCGAATTTGCGTCCGCCCTATCCCCGCCTGTTCTCCTAGGCGGCAATGCGATTGTCTATATCGCGAATATCCGAACAACAGTGAAGTTGACATGCATGGCCCTGGCGGAGGACGAGATCGTCTCGTCCCCGCCTTCGCCAACCGAGCCGGAATTTTTCAGGTTCGATGCTGACTCCGAAAGATTCGCGGTCGGTGAAGGCGGAAATGAAATTATCTTTGCCATCGAAAACACAGTGCAAGACACGATAGACATTACGTTTTCGTTCGTTTCGTCGATTGAATGGGTTGAGCTTGGGTCCAAGGTACTACTAATGCCCGGGGCGTCGGCTGCGTTGGCATCAGCGCAAGGTTCCAGCTCGCCTTCTGGTCTTGAAGGCTTTGTTGGTCATGTTCGCGAGATACATTACGCTGAAGAAAGCGGGCATACATGATGCTGCCTTTGATCTCTCTCTCTCTCTCTCTGTCTATATAATCTCTTTCTAGTTGTTGCCGAAATATTGATTGATTGCACGGAGCGGAGCGGAGCGGAGTAAGCCTAGGATAGTGACCTGGAGTTTCTTATGTATTTTCAGACCATCTAGAGACCCCGATCTTGAGAGACCAAGCCAGGACCCTTTCCCTCCTTTTCGGTCTCTTGACGAGACACGGTAAACAACGAAGGAAGATGGACTCCTTGAAGTTTTTTCGGTTGCCCCTTCCGTAACCCGCAGTCCAACACAGGCTCCCAGGCGAAGATATCGGCTTCAATCCCATGTCCACCCACGCCCACGAATGGGGTCCCCGGAAACAACATATCAACCTAATACAAAACGGAAAACGACAAATGTAAGGGAAACACGGTATAAAATCAAACTCCGCATCCAGAAACCCGAATCCGAATCCGAACCCTTTTGCTGCACACACACGTACGCAACGGTACGCGCCTAGAAACCCCGTCCCCGGCCACGGCCACGGCCTCTCCCCCTTGGGCCTCCACGTCCCCGTCCACCACCGCGCCCACCACGATCGGCCTCCTTCCGCGCCTTATTCTTGGGCTTGGGCGTGTCGTCAATCAGCAGCGTATCGAGCGGCAGGCTGTCGGGCAGGATATAGTAGCGGATCGTCGAGCCGCGGATGTTGATGGTGTCGAGGGAGATCGGGTCGCGGCCCTTGGGAGTCATCTTGACAGTTCGGAGGGACGTATTCATTTGCGGGGAGACAGAGGTTATGGTGCCGTGGAGGATTGTGCCTGTTTTATTATGAGTGTTAGATTGGTTGGGCTGGAATAGACAGGAAGCAAGCCAAGGGAAAAGGGTAGACGCAACCATTTTTCAACTCGATAGTCACCGTTTCATTGGCGCATTTCATTAAGAATCTGTATTTGCAAATGTTAGTTTAAGATCGCAGGAGTAAGAGGTGTGAGAGCTTCTGGTTGAGCTACGAGCGTATTTCGGATTTTACATACCGCACGAGCTTCATGGTGGCAATGGATTTGCGGTATATAGTCAGGATTCGCAAGAAGAAATACGCGTGCAATGGTCAAGAAAGCGAGGTCAAGATGGTTGCACTACTTGATCGGCTTCAGTTGGTTTGTAGGTTCGACATTTCAACAATTCGGCCTTGATTGTCGCTGCGGGAGCTGACTTACCGCCAAGTCACGTGTATAATCTCGACTTGCCTCATGGTCCTAGTAGTATTGCTTGATGTGCGACGCTATGGATAGAAAAAATCTTATGTGTAAACAGCCATATCCATGCTACTCATAGAACGCTCCATGGTATCCCTGCGGCCAAACATGAAAAAGCACTTTAAATATTTGACCAACGCCAACGACTTGGATACAAACTACCCGAAATCACAACACACCATGCCGCGCTTTGAAAATAGCAATCTTGTCGTCGTAGAAAAGAATTTCACGCAGTTGGTAAGACACGCGCGGTCGGTCATAGTCGTTGTCCGATCCACCATCATCATCATCGTCCAGCGATCTGCGGTCGTCCGACGACAGATCCGAGTGCGAATCTATCGTACTCTCTTCGTCTTCTTCATCTGACTCTTCGTCATTCGTATCGGAACCTGTCCAGTTCTCTGCTCCCGGCAAAATTCCTTCACTGTGGGTAACGTCGTTATCTCCAAAGCCATATTCGTCGCTCTTGCCCTCCATGATCTCGTAGCATTTGTTCTGTATGCCTACATAGCTGAGGTTGATTTCTGGTCGTAGAGTCACGGTATCGAGCACCTGCAGCGCAAGCTCTTTGAGTTCAGGTTGAATTGGATGGACGATGTGAGGAATATGGAGCGCTCGGAGATGAGGAACGTAGGGAAGTCTTTGGAGGAAGTAGTGCTAGCTTATGTGTCAGCAATCGAAAGCGATATACTGGTGAGGTTATATATATCTTACCCAGTCTTTGGAATCAATAGTCATGGAAAGCTCGTGTAGTTTAGGCATTCTCCCACTCGTCAAGAATGTGAGTATCTCACGTGTGAACATCCACTTCCGCCATCGGCTAGTGCTTAGGTCGACGCCCCCGGGACCAGTGCTGTCGACCAACAGCTTCCTCAGACTCGACCGATGGTTACGTATGACGTTGCGATAAATCCCTTCGACCTGGACAACAGAGTCATGTATTGGAGCGCCATGGAGGAAGGCTGTCTCAAGGGTGTTTGGGGGAAGAGTATCTTTGATAAACAGTAACAAATAAGGCGAGACGGCATCCGTATGAAGGTGTTTCAACCTGAGAGGGTATTCGGAGCCTTTCTTTTGCCCGAGCGCATCCGTCCTGTTGCATTGGGGCCCTGTGCTTGATGCAATTGGAGCGAAACGACGACGAAGAGCTCTCCAGAGTTTTTCGTGGCTCTCACAACGCAGGATGGTGAGGGCTGTAATGCGGGTCCAATCTAGAGAGTCTAACAAAACAGTTGCCGATAATGATACACGTTCCAACTCGAGAACGTCCAGTTTGAGCAATCGGCGGTCTGAACCAAGTTCGGATGTATGAGATTCTCGTCTGGACTTTTTCCAAGTACTCCTCGGAGCTTTGGGATCGTCCCCCTGACGGATAGAGCCGGGGAAGATCCCGTTTTCAGTGATGGTTTTATCACTAAAAACAGGATCATTGGATGACGGAGAGGAAACTTCAGCGCTGCCAGCGGCGGTCGGTAATGACAGAGAGACAGACTTGGCAACTCCGGTTGACCCTTCCTGTTTTGATATGGATTCGTAAGAAAGGTGACTGTGCCAGCCTAGCACTACTCCCAGGACCCCACCAGGCTTTGGCCACCCAGGAACGGCGGGCAAAACGGTGTTATTTTCCATGTGCGGAGTATTCTGCGGTTTCCACCATTCTGCTTGATAAGTCTTCGCCGAGAGGCCAAGACGCAGCTCCTTTAGACGACCCCACGAGCGCTCAACGAGGACAGCCATTTCTTCGAGATATGATGTCTCGTCTATATTGAGGACGGTCAGGCTTTTCAGCGGCGGTAGTATTGACAGCGATGGGTATTCTACATGTCCATATTTCCTGAACAGTGGTGAGCTGTTGGAGGGCGAAACAAGGAGTCGAGTCTCTGGGAGAGTCAAGGATGAGGCGGTGGGAATGCCTCCACGAATCCCGGGGTTATTCTCGGAGTTGTCGTGCCATCGGATCCAAACATTTTCCAGGCGGCAATCATGCCCTTGTCGGTCCGCCAAAGATGCCAGCGCAATCCATACGTCTCGCACGACACCTGTCGGCATATCCCAGACAAAGGTCTCTAGGTTTACCATCCGAGCCACTGCCAGGGCAACGAGCGTTCCCAACATTTTGCCTGTTTCTTTGGTCACCGAGTACTCCCGGACCCAGTCGGATGGCCCATTCCCGACTGAAAACTTGCGTGTGTACTGAGCAAAATAGTTTCCTCGACGGATCCGGCGCTCGCTGCCTTCCGTATGTTGTAGGTATGGTATACGGCTATTGCACCCACAGTGCGAGCACGGAGTAGGTACAGACACGCAAGGCACTTGGCGGAATATGTCTTCGCCCATGACCAATGTTGCGAGACCGTATGAAAGCGCATCTACACCTGCGGGTTGTTCAGTCTGGGGGAGGGCATCGGGCCAGACTATATCAAATCGAGAATACATCTGAGGTATCGCGAGGGAGTGTAATGCCGAGCAGGTAAGAGCCAAGGACGTAAGGTCGTTAGTATGGATGACCTTTAATATACATAGTCAGTATAAAGGTCAAAACACGTAATACACAATCAGCATAACCATTCGAAGAAGCGCATACCTCTTTGATGATCTCCTGGAGAAGGTCAACAGGCAGATCGAGGAGACTCAAAGGCCGCCTTTCTACTGGCTTCACGGGTTCATCAGATACGGAATCATAGCTCGTTTTGGACACATGTCGAGCCTTGTCATCAGGTTCTCCGCTATTGTCCGGTGGTGATATCGTCTTAGTTATAACACGCTCAGACCTGGAATGCCGCTTTGAGAGTCCAGGCTCCTCGCCATTATGACATGTGCTTGTAGTGGAGGCGTCATCCTCATCATCATCGTCATCATCATCATCATCGAATACCTGCTCAAGGTCAGATACGGCCCCGGGTTCTGGATAAGCGCAGCTGAAATCGGCCATCGTGACGGGAATGGTGCTGCGTCGGGAAGCAAAGGCGAGAGCATAAACCTGGAAGAAAATGGGTGAAAAGCAGACCAGCTGGCCGAAAGAAAGGAGAGCCTGCTCCTTGGCGTGCGCAGATGACTTTCAAACGCGGCGACGTCAATGAAATCAACGAGGCTGGATCCAAAACAGTTGAGTAGCGGGCAGTTATAAGTGGGCGCGCTAAACCTATTCAAGGTGACCAAAAGCTCCCCTCTCATTTCAGAGGCTAGCAGTACCAATCATGATCAGCAAACACCAAGGCGGCCAAACTGTCTCCTTCCAGTTCCGAGGCTCAACAGAGCGCTAGCTTACATCTATAAAAGATAGAGACTTTCCGCCGGTTTCTAAACTACTGACCTAGGTGAAGATTGATTGATATGCAGGAACTCAAACTTACTAGCTGGTGGGGCTCCTCCAGCCTAGCCAACTTAGTGGGGGTCCCTCGTTCCTAAGTATGGAGACCACCGTGCCCGGGGAATTTTCAAGCTGGGGTTTGCGTCCACGTTTTTTCCTTCTTCAAGGGAGAAAATCCGTCATAGTCTGTTTAGAGAAAAAGAAGAGCAAGAATTATTCGGCCAAGGGCACAGTCGGAAGAGATTGAAGCTCATAGTATCAATCCCCTCAATGTTTAATAGAACGAATAAAAAGACAAATCTAATCAATCATCTCATCCCATCATGTCATCGTCACATCATCAGTTATACAAGATATAGTCTATATAATCATACAGCCAGCCCGAAAACGATTTACTCCCTCCAGATTCTAACAATCACCAACTTCTCCCAGCCCGCCTGCACCCCGCTATTCCCCACGGTCTCAGCTCTCCACCCGCCTTCCCAAGCCCGAATACGGTTCTTAACCTCTTCCGGTCGATTCTGTGCGCAGAGCAACACATACGCCACGCCGCGTTCTGGATGTAGAACCTCCGGGATGGCTTCAAGCAGCTTGTTCGTTGTCTCCATCCCGTCTCGGCCACCGGCGTATGTGAGCGACAGGTAGTATGAGTCGCGCTCAAACTTGGCACTTCGTGACAGCTTTGGAGTAGTTTCTGGTGTGGATGTAGAGGGGATTTCCGGTAGGTCTTCTGTGGGGACGTACGGCGGGTTGAAGAGGAGGATATCAATCGCGCCGGGGCGGAGGGGGCTGGCGAGGTTGGCTGTTACAGCAGACAATGCTACTGATGTCAATTTTGTGGTCGCCGCTTTCTCTTCCGACCGTATCTTCGTATCGTGGTTCTCTAATTGGCGCTCTTGCACCGCCTTCAGAACGGTCTTTTGCGTCGCAACGCATGCATCGCGGTTAACATCCGTGGCGAGCGCGAGGACATCGCGGCGCCCGAAAATGAGTTCCGAGTTTGCAGTAACGAATCCCAAAACGACGCCAGAGCCGCAGCCGACTTCAACGAGCAGCGGAGATGCAGAGGGGGGTGTGAAGCGGGATTTCAGCCATGAGGATTCGGAGTCGGAGGAGAGGGTGTCGAGGAAGAGGTACGAGTCTTCGGAGGGTTCGTAAATTGTGTCAAAGGAGACGTGCGAGGTATCTGGGGTTGGGAGCATCTTGAGCTTGTTATTAAGCCCTTGTCAAGTAAACGTAAAAATAGTACAATGGGCCGGGCAAGGTGGGAAAATGGTTTATTATTTATGCAGGGGGAGGACAAGAAAGGAGAGAGAAAAATCGCAGGAACGACTGTTTCTCCGCGTGAGCTTCAACCGCGGCTTCCCTGCATCTCGAACTCTCCGCTCCGTCCCATTGTACTTCTACGTTTCGACAACATCAAGAACTTTTCAAGAACAGCAAAAATGAGAATCTTCACTCACCTCCTCTATGCAACCCCCGCCTCAATGGGCTCGGCCTCCAGCCTCAGCGAGGCGCTCGCCCTTCTCCCGCCCATCCCGCTCTACCGCCGCATCCTCCGCGTGCACCGCAAGAAGCTCGATCCCGAGATGCGCATCCTCGGGGATTCATACGTGAAGAGTGAATTCCGAGCGCATCGGAGTACGGAGAATCCCCTGCATATTGTACGCTTTCCCCTCCCCGCGCTCTTTACTGCCCGTGTGGTAAACTCGCTGTGCTGGCGGTTCGGCTGTGACATAATGGGGGAGTTGCTGCTAACGCGGCGCATGGACAGATCGGATTCCTTACGGAGTGGCAATTGTACGCGCAAAAACTCGAGGGTGATACCTGGATCGGAGAGAAGCTGGATAAGGGCAAGTTGGATAAGATGAGTGGTGAGTATATACTTGCGAGAAGGGTTTATGCCATGACATGCCTAATCAGTCAAAAAAAAACTCTAGACCAGCAACTCGGACAATTGTACGAATTGATGCAGACAATTAAGGATAAGGATGGGAAGGGTGGTGAGTAGGTGCGCATCTACCCTGAGCTACATACACGCTTCATGTCATGTGTGGCGGGGAAGGAAATTGTGATAGCCAAAGAGGTAGGGTTACTTGCACAGAGCGACAATTTGGCGTTGGAGTATTTGTTTAGCTGTACACTACAATTGTATATAGTCTCTTTTTGAACTTGGTACTCGTATGGTACTACTATTCCGCCGGAGAAAATCCGAGAATTGATCGAACCATTGAAAATTCTCCAACAGTTGTGGAGAACCCGGAGGAATATATATATCCACGCCCTACACTTGACATCTATGTTTTTGCCCTTTGTATATCTTTCCTGGTACTCTTGATAATCCCTCGACACACTCTCAATCACCCTTTCCCACATGAGAAGGAAACCCAAAGAAACAAACATAATGCCCTCTATCCTTGAAGACCCCGCCACCAACATCCCCGCACCCCCCTCCATGCTCCTCTCCCTAAAATCGCAGCCCCAAAAGTTCACCCCAATAAAGACAACTCTTAAAACCGGAGCCCCTGTAACCCTCTACCCGATAACAAGCGGACCCTCGTCTCTCCCCTCATCCCTCCTCCGGTTCCTGCACGCCGAGTTCTCGGCGGAGATCAAGAGGGGATGCACGTATCCGATGGAGGAGGCAATGGAGTTTGACCGATTTGGGGAGTATTGGTTTGGTCTTTTTGGGGTTGTTGCGGTGCTTGATTCCGAGGGTAAGGATGATTTGACTGAGGGGGGAAATTGGGAGAGGGATTGTTTGGGGACGTTTTATATTAAACCGAATTATCCAGGTTGGCCCTTTATTTCAATGCTTGAGAGTACTATCCTTTCTAACACGTCCAGGACGCTGCTCGCATGTATGCAATGCGGGATTCCTGACGACAGGGGCAGCGAGGAACCAGGGTGTTGGAATCGTGATGGGCCAGGCATATCTGCAATTTGCGCCGTTTCTGGTTTGTCACTCTCTTTTTTTCTTTTCTTTTCTTTTTCTTTCCAGGGTTGGCTATGCAGATTGGCTAACTGTGCAGGGGTATAAATACTCCGTCTTCAACCTGGTATTTGAGAACAATGTGGCTTCAGTCAAGATCTGGGAGAAGCTCGGGTTTAACGTTATTGGCCGTGTGCCTGGTGCAGCGAGATTGGCAAATAGCGAGGAGCTGGTTGATGCGCTGATTATTGGAAAGGACTTGACAGAAACGGTGGATTAAAGAGACAGACAAGGCTTAAACTGATCAAACGAATTGAAATACTCCGTACACCTGATATGATGTGATATGATAGACATGAAGAATGTATACAATTGCGCTAATCAACAGCCTGAGGTATCTGTGCAAAAAGGGGGAATCATCGAAGCAATCTGGCAACTCGAAATATGAGCATGATATAGATAATACACAGGTGAAGATCATAAAAAAAAAAGAAATAGCACGAAATATGAAACAGACTTCACGGCACGCGAATTTTAACCTCGCCACGGAGGTCGGTCTGCAAGCTTGCTCCGAGTAGCTGGCGTGGTGTCCTTGCGAGGAGAATTGCTGGGTAGAGGGAGCAAGCTAATGCGCCGGCTACCTGAATGTCCAAGTGCTGTGCCTGGGCGTGCAGCGCTTGTTGGGCTGTCTGGGCCCCGGTCCTTGTCTTGCGACATGCTGCGGCTGAATGATGTTCCTGCGAAGCTCTGTCGGCTCCGTGGCGTATTGTTCAAGTTTTCTGCGCCAGGCGGACGCTTGAGTTTGCTATAAGGAGGAGGATCCATAAGAGATCGACTAAATGCGGGAGATGCGGTGCGCCCGGGACTGCGTGAAGCGAAGCGGCTGGACACACGACTGGCGGGCCTGCCGTTACCCGGCGCGGGAGACGCAGACATTTCCCGGCGGGTTGGACTTGGGACTGTTGAAGACGGGCGCGTGACGCGGCTAGGCAGCGATGATGAGTTGTGCATTGACGGGGACAAATTTTTGGGCAAATGTCCGACTTCCAGGTCCTGAGTGTTTACACTGCCATTCCAGCGGGGCCTATTGAGCATGGCGGGGGAGAGTGCGGGTCGCGAACTCTTCCGCGAAGCGGGTGTGGGTGTGGTGAGGCCATTCGGCTTCGGGGAGGGAGCTGTCAGGCTACTTCTGGGAATGCTTGATTTCCTTGTGGAAGATGGCTGCGGTAGTCCTGAGATTCTGCGGCCAGACAATGGAGCTCGAGTATTTGAAGCCACAGAGCTCCCACGCCGACTTGATGACCCCAAAGCAACGGGCTTGTTTGCGGGGGTCATCACGATCGAAGAGGCTGGTGAGCTACCTGGAGTGTCAACAACACTACCTGTGGCTGGACTGTCCACGGTAAGGATGCTAGAAATAGAGTCGCGCATATGCTGGGTTCGCAGGTGCTGAACGTCCTCAAGCGAGGAATCCATCACCTTGATGCTAGCCTTGAGGGCGTCAATTTTGTTCGTCATCTTTTGCAGAAGGAGGATAATTTCGCCGTTGACCGTTAGCCTGTCGTTTACTCCCTTCTGTATGATCGAAACCACTCGTTCGATCGCAGGTATATAGTGCTGCTTCTTGGCCTCATAGCTCTCGATCCGCTTGGTCAGCCCACTAGGATTGTGAAGATGCATTCCCGTCTCAAGACCGTCTTGAAGCTTCAAGATACTCCGTTCAACAGATTCAAACATCTTCTCCGCCTGTGAGCCGGCGTTTCTGAAAACAATGACCCATCGGTCCTCAATGAGTTCCTTCTGCAACGCCTCAGCATCCGCCTCGACAGCCTGGTAGGTTTTCTCAAGCCGATCGCGGCGATCTTCCAACTCGGCACAGGCGGAGGGAAAGATACGTTCCGCGCGTGACTGGAACATGGATAGCCTCATGGGTAAGAAGTCAAGAGAAGCGCGCAACGGCTGCAGTCGGGCGAAAAGACCGATGAGCTCCGTGTGGTTCGTATTATCGTTCTGAGGCGTTTGGATCATAGGCGGAGCCATGGCGGAGGGGGGGGTGAATAAGGACCCTACGCTAGAACGCCTGTTACGCGTCCCACTAGATGGAGTCTCTTCGACGATCGTCTCTAGTTCGTTAATATCCATCCCTGTGTGCTCTTCGCTCGCGAGGTTGTAGTGACGTTTCTCCTCCATATCGAAGATCAGGCGATCCAAGTTGTCAATCTCTTTGCCCACCTCGCCCAGGACGCTGCCCCACAGCTCCTCCCACTCCATGGCCAGTTCGACCTGCTCCTTGATACTTCGTAGTCGTGCCTTGATCTCACCCCAACTTCGTAAGATGGCGTCCATCTGCGCAACGATAGTCTCCAAGCACTCCGTGCTGACATTGGCGATGTCATCACGCAGTTGCACCTCCTCGATGGCTTTTACATAGACGTTCACCAGGCTCTCAAACTTTGTAATCGCCTTGTCCACACCGTCCAGGCCATCTCGCCCTCCAGCCGCGGCCCATTCCACATCATCCTCCGCGTCCAGTCCGCTAAGTACGTCCGACGCTTTTCTGATCCATATCTGAATTTGTTCTGCGGCACCGGTCAGCGCCTTGACGGCATTCGGAGCGTTCGATATTGAGGCGATACTGGCTGCAAGCGACGAGGGTTGAGGAAGGGTGATCGACGTGAGTTGCTGAATTTGGTTGCTAAAGGAGGATCGCGAGAAGGAGTAAATAGACTCTGTGCGTTGAAGACCTCTTGGATTAAAGTAAGACTGTGTTTGTGATGATGACGCGCTCGATTGAGGAGGCGGGGAGTCTTTCGGCGGTGGTGGTGGAGGAGGAGCGTCGCTGGATTCCAATATGCTGGTCTCTTGGATGTACTTCTCGAAATCTGTCTGAGGCTCTGCCTGGTTTTCCACGTTAGAATCACTTAGTTCGGGGCCCAGCGGTGCTGGTGCTGACTCGACCATAGACATGGCTGTTGGTGTGTCTTCCACCGCTCGTTCTTCTGTAACGTCACGGTCGGATGGTGGCGGCGGGACGTCCTGCTCTGACCCAGGGATGAAATCCGCGACCGGGTCCGGTTCAGGCACGTCCAACGCCGACTGCTCGAGTTGTTGCTGTTGTTTATTGAATTTGCCGATTATCTGTAATCCATTCCACGCGCGGCCTTTTTTCTCGATTTTAATTGAAAGGTTCTGATGTAAACTATCCAACTCCTTCAAGTGTTGCTCAGGGATCCGGCCGACAGCTCCGTAGTTGCGGGAGGAGGTTGTTTTCGCACTACCGTCGAGTAGCTTGACGCGGGCAGCTAAGCCGGGGGACAGTCGACGGAGGATGGACGGGCGAATGAGGGACTTGTCGGATTGGTCGTTCTCGTCGTAGTCGTCCTCGTGCACACTGTTACTTCCTATACTGCGGATGCTTCGTAGCGATGATTTCGACTTGATCCGACGTGGTGCAATGGGCTCATCTGCGGGGGAGACGGAGACTGAGGGCGCTGCTGGTGGCGGAGGAGAACCTTGCGACGTGGTCGTGGGTGTGGACGTGTCTGGCAGATCCGAGGGGCGAGCAGTATTGGCTGTCGACGCGGAAAAGATGGCGCGCATGGGTACGTCCGCACCTCTCTCTAGCCCGGATAGATTGCTGGGGCTAGAGAACTGGAGGTGAGGAAATGGAGAAAGAAAAGAGTTGAGTTGGGTGAAGAATGTTTTGTGGCCAAAGTATGCCTCCCCCTTGAACGCACCTGGGTGCTGTGCTCTGCGTCTGACACTGAGGCTGGGAGTGGGGTGATGAGACGATGAGCTGTTCTTTTTGAGCTCTCAGCCTACATGGTATGTTGATACTCAGGTTCTGATCTAGAAGGCGAAGGAAACATTAAAAGTGAAAACCTAAAGGGACGGAATCGGAGGCGAGAGAGTCATTTCCTTTAATTTTACATTTCCCTTACATTTCCTCACTTTGCCTGCTGATCGCCGCCCACCAGAGCCCTGGATTCCAATAGTAACCTCCCTAAAGGGTCCAATTCAGGAGACTTGCCTAATCTCCTTTCTTCAAGCTCTCCTTCGCAGCCCATTATTTTCTGCCTTTCTTTCCTCCCACCAAGGGGTTTATTTGTGTATTGGTAGTTCTGGACATGTGCAATTCCTGGGATCCTGGAACCTAGCATTCCTCACCCATGGAACCGCTCCCTATCTTGTCTTGAGCCAACTGATGTTGATTTATTGATTTGGAGCCAAGTAGAAAAGTTATGCATTTGATATATACATGGTATCTAGACGGAGATGGAAAAAAATCTGATCTGCCAATCATCATGAGAGATAAAGCAATGTAATGGTAATCAATATACAACCGTGCATAAAGACAAAACACCGGAATTTAACAAACCGTCATCGACGAGTAAGGGGGGTATCAAAGTACAGGCAGTGTGGAGCTGCAAACAAACGTCATCCGAAAGAGAGAGAGAAAAAAGCACGTAGTCCTAACCAACTCCTTTCCCATCCAAGACATCGCGCGGGAAGCCGTCATCAAGTGCGGACGAGCAGACCGTCAATACTGGCAGCAGTTGCCCGTCTTCTCAAGACCCGCAGATCCTGTGAGAGCTCTTCCCGGACGGCTTTACACCAGGCCAAGATGGCTTTGTCGAACTGGTGCCACGCATTGTCACTGCTGCCATATACCACGCCCATCACGTCCATCTCCAGTTTGGTTTCCCACCGGAGTTCGGCTGCCTTGATCCAGTAACGAAGGTTGTCTGCACGTCGGTATGGCTTGGCAACGTCCTCATGGAAAGATTTGATTTCGCCAAACGGTCGCTTGGATTTCTTCACGCCCAGGTTATGGAGCCGTACTAGGTCGCGACCGTCACGGAGTCGCTCCAGAAAAGCGGATGGTAGCGAACCATCATTGTTATCTGGAGCTGTCCACGCTGGCAACGGTGATTCTGGTCCTATCAGACTTGTCAGAAATGCCTCTTCCCGTTGCCGCTCTCGGCCTGTCCAATCACCCTCAATCCAGATCCATCCTGCACGCTCTTTAACTTCTGCATCTTCAAGCTGCGCCTCCCTGGAAAGCATGTCGCGCACATCAGACATCCAGCCTTGCACGGCTATCCGCTCGTCCTCTTGGAGCCCTCCCTCAAAGTTGCGTCCTGCCCATCGTTTCAAAACTTCCAACACACTAAACAGCTCCTGCCTGATTTCGCGTTCACTCTTGATGGACGCCAGTCGCTCCGGATACTCATGGGTGGTATAATATATTTTTGCCGCACGAATCGCAAGGGTAACGACGTCCAGAATACGCATTCCCTGAATTTCGTCCCATCCCTTGCGCGCCGCAGCTAGGTCTGCCTGACGCTGTGAATCATCTTCCGACTTGGTGTTAGCGTCCGGTGGTAGATCAATTCGCGGGGGTAGCGACTCGGGAGAAAGTTCATCATGTGATACTGAGTCAATTTCCTTTTGTCCCTTCCATATCGCATTCAGAAGATCCCTCCGCAGCTGCAGCAAGTCTGGTGGTGGCGGAATATAGTGCGTCTTGATGCTGTATGTGCTTACGGTTGGCGGGAGCATAACCTCGCCGTCGTCAACGAACCCCTCTTCCCCTACCTGAGTAGGATCCACCTCCGTCGGACTGAGAGTCATATCGTCGGCAAATCTGGTGTTTGGGGTAAGTAGTAACTGAGGAACCTCGTCCGCACTTTTGTTCTTCTTCTTGTACTCTCGATTATTTCCGCCTCTGCCGTCTAATAGCCCCGTTCGAGCGAAATAGTATTGCAGATGAGCGATGCTTCCCAAACTCATCACACTTTCCCGATTCCTTGCAGAGGCAGCGAATTCAGCTCCTTGGGGCCGGATATACCCGCGTCTCCGTGTGGAGACAGAAATCGAGGACCTGGCATCCCCTGATGCGGTGGAGGATGTCGATAACGAGGAAACTGTAGAAAACGTACGATCTGGCGACGGACAGGACGAAATGGCGGGGGTCGGAGAGAGAGAAGGAGACGGCGAGGATTCGCGGACAGGAGGGGCTCTTGAATTAAATTCGGCCGGATCCTCCATTTCCACGTCGATCAGATACGGTGTCTTTGGTTCATACGAGACGGGAACTGTAGCAGATGTGTGTCAAAAGTATAGAATGCTTTGTTTTGAAGGTTGGATGTCGCGGATGAACAGGCGGGAAAAAAGAAGGACAGTTGTCACAGGGAGAAGCAACAGATTGACGAGAATAGAAAATAGGGACGATTCCTCGGTAGAAGAAGAACAAAATTGGAGATCGTGACCGATCTGCAGGCGAGAACAAACTTGAGACGTTCGAAAGGGGTTCTTGGACTTCTTTTTCCACACTAAAAGGGGAAGCGGGTCAATTATTCAATAGTCGCGGTTGTCTTTCAACGTCGCCAGCATGATCAACGCCTGCCGGAATCTCCAGCGAACTGTGGATGCCCAAGGATATTATTCATGGGAAACGTCTAACTCTTGAATGTTGGCGCTTCGACTGTTATTATTTGCTTCTTTTGCATTCGTCTCTCTGTGTTCCACCGATGCAGCCCCTGACAGGATATGCAATTGCTCGGGTGCCCATCCCGCTGTGAGATGGACGCATACAAACCGTGCTGCAACACTGCTATGTATCCTGCACCACGCAGTCTTAACTAGACATGACTCTAGTCCGCTGGGCAGACGGCTTCAAACGGTCGTCCCATTAAGGTGGATATGTGAGAAATGAGATATTCGACCAAATTATTATGATTAACAACATCAGACGAACCAAGATCCGGAGCCTGTCGGATATTGCTTTTCCTAAATAGGCCTAGACGGTATGATCGATCCATTGTATACGTAGTAGGTAGATAGGTGCTGACTTGATAACCATCCAATTCAGGCGTTTGTTGGTGTTATGCGGAGCAGGTATCGCTCAATGACATGACCAGTGTCTAGACTCCGTAAGCAGGCAAAATGGGCACATTTACAACTCTGCCTGGCTGCGCTTTGCCCGGGAGCTACCTATACTTAGCTCATATACTTAGGACCCGTTCATGGCTGAGCTACAGCTGCTCAAGATATTGTCAGCTACCAAGGGACGAGGCTCGCGCAGTATTCGACTGCCATCCATACCGATGTAGCCGCAGGAAATCAAGGCCTCTCAAGTAGTGAGCTTCAAGCCTACCTCGACACTCGAAGCCGATTGCATTTCATGATACACTCCCTGTAATGATTGCCTTTCTCTCTGTCCGTGCATGCCACGATGTGCCATGTGTTAGCCCATATGTTCTCACCAACCCACTAAGCAAGTGATGCTAGTTTCTTATCCTCTCGTATATGGGGCTGAAGCATGGAAGGAATCCACACGCTTCATCATGACTGAGAGAAGTTGGTGACCCAGTATTCGCCCGCAATGAGCGTCGAGTATGAGGCGACTGCGCTGGTCCAGCTTTTTGCGAGGTATCAGGGTGGCTTGGTGACTTCCTTTCTTGCAAGAGGTGCGGGCGTGAACGCTAGCTCTTTTAATAGATCTTAGCCTACTAGAAAATTGCAGGTAAACAGGCATCGAGTTAAAAATGTTTCTATATCAGCTACGGCTATTAAAATAGACCATCTCTACCTATCTTTAATGCGGAAGATATGATCATGAAAACAAGACAAATGTATGCGTTTGTTGATGATGATGATGGGATGTAATGGTACATGGTATAATGAGAGACAAGAAGTTCACGTCCTCTCGCCTTGGCTTTGTTTCCCACGGTAGCCACCACCGCCTCGACCACCGCGGCGAGAAGAAGTAGGAGTAGCATTTACACGAGGTTTCTTCTGGTTCTGTGAATGCAAAGGCGAAGGACGGTGCGACTGTTGACGGGGATGAATAGGGCTTCCATCAGGAAGAGCAGTCGCATCGGAACCAGTCTGCGGGAGCGGCTGGGGCGACGATACGTCATTATGACCGCCCTGAGGACCCTTCCCGCGCCTCTTGCGCTGACCCGTCCCTTTATTTTTGCGGCCGCTTCGGTTTTCGCGGTCATCTTGGCCGCCTTGGCCTGTTTCTGTTCCCGGTCCTAAGTCCGGTTCGGGAAGGCCTTGGACGCGCCTACTTTCTTTATCCCACCATTCTTGGAAGGCCTGTTCGGCCTGAATATCTTGCAAGTTGTGCTTGGCGGTTGCGGCTTCACGAATTTCATCCTTTTCGGTTTGTTGCTGCATAAGAATCGTTGCTAGGGACATGGAACTTGAAGAGTCTGAGTGGAAGTTTGCTTTGTAGGGCTCTCCCCGTGGGAGGTGGCGGACGGACTGGATCGTGGGTGGTTGATTGGGAGATGTTGAAGGAGCAACTGCGGTCGACTGTCTCGGATACGATCCCTTCGCTTGAGGTTGGGTAGTGGCTGAGACACTGCGGCCCTTGATCGGCACAGAGGGAACGGGGCTCGAGGACTTGGGAGAAGGCGCTCCTGCAACCGTTTGGCGGAGGGTCATACCCGGCCGTTGAGCGGACTTGGGTGGGGTAGGTGTAGGAAGGTCTTGGCTAGCATCTGCTGACGGACCAGTCGGCGCAGAGGCACCAACTTGCGTAGCGACTTTCCAGGGATTTGGCGGGTCACCCTTTGCTTTTTCTTGTGCGGTGGCTTTCTCTTGCATTTGTTGCTGCTGGATCTTCTTTCGTTCCTTCTGAGACAATTTCGGAGCAAACGTGCCGCTGTTTTCTCTCCGCGCAGACATTCCTAGACTAAGATTCGAGACTCGGCTTTCCGAGGACTCGGTCATGATGTCCTTTAAAGGTTTCTTGTGGCTTGAAATCACGGGCGAACTCCAGGGTGCCTGAGAAACATGCGGCGGGGACACAGATCCGTTGGTACCAGCCCAAGCCTGGAACTCGGAGGGGGATTTGGTCAGTGAGTGATCTTGCGACGACATTTGGTGATCTAGATAGCTTCGATTTCCAAGCGAGGCTGTACCCTGTAAACTGGATTCCAGCCCCGACGTGTCATTCCAATGTCCATCATTCTCGTCGATCGCCTTGTTCCCGCGATCCACTGCTTTCCCTTTGCCCAGAGGAGAAGGAAACAGCAGCTGCTCATCGTCCATTTGAAACATCAAATCACCGGCAGATAGTTTTGACTTGAGCATCGGGCTATCATAGACAGCCACAGGGCTATCATTGTCCAGGCCCATCTTGAGCTTTGACACTGACGGCGATGCAGCAGTCTTTTCATTAGATGTTCGCGGCTTTCCTTCTTGCATTTCGAGCTTGCCAACATGTGATTTGAGCCTCATCGAGTCAACCCGTCGTCGCTTGTCAGACTCTATTGACGATGCAAGTTCCGGATATCTTTCAAAGATATACTCTGGCGAATTGCGGCCTCGCGAGATGGGAAATGTTGTCAACTGATTATCATGACAGACATAATCAAGAGCCCGGAGCAAGGTATCGTCAAGTTCTCCAAGTAATCTATCAGTACGTTAGAGGCTTATCATATGTTGTAATCTTGAGATAATACTAACTTGTTTGAGATCAGATCTTCCAGGTTCAGACAAACGTACTCCAAGGCAGCGTCTTTGAACTCGGTGATGAAGCACGGAGCAACAGCATTAAGAAGTTGGCACACATTGCGCGAAGTCACTAGCAGATGTTAGCATATGGTGTGAGTACATGTACGTGGGTAACCGACCGAATTTCCCAAGAGCCTTCTGGCAAATTTGTGCTAATCGATCGATCATCAATTCATCGGCTACGAATGCAACGTCAATGATCAAGTCGATTAATTCTTCAGTGTCTTTCGTCCGAACTTCATCGAAGAGTCGATCATCCGTATCGGTGTACATGTATCGAAGGATAAATTCGAAGACGACTCGATCGATGTGTTTGAGGTCAACGTGGATTTTGTCCTCTGGATTCGTGCGGCGCGACTGGAGCCAGAAACCACCAGAACGACCATGAAAGAGAGTATCGAAGAAGGGGCATCTTTGACAAATAACTTGGCTGTGGGCAGTCATTTGGCCGTCACTCAAGTCTATCACGACATCAGCGCTTTCGTAAAACGCTGCATCGTTGAGAGCCATGGCAAAATCAGCTTTGATACTTTTCGCAGGCCTGACCATCAAAATTGCGGCTCGCTCCAAGGCCGGAAGGTTCAATTGCGTGGCAGTCCGCATTACTTCAGTTCGTACCTGGCGGTATCTGGGTGCATTCTCTGGCGAATACCGAGCCTGTTGCCAGACATCGAAAATATTGTCGCTATAGAGAAAGAACGCGATATTCAATACAACCCAGATATCGACCCCTTGGAAAATTATCTGGCACTTCCCGGTTTTATCTTTCTCAATAGTGAAAAGCTCAGGCATAGAGACAGGCTGTTCTGATCGAAATTCGTGAAACGCCATTCTTAGAACGGTGCTGCGACCCGTCAAGATAAATTCGTGAACAGGAATCCGTATGCTAGAAGTTGTGGTCATGGCCCATACTGTTCCACTGGGAGGGTCAACCGTGGGCGGAAAGTAAGAATCGAGGCTTGAGGAGCGCATAATAGCTTGTCTGATTGCTGTAGGTGTGCTCGAATTCCAAGGCTCGCTTTCACCAGGTTCGGAGGCTGGTGAACTTGAGATTGCATGGAACGGTGATAATGGAAAGATATCATCCCAGAGCTTTGTCGGAGCAATGCTAATCTGTTCCCTGGTAACATCGCACTCGCGTTGAGCAGCCGCAAAGGCTCCAAAGGCATTACTGCATACAGCCACCACTCTCGACAAACCTGGGACGCGTGCAAACTTATAGTCCTTTGATGAACCGCCTTTAGCCTTTCGACGTTTTTCTTTCCTCCATGCTGAGCCAGAATTCGTGCAGATGATGATGGAACCATCTTGACCGACATCGACATCCTTGACGGCCAGATGCGCTTTCTTAACAGACCAAACTCGTGCAGGCGCAGACAAGGAATTGCGAATTTTTGACGGATTAGTGGTGGAAGTCAAGCTTGGCAAATGTTCCAATTTGTCGACGTGTGCTGTGAAGACATCTCCTGAACTTGACAAGGCACAGATGGTGTTTCCCCCAGTGCGTATTTTGATGATGCGATTGATTGAAGTGTCATAGCGTGTAGCCATGAAACTCTCTTTTATGAAACGGGAATTGGCCTCTAAAGGGAATGAAAGTTTTGTATAGCCGTAATGAGAAAATACCCAGACTTCATGATTCTGAAGCAAGATAGCGGTGGCCTGATCGATGGCGGAGACACTGTGTATTGGGGCACTGAAAAGTGACGCCCCTACCCGCCGAGGAGTCGTTTGGATTTCAAGCGATCTAGCATCTGAATCCACAAGTCCCAGCTGCCCTTCGTTCTTGCCAAAAGTATATAGGCCAGAGGTACTAAACACCACTGAGTGTATTGCAGATGCTGCTGCGCCCAGAATAACCTCTTTCTTGAAGGGGTTGAATATCTGCCTTGGAGATGGTTGTATGGGCACATCATCTTTACTACTTGACCTAGGAAGCCCGTAGCCCAATTGACCGAATTTGTTGCTTCCCCAGCTGAAGATATCTCCTTTATCTGTAATCGCAAGGGTGTGGTCTTGACCTAGAGCAATAGAAACGACCTTTTTATTGTAAAGGGCCCCACCCTCAATACAAACAAAGCTGAATCTTGTAGTCTCATCACCGGTACCAAGGCGGCCACCGGGGCCAAACCCACACATGAAGAGGTTTGACTCAGGATCGCTGGTGAGTATGGCAGTGTGGAGCTTCGACATTGCAATCGTTTTGAATTTGATCGGCTTGGCCTTTATGAAAGCGGGCAAATCTTGACTGAAATCCGTCTCGCGGGTTACAGTTGACGTTGGATCTTCGCGTTTCTCTTGATATTCCCGATACAACCGTTTCAAGAGGTGTTCTGGGCGCTTGAGCGTTATTCTCTCGGGGAACTGACGGTCATCCTGGTCTCCAACTCCGAGGTTAAGGTTTTTATTGCTCCCAAACGTATACACTTCATCACCAAACCAAGCCACCCCTGGTGTTTCTCGGTTTTGAATGAATTCATCTTCGTCCGACGACCCGGCGGAAGCCGTATCATCCAACTCGAGTTCTTGAATCACAGAGCCACGACCCACCGAGGAGGCAATACGCTTAACATCGCGAGAGTTGATTGTAGCCGTATAGACATCAAACGGGCTGTATCCTTCGCGGTCCTTGATCCTTATCAGGCTACCGCTTGGATGGCCGAGCGCACCCGGTTTACTTAAGTCAGTCGCATCCCGGGAGTCCCTGACCATTAGGGCTTGCGCTATTGTAGCATTGCCCGCGTAGAGAGCTCGGTGCAGTGCCGTCCAACCACTTTCCAAATCCTGCGCATAAATGTCAAGTTGGGGTGCTTCGAGAAGAGCTAGCGCGAAATCGACGGCTGTTGGTTTCGGTGACGAGGCGACGTGGTGCAGAAGTGTGTTTCCATATTGATCTCGTGCGTTCAATTCGTCGCGAGAAAGGGTTGAAGATGTGCCGGTCAATCTTTTAGGCTTTGGCGAAACACCCGGGGAAGATGAGGCTACCGTGCCCACACTTCCTGGAAGGTTATTTGTAGAGCCCCCTCCAATACCTGGGGCTCGCTGTGCGCCAGACAGGTACCGCTGGAAGCTGTCAACGTCATCGCGTAAGAAAAACTCCCAAAGCTTGCTACTCATGTGCTCAATTATGATGTGGTGTCAGAAACTCTTTTCAGCCCGGGACCAAAGCGTCAGCTTCACCGCGGGGGTGGACGCGCTGGCAGGAATTCCGTGGGCGATAAGAGTGTTCTGACGGGACAGGGAAAGGGTCGATAGACCTCGACGCGTGTTCAATAATCCTTGAAGTCTCAGTTCTCTTATTGATGGGCGCGAGGGTTTGGTAAGGATAAAAAGGTGGTTGAAAACGCGATTGTGTGGTGGCGATGACTGGTTTGGTTGACAGACTGGTCACTTATCTCCGAGGGCTCGAAGGTGAGTGCGCGCGGGGACGAAAGGTCCGTCGGGCTAACGAGGCTTGAGGGCCGTTTGCGGCAATGAAGAAAGTGCAAAGTATCGCGTCCGAAGGAGAAGCAGGAGGGGTCGTCAATTAATCGATCCGAAGAGTTGCTGGCTGCAGAGTGTGCAGAAGGGAGAGCTCCGGGGTGAACCGTGGATAGCAAAGTGGCTTCGGCGACCAATCGGGAATTGCACACCCCTCCATGCCCCTGGACGAGAGGTTGAGGAGGGCCGTTCCCACCGTCCTTACCCCTCCTGCATTCTCACTTGGTGAAGAACTAGATATTTATCGGTGATGCAATCGGCGTCTGACTCTGGAGCCCGTGCTTCTCGTCAAAGTCATATAAGTGACGCAACGGTTGAATCTAGGGTTCTCAGGCAATAATAGCCAAAGCACCTTTCCGTAGCTCACTGCGAATGATGGGCATAAATATTGCGTAGACGCGGGCAAATCGAATCATTCCATTCAGTATCGAACTGACATCTTGGCCGACTCCATTCTCCAGCCAGTGGAGTGAGGTAACCTTTTAACTTGGCGGAAGTCGGAGCTGCGATATTCGGCACCTTCTCGAGCTTATCGGGCCTTCTATCCTAGAAGGTGAGCTGAAGAAAAGGATCAGTTGAAGCACCACATTTTCCCTGCTCAACAACACTCCCAGCCCATCTCAACTATAATCACACACAAACTTGAAGTACGGGTCGTCTGAATTATGGAGAAAAGAGTCCATGTGTCTCAAATACAGCAGGGCTAAACACTACTAACTAGTAGGAAAGAGCAAATGTTCTTCAGATATCTCAGGTAGCTAATTCGCTGATCATATGAGGTTATATGATAAGGTGGGGGTTTTCTGTGGACGAAAGAGTACGCAAAACAGCGCCACAAACACGCAGAAGGGAGGAAATGTGTGATTTATGGATGAAAGGCGAATGCCAAAATAAAGTAGTCCAGAAGCCAGAAATCGACTCAGCTTGCAGGAAACAATCAGCTCCTACATGATAGACTGGAAAAGGACAACAATAATGCAAGTGACTCGTAAAATTCGCCTGCGAACCTTGAAAGGGCAAAGGAGACCCAGCCCCAATTCAGCCCACTACAAGGCCGCGGACTCGTTATCAGTGGTAGCCCTGGCGCATGATTGATACCAATATCATCCCGAATCTCGCCAACCTACCTTCCTGAGGTCGAGAATAGTATAATATGCCTGGTTGCCGAGTCAAAGAGCGATTTCCAGACGCTAGGGTATTTTGTAGAGTTAATGTAGTGGAAATGTAGCTACCAATGTGACTCAGGGGATGTCTGGATCACCACGCAGTCTGCCTTGAAGTTCTACCTAATATGGAGCAAAGAAAGCAGTTGCAGATGAGGCGACCAGTCTCGGGAAGTCTGTCCCCCAGGGTGGTCTGTGCCAAGGGGCGTCTCTCGGCTTTTTTCGCAAGCAGCAAAAGGACCTTTGATAACGACAGGTCAGCCACCTGACCCAGTCGTCATGGGAGTACCTTTCAAGATCCTCACCGCCTGCCTGGATCCCCGTTTGCACTATCAACCGACCCGATCGCAAATTGCGCCTTCTTTGTGGGAAAGTCGAGAAGAAACTGGCAGATTCAGTTGATTGATCTCTTGCTGCATCTGTAGGCCGAGGTGAAAGAGTGGTGGTAGGCGCACTCTAGTTGTGGCAGTCCATATGTACAATACTGACTGGATTCAGCCTGACCACTGAGCGGCACTTGACCACCGAGTCACCAGCGTGCGTCACAGACCCTCTGGACTTACTCACCTCTTCGCTTCCTCCTCTCTTGGCCGGTCTTTCATCTCTCTTGCTCTCTTCATACCTCCCGACCTTTCGTCTCTTCTCCTCTGTCGACCCAAACCATTCTTGCGACCTCCCAATCCTGTTGCGTTGATCATGACTCCCTAATTGTTGCTGATCGTCCGGAACTGAGGACCCCGTCCCAATAACTGGAGCCGCCCGCTTGTCGATGCGGAGAAGCTATCAGGCTTGTCTAGACCACAGACTCACAAACATCCTGTTGCCTCAGCACAGCAAACAATGACATCGCTGCCTGGACTCTAGAGCCTCAGACAGTACAGCTTTTCAGATTCCTGCGTTTCTATTGCTTGTCTTAACTTTTGGTTGAGGGTTCCGCCGCATCTCCACATCAAGTGTCTTCATTTCGTTCGTGAGCATGGCCACCCGCAGCTGCTCAGTCCGCCCCCCATTTCCTTCCTAAGTTAGACAACTACACCACGATAGACTTGTAACGGCGTCCGGTTTTTATATAACGACTGCCTAGGCCGTTCTTTACCCTCTCCACAACCATGCACCAGCATCCCCGATCGCCTGCCCCAGCGGCGCCTACCTCGTCGGCTCGGCCTCGTTCCCAGGACCAAGATCGTCGCTCCAACTCTCCAGCTTTTGACATTCGGACGCATTCCAATAGAGGGCTGGGGATTGAGACAGAGAGCGACACGGGAGATTCAGCACTAAGTTTGCAACCTGGGAAAGAGGCAGTGACAAAACTAAACCAGATTATCTCGGTACGGATACTTTTCTTGCTACTCGGATGAATTTGCTCCTCCCAAGCTGTTCTATTTCTGACATGGCGTAGAACTATCATACGAAGGCAGCCCTAATTATTTTACACTCGCGCGTCGAGCTTCCACCCACTTTTATCAAAGGCTCCGACACGCCTCGAATGAATCGATGGGTATGTTCCTCTTCTCAATCTTCAGTTTCGCAACTTTAGAACTTTTATGATGCCGCACAGTATCCAAATGGCCGAGTGCTGATGTATTTTTACCGTGCACAGTTCAATGTCGAGGTGGAAGAAACGGATGTTCTTCGGGAACAACTCAAGACTTGGAGGACATGCGATACTGCCGACAACCGACCGCCACCATTGATTATTGAAACGTATCTGGACACGAAAGGTCTCACGAATAACCAGACACTTGTTGCATTGGACGAGAATGGGAAACGCTGGGATGTGTTGGAATGTCTGGCTGCTTCTCAGACCTCACAGCCAGTGAAACCTCCGTCGTCCAGAGCAGATGATGTGATTCTGGAGCGATGGAGAGTAGAATTGGGCGATATGCCTGGTAAATTACCTACCGAGCTTGGCTCTATCCTGCCGACGGTATACAAGAAGAGTATCGTCCTTTTCCGCTCTCTATTTACCTATTCAAAATTCCTCCCTGCCTGGAAATTCCTTAAGCGCAACGGACGGTTTCGGGCAAACCCTGCCCTGCGGATTAAGTATAGGATACTGGGTCAGCAATCTGCACAGGACCTGTCAAGGACGGATCGCTTGACTATACCATTGTACGAAGGCGCCACCAAAGTGGTCGATACATACAGCTTTGGCGTTACGGAATCACCCGCCGGCCCGTTTTCTGTCGAAGTTACGTATCGTACAAGCTGCGATTTTCGTGTCGACGACTCTGAGGCTCTTCTAAGCTCCCAGTTTATGGGAGCAGATGATGAGATCTTTCAGCCATCGTTCCCTTCTCGAGGTCTAGATGCCAAGACAACAAACACTGAGATACCTGGGTCAGCACCGGTGGAAAGACGTACTGTTGAAGACCCAGACCCCAGTCGAGCGTACGGTAGCTTATCGACTTTCCACCATGTAGGTCCTCCTACTGGCGCGAGTCCGATCTCAGCTCTACGGGCCGCAAGAGAATCAGGCGCAGCGTCACCATCTCCACCAGCACCCTCTCATCGAAGGCCGCTTGTTGCTGCTAAAGCTAGCCCAATAGGACGCGCTGCTATTCTTGCAAGTGAGGGCAATTCCAACATTGGCAGGCGACCGTCAATTTCGTTCCAGCCATTCAAAGCGCCACCTTTGTCTGCATCACCTTCCCTGGTTGATCCACCACTTGGAGTATCGCCTCGCACAGTGGGACCTGCTCGAGCCTCCTTGTCCGATTCTAAGACTATGCCTCCCCCCGCTATGGCCTCATCTACGCGCAAACCCCTTCCCTCGGGACCCGACAATACGATCCCGTCCTCCAACTCGGCGTCTCCACGCCCAGCCCCTATCTCAAGATATAGTAGCGCCTTCAGTCATCGGCGAGGTAGGCCATCGTCAGGAAATATCAATAGGATTGAGGACGACAACAATTCCAGTGGTAGAGCGAGCGCAACATCATCCGGTGCTCAACCAGGCTCTGGTTTGCTTGCTGAGATCACTGGCACGAGTCCTGATTCACTCCACGCTGACGATGAACATCTCTCTGACTTCCTGAAGATGCTCGACTCCAAGAAAGATTTATTGAATACGTCTCGAAAACAAAACCCTGCTACTGCAGCTCTCGCCCGCTACCGGGGCATGAGAGATTCTAACGCGGCTCTTTCCGATTCAATGTCCTCCTCGTTGCATTTACATCGCTCTTCTAATGCATCCAGCAAACACCTTTCGGGTGTGCCCCCAATGATTGCTGGTACTTCAGTTTCAACTGCCTCATCGCCAGGTGGAAAGGCGATATCTCCGCATACGCCTCATACACCAGCTATTCCCTCCCGACTGAGCTCCAACAGTATAATCGACAATAACACGGGAACAGCCTTTCGATCTCTCCCTCGTGGAGATAACGGCTCCCTACTTGAAGAGGATACCAGTGATGAAACTACGGTTGAACGTCTTCCCTCGACAGTGACTGCGATTCCTATCCCCACGTCGCCTGCCTCAATTTTTCCAACAACCTTCCGACGCTCTAGCTCAGCTGCTAATCGAGCACCTAGCTCCGCGGTAGACGACGATGAAATTTTCACGATGCGCAGTGTCAGCCTCGGGGAACCTTCCAACACTAGCCTAAGAACGCTACAACAGTATGAATCAGCTGGCGCCAATATAACCCCTTCAGATCCTGATTCACGGCGCGGTGTAGGCGGCGGTCCAACAGTAATTCGTGGCCCTGCAGTGCGAGAGTCAGGCAGCCATCGAGCTGCATCGGCATTAGGCCCGATGGCTGGATCATCACCCTTGTCAAACCATCCTTTACACCAGCAACGTTTCAGCCACTCCCGGGGCCGGAGGTTCTCCGGAGGTCCTCAGTCTCTTAGCTCCGGTTCCGGTAGCGTGGCTCGTGGCGGATTCATCCCTCCCTACCTCAGTGAAAGAGATGCCGAGCGCGACGGAAATGTAAGCGGGAGCAACAGCGCTACGGAAGATCGTCGAGCTGCGCGGCGCTCAAGTGTGGGTCGTCAGAGCCTTCCTCAAACTACCCAGCTCGAAGAGGATGAGCCTCTACTATTCGCCATGAGCGATTTCGGTGCGTCGCGACGAAGCTTCGAGGAAGGGCGACAATGTACTCATGGACCCGACTCGAGCGGAAATACTAGCAGTTCGAGACGAGGCAGTGGAAGGCGAGGCGGGCTTTCGAGCTTCCACGTCTGGCCCTGAACAACATCTGAGGGTACACGCCATCATCTATGTTATGTGCGCTTTTCTTATCCATATTTGCTTCTTCAATATGCGCATATCTTCAATGCTGACCGCCTTTCTTCTCTCTTTTTGATTACATCGTGTTCGTTGTTCTTGGTTCATATACACCCTGATGTTTTGATATCTAGTCTGATCGTTTATCCGGGAAGCCCTTTTATAGACTGGCAAAGGCAATAGAGAATGGTAGGAGTGGCCCTCGAGGGCGTGATTTGGCTTTGTTCTTCTGCATATTTAAGCTGTTTGGTTTTTTTACCCTGAAAATTCGCTCTCAATTACCACTGGGTCTTGTTTTCAAATCGACAGATTGCTCATGTCTGCATTCGAATGATACGATAGGGATGAATCCTTTTCATGGTTCTCTTTCTTCTCCTCTCAGTTTTTTTTTTTTTTTTTTTTTTTTGGAATTCCCATGGTATTCTCATCCGGCCGTCGGATGATATTTGATTCGAATGGTGTTGTAGGTCTTTGGGGTTTGGTGCCATGATACTAATGGTCAGGCGTTGGTTTTGCTTTTCAGTCGGGCCCAGACCGACTTACTATAGCTGATCAGACTGATCTGTATATTTCTCACGGATATGTCAAGCCCTGCAAGGTTTGGGATGGAGTACGGGGTACTAGTACATTACTGCGCAACAATGACATCTCTAATGAATCAATTGATGTATCGATACCATAAAAACACTAAAGGTAGATGAACGCTTATCCAGATATTCACCATTGGAGGTTGTTGAGTGGGCCAACGATTGCGCAAGAAAACGCTGCCAATCAAAGACTCGACGACCATCTAGATAGCACGTTTGCCTGGCTGCTCTAGTGACTAGCACGCAGTAGCAGTGCCCGTGATGCATGCTTGTTCGGAGCTTTTCCTACGATATGGAAACATAGGCTTCTCAAACGAACTCACCTCGAGCCTATAATCGGCACGGGTAGGGGTACTGTTGCGGTAGCTTCGAGCCTTGCTCGGGGGATACAGCTGAAGCAGATGGCTTCATGCCCTTTGTAGACACAGTAAATGATGCTTTGGACCGCACGATGGTTGTGCAACCGAGTCCGAGACGCTTCACATTTTACGGAACGTATTACCAGATGCACTGCGCCGCTCTTTCGCCTTGTAGTCAGAAGACGCGGTAGTTGGTCGAGGAGCGTTACTGGGCTTGCCCTTGCCCTTGGGAGTAAACGTGAATTCTTGTTCACCCACGACGGCAGTGCGCCTAGATGGCTTTTGCTTCGTCCGCATGTTCTGGGCTCGGTAGCCGAAGGATCGGTCGCGGGTGGAATTGACAGCGGTCGAGGAAGAGACCTGCATTTGGGGCTGTCGCCAGTTGGAAGGTTTGTTGGCATTCGATTGTCTTGATGATGATTGTTGTTTCTTAAAGGATTTCTGCTTAGCGGCTCGCTCTTCCTCGGTGTCGGAATCAGATTCGTCATCGCTCGAGTTAGGAACTTCATCAACTTCTTCCTGCTCGACAGCTGTGAGGCCGCGTGGTTTCTTTTGTGTGGTGGGTTCAGAGGCAGCATTGGGGTTGCGCATCTGGTACTCTCGTGACGTCTCGTCGACGGCGAAGTCTTTGTCTTCGAAGAGTTTGGCAAAACGGCTGTCAGCAAGGATGTTGGAACTGGGGGCGTCCGCTGTGGGTGTAGATACGGGCGCATCTTCCATAGGTTCATCCCCTCCTTGTTCAAGGACCTGTTTAGCTCTGCGGCGCTCATTCTTCTCTTCAAGCTCCAAGAGCCTCTCGGCCAGTTTCCTGTTGACCTTGACAGATGCCTTCTTCCTTCCTCTGATTCTGCTTTCACGCTCCTTGTCAATCTTCTCTTTGATTCTCTTCGCGCGCTCTTCCTCCCAGATGTACGGGTTTGTGATGAGTCGAGCTTCTTCATATAAGCGTTGGGCCACAAAGTATCCGTGCATATACGGCCTAAGTAGATTTGTCCTGCCGATTAAATGCTCCAGACTCAGTGTTCGCAGCTGAGGAAGCGTCAAGAATTTATAGTTATCATAGATAGAGCCGGCTTGGGCAGGGTTGAATGCATTAGGATCGTTGGGATCTTCGGCCATCTCTTCGACGAGATTGTCTAAGAATGAGCACCACTTGGGCGCAGGTCCAAGTTGAGGAATGAAGAACGAATGTTGCTGTCGTCCCTCGTTTGCTGTCAAGATCATTCCACTATCTCTGCACCAAGCAACGGAGTTGATATCAACGGCGGGCTCAACGGAGGTCCAAGGGGTCCCGTCCCGAGGATCCCAAATCTTGATAATCTTCTTATCCGCTGATAATATCTTCGGTTCCAAAGTCTGCTCGCGCGTACTCGACGACGGCAGCAGGAATTTTAGGGTATGAACAGGGAAGCCGTATCCTTGATCCTTCTTCAGTAGAGGCAAGGGTGAACGGAGATCGTATAGGTGGATAAGGCCGTTCGAGGAACCAGTGGCGAGAGTCAGCCCTGAACGATGGAATTCCAGGGCTGTTATTTCGTTGCGCATGTCATCCGGTCTGGTTTGCGTAGGGGGTAACAATACTCCAGCACGACCTTTGGCTCGTGGATCCCATAATTCAACCGTACCTAACGTGGTTCCGAACGCGAGAAGATTATGGCTCTGGTCAGCAATGGCTCCTGTATTGACGGCGCCAGTATTTATGCCGCCCTGTAGAGTTCCTCCACCAGTTGATGTGAAATCGTCGCCTCCAACGTCGACCTCGAAGCTTCGCATGTATCGGCCTAGCTCTAGATTGAGTCGGAAAACTTCACCCATACCATCGCCGTTAACACCAACAGCCGGAACAAGTGCCTCGGTTGAAACCCTATCATAGATCAAATCCCGTCCATATCGAGGGAGCCTTGTCTTGTAATGGCAGCCGCCGGGCGTGTGGAACTCGATTGACCGGTCCGACTGGAGGTGGATGGACTTCGAATAGTCCGATGAAAGTAGTTGGAATGTTGTGTTGATAGAATCGGTATGCCGAGCCCATGATAGCGACAGCTGAGGAAGATGGTGCGTGTGAATCTGGGGCTTGTATGTTCCTATAGGATGACAAGACCATTCTGTTAGAAATCCCCCATGCGATATTGCAAAAACGGGCTTTACCTGTGCTCATGACCCAGTCTCCATCTTCGCTAACTCGGATACAATGACTGGCCTCCTCAAACTCGAAATCCTGTAGCAGTTCGATTCGATTCGCATACTCTGAATCATTCTTCAGACTGCGCTTCCGGCGTCTAGCGAGCCATTCTGGTAGGGGTCGGGCAGTGTTGGACCCGGAGATCGTGTATACAGGGACCTCTGACTGATTTGAGAGCTTCATCTTGGTGTGATGCCCCTGGATTATGGCGGACGACGAATCTCGAAATCCTCGGGAAAAAAATATCGAAAAATAAATCTGGGACGATTATCGATAAAACAGCGCACGTGATGGTGTGGATATCAGGTGGTCTTGATTGGCTCTTGTGGGCCAAGGCGAACCTCCGACTTTATGGCAGCGTTGAATGTCTGGAACTCGCCGCATCTTCCGCTGCTCCAGATGTTGATATTGTCGCTCCTTACCCCCTGTCCTTTGATTTGAGCTATGGTTACTCCATTGTGATTGTCGCGTGTGGTAGCTGTCTTTTTTACCTTCTGCAGGGCCGGAGGTCTTGTACAAATCACCTCGTTGCTGACACTTTGGTCATCGCCTAGATACCATGGGCCGCGGGTTGAGACACTACATCCTGGTTAACTTCCTTTGGAAATGAAGCTATCGTCAGTCTTTACAGCTTTGCCAGCTACTTGTACAAGTCTCTCTTGGGACTGCAGCTGAATCATGGAATTTCCTGGAGGATCCATCACAAACATACGCGTCATTGTGTGTATCCTTTCTACCCGCTATATCCGTTGCAATTCTAATGCGGTATTCCAGGATGGGTTCTCCAATATCTACTGGAGGATCTACACGGAGGATACTGGCAGTACTAACCCTCCAGCTGACGGCATTCATAATGGCCATACGATCTTAAAGCATATTAGCCGCCTCAAGGAGCTCGAACTCCGGCTACGGAGTTTAGGCTGTCTAGTGTTAAGTTACCCTAGGCGTCTCGGCCTTTTGATATTTTCTGCTACTCCGGACTTTGAACATCTTTCACCATTACTGCCGAACGACAAGACGGACGAGTCAAACCGGCTTTATGTCGGCTCCACTACTCTGAAAGGTGCGCTTTCCACAGCCAACCCCTATGTACTAGCAGTACATTGACTCTATTTAGTTTGGACGTCTGGGAGTGTCTCCTCTGCTGATCTGACAAAGAGCCTCCGATCAGATATCATCCAAGCAGCAAGCGCGAACTCCCCTGCGGCGTCGCAGCGACTGCAGAGTGGCCCTGCTCCGCCGAGACGGGTGGACAACTCTGGTGGCTCAGCGGCCATTTACGCGTCATTCATCTCAGCAGTCACTGCAGCATTAAGTGTTCAGATTGTTCGGCAAAATAACGCCATTCCGCTTGGACCGCGTGCTCTGTTCAACACCGTAGAAAGTGATACCGATGAGGGCCACGGTTTTCTCAACGATGGCCCGACTTCTGTCTCTGCCCTCACCTCCCTCCAGGTTCAATTAACCTCCAATGGGAAGTTGACCGTTGCCCTGCAAACCATAACACAGAATGGTCTTACTCGGCTCAGCGAACCTGAGGGCGATTCTACCGAGCTTTCTGACGTTTCGCCGGGGACTGACCTTTGGCTGGCTCCTAATGGATCGATTGCGAGATTGGTAGCGATGCCACTCGAAAATAATGGCTCCCCACCATCTTTCTCAGGGTTTGAATCTGAGTGGAAATCGAATGTTCGTCAATGGTTGAGCTACTTTGGGCTTCCCATCGACTTCATCAGCGACGAAGATTGGGTAGAGGTAGAGGTCTGGGAACCTTTCTATGCTAAACTATCCGGGGAAGCTGCGCGCCCCAAGGTGGAGAATTCTCCGCTTCCATTGAAACGTATCATGTGGCCAGCCGCCTACTGCTTCAGCAGAACCAAGTCTATTCTCCCTGCCGCCTCTGATTGCCCAGACACAACCACCTCCTTTGGCTGTGACCCTCTGGAGTTTGCCGAGAGCTGGTGTTCCAAGGAAATACCAAAGACAATTGAGACGAACGCAAAGCTGCCCTCCGAACAAGAGCGGAAGGCAACCGCCCAAAACACATTTTCCCCTGGCCAATCTAACTTTCCCGAAGGGATTGAAAGTCTTTCTCGCGCCTCATTATTTGCCGACCTTCAAACTGCAAGCCTAGTCTATCCGACGCCACCAGATGGAACTACCGGGATCGGAGTCAATCCTGTCACGTCGGCTGACATATTTGCCGAAGACTCTGACCAAGGCTCTTCGCTTCTCCGAAACCAAAACCCACAGCAACATGATATCCGACTTGTTGGGAAAGATCGATCTGGTTCGGATGTGACCATGGGATTTGGCCCATCCGCTGGTCTTGCTGTTGGATCTGGCCTATACGATACTAATGAAGATGATGACCTATTCGGGGACATGAACGGACGTGATTTTGGTACGAAAGGGATAACAGATGCAGATTTCAGCTTCTTCGATGACCCTGATTTTGACCCAGCTACCAATAATCCTATAGGAGATGACATGAACGTTGATGAAATTGAGGAGATATCCGACTTTGTTGACATTAGCAAGCCAGGTGGTATTCAAGTGCCCGAATTCGAGGTACCTGCACCCAGTAAGGCTACAATCGACGATTCGAACGTCCCCCAGCCGAGTTCTGAGAAGCTCGCCACCACGCCACCTGATCAACCTATTTCCGATGCTAGCGCGCTGGCATCTTCACCACAACACGAACGAATCCAAACAATCAGTCCTCCTCTCAGTCCTGTAGAGGTGAAGAAAATCCTCTTTCCGGAACCCGCTGTCAGCACACAGCCCGTCACCAAATCCACGCATGCATCTAGTTACTATAGTCCGGTTGCTTTCAGAAACAACATTTCTTCGTGGGACAAAAAGTACGGGATAGATGGAAAATTTGCGTTCACGGGAGCAGACACATCTTTGAGCAACGGTCCCCACAGGTTTTCAAATGGCATTCCAACTATTGGTCTTCCCCGCCGGAAGAGTAACCTCAAAATGCCTGCCTCTTCCACCTCTCTTGGTGGACAAGGAAGTCCTCCAATCGAGGCGACCCAAGAGTTATTGTCCAATGTCGCTTCAAGCAGCGAAACGGATGACGAGAGCGATGAGAGTGACCTAGAAAACAACATACCATCCATGGCATCCATAACCCTCAAGCGGAAGCGTGCTCCTTCCTTTTCAGCAAGTTCAACCGGACCATCCTCAGAGAAAAATCCCACTACTTCTGATCATGAGCTGGCCACTATGCCAAAGTCCGAGGATTCTGTCTTTCTAGGGAACTTCCTCTCAACTTTTTCGGACTGGTCGATTACGGGATTCTTTTCCTTAACTGAGAATCAAGTCTTCTCAACCCTGACCTCCAGGGAAATGCAAGTTGAGATTGCGCAGCTTTTAGTTGATCAAATCACACAGTCGACACTGGATCACAAACTTGATGGAAAGCTCGGTGTATCCTACCTGGATAACCAGGCATTTTGTTTACAAGAGCTCCTTGAGGGTACAGATTTCTTGGGTGGTTTCGAGAAACTTGACCTCAATAGCTTTGTGTCCCTGCAGGAGCAAAGTGTCCTGTCCCCTTCCGCGTTGAACGCTCCTACTCCTCGGCTGAACGCGCAGCGCAAAGATTCGGGCAAAGGCTCAATAACGAAACTGACCCCACCACATTTGCGAGTTCGGCGCGGCAAAGATTATTTAGAAACACTATCCCCTGCAGTATCTTTCTGGGAAACCTTTGGCTTAGGACCTGCTCATGGACCAAAAGACATAACTGGTTATTGTATACACCCTCTCGTTGCGACTAAGGCAGCAGATGCATTTCTGGAGCGTTTGGCGCTTCTTTACACTGGCTGCAGTCTTGGTAACCACACCAGGGGGAACGACTCTAGCTTTTTTGATAAAGGCCTACGAGGATGGGATGCAAGTTCATCGAGGTTGTCTAACTATCAGACATCAACACAACAGCTCAGGGATATCTGTGAAGAACTTGGTGCGTTCTCCACTCTCATTCCTCAGCTGAACCTCACTAATTACCACAGGAACTGCTCTTCTTAACAGCACGCCGTCTAGGGGTAATATCGTTATCTATGTCATCAACCCGTTCTCATCTGCGGCTTCTCTGGTTGATATATGTGCTGCGTTCTGGTGTCTTCTCCAAAAATACGCTGCCGACGCAGACAAACAGCAATCCAAGCAGTTACATGGGGTTGTACTACAAATCATCCCTATGGATTTTGTTACATCGCGGGAATCCTTAGTTGTGCCTCCTCAAACTGATTATCTCAATTTAGCCCTAGAGATATACAGTCGATGCTCCCCAAAAGAGTCCCAGGGAAGCCTGATCAACTGCACACCCCCGATGGTACTGGCTGAACCCATTCCACCGTCCATAGTTTTCAAACTTGCCTCGGAACGTGCTTCGCCCCTTCAAGAGGGCAAATGTCTTCATGTCGCATGTTCTAGAAGCCACGATCAACGCTGGATAAGTGTCGCTTGGTCTGATAATGCCGGAATAGTCCAACGCACAGTATCTTATTGTCTCCGGTTTCGGGAATCTACGGTCTCCCGCAATCTTTCAACTATTCGCAGTGAGATATGGAATGCAACTCAAGAGATCCTGGATATAGACCAGGCGCGGTGGAGGATTATTTTGGTCAGCACTGAGAATGTGGATCAGGACGAACATGACAGTAAGAATAACCCAGTAGCACCTTCCTGATGCTTATACTGATGAATCTAGCCTGGTTGAGCCTTGTTGAGCAGTTCAACAAAACAAGGTCTATACCAGTGGAGTTGACAATGTTGACTGTCAATACAAATCCCGATCTTTTCCTATCGCCTCCACTTCCGCCACTTTCGATGAATGTGCTTAATCCACAGGTTTCTTCCACGCCTGTGGCCACACCACTTCCGAGTGGCGCTGTTCTTTCGCCAGATCAGTTGGGGAACGCGTCAACACCGCCGGGTGGCAGCAACATTCCAGTCAATGCTCCCACCCCGACAGACGCACTTTTTGAATCTGATGCTGAATCTTTGCTCACTGATATTTGTGACGAATCTTGGGCCGTCGTGCTATCCCATCGGCTAAATGGCACTCTTCATTTAACTGAGTATCGCCCTGCATTAGCCAGTGGGTACCTAGTGCGTCGGAAAGGTGCCACAGATGCGGATGGAGCATATACGATGAACGTTAATATCCTGTATACCCAACGAACTCCATCGTCCTACGAAACTCTTCTTCGAGAAATTCTGGGAATGTACCGTGATCTGGCAACTCTTGCACGAGTGCGTGGTACCCGGATTGTACAACGCGGTGCTTTGCCGTGGCATATCGCTACCGCGGTACGAGCTCAAGAAGTCTTGAGCTATGTTTTGTGATGCGCCTTTACTCTACTTTTCGCATTTATTCACATCTAGGCTAGGTGCAAGGCGCATTGGCTTTCTTCGGCGGTTGCACATAGGGCTTGGCTTACCATATGGTTCTGTTTGTTATTTGGCATAACATTATACCCATCTTATCATATCTTCATTCAACTATTTCCTTTTCAGTCTTAATATATATACCTCTCCAAGGTCTTTTCCCGCCGCAGGTCACCTGACCAGTAGCATATCATATCTAATCAACCGCCACCGATAAGGATGAAAAAATTTCCAGCTCATGCAGCACATTCTCGCAGCCACGTCGTTCTGATCACTTCTTTTTTGCGGTCACTGGTCGGGGACTCGATTTGACAGATATTGTCGATTCATCCCTCCTCAATTCCTGCGTGGATACCACCTTTCTTACCCCGCACAAATCAAAGCCTCCATCTATCTACCCCACACGCCAAAACCAAAGGGGAAGCACACACAAGTCCTCCATAACCGCCCTCATAAGCGAAGGCGAGAACCTGCGGATTTAATTAAGCCAATATCTCCATACAAACATACACAATGGCTACGCAACAACAGCCCCCGGTTCAAGAACCGCAAACTGCCCAATCCTACCTCGACCTCGGCGTAACGCTCGCCATCAACGCCTGGCCAGCCCTCACTCTTGCTGTTACTAGCAACTGGGGCGGTCCTACATCCTCCGACAAGCGCGCCTGGCTTTGCGGCGCAATCTCTGAAATGCTCGTTGACCGACCGGAGACGGACGCCGAGGATCTCGAGGACGTGCTGATACAGGTTATGAACGACGAGTTCGACGTTGTGGTTGATGATGAGAGTGCCGGAGAGGTTGCAGAGCGAATTATGGAGGTGCGGAAGGCGGTTGGGAAGGGGGAGTATGCCGCTGTGAAACAGATGTGGGAGGAATGGGAGGCGAAGAAGGGGCAGAGGGGGGGTGCGGTTGCAGGATTTAGAAGAGGGGAGGATGTAGAGCAGGAGACGGATGAGGAAGAGAGTGACGATGATGACGAGGGTGATGTGGATATGGGGGAGGCACCCGCGCTGGTGAGAACTCCGAGGGAGAGGGCTGAGCCTGAGGTGGATGAGGACGGGTTTACAAAGGTGGTTGGAAAGAAGAAGAGGTAGATTCTTTGCGCTTTTGTGATTCCCCAAATAGACTATTCTTTTATGTAATTGATGCGACTGCTTGATGAGCTACCTATTTACGTGTCTTACAAGATCATTGGAAAGAAAACTTTTTTTTTCATATCCTGTGTAAAAAGCGAGAAGAAACGAGTAAATCTATAAGAATCAGAATATAATCATCATCATTATCAACAAGTCTAAGCGCCGACAATACCATAGGACAAGGGGTCCCCGGTTGGTGCTCAGACACTTCGAGCGCCGTCTACTCCTCGATGAGCTTTGTTATCATACCAATAGCAATGGTTTGCCCCTAAGAAATGATTGTTAGTACCTGGAACAAACTTGCAGATTGTGAAAGGATGGCTTACTTGATCACGGAGGGTGAATCGGCCCATCTGGTTGTAGTCTTCGAAACGCTCAACACAAACAGCACCTGCAGAGCTGGTAACTTCGATACGGGCGATGACCATTTGACCCTTGCTAGCGAAGGGAGGAGGACGCTTGCTTCGTCGCCCTGTTCCGGGTTCAAGCTTGTGTAGAAGAGCGGCGACTGTGACTTCTTCGACGGCAGAGTGCACGTGCATCACACAGTTGAAACCGGCTGTCAGAATGCTCTTAAGGTCGAGAATTCTAATCTTGGCTTCAAAAGCGGAGACGCAGTGGACGGGACGCTTGGGAGAGCACATGACGAATCCAGGAAGCAAATCTTCCTCTTCGACACCACGGAGACGCATACGCACTTGATCACCACAAGTACCAGTGGCAATCTCATCCTCAGTCTCTCCATAAAGAGCAGCGATTTCAACTTTGGTGCGGTTAGGCATAATGATGCAGGTAGCGTTTTTCTTGATAACACCGGCTTCAATGCGTCCCTCCACCATAGTACCCATGTCTCGGTACTTGGTACTGATAGGCATCATGAAAGGCGCATTAAGGTTACGCTCGGGCATCTTCATGTTGGTGAGGTATTCGAGAAGCGAGGGGCCGCTGTACCAGGGGCAAAGGTCGCTGGGAACACGGTCCTTGATACCCAGGGTACGCTGCGCAGAGATGGGCATGAAATGCAGTTCATCCTTCTTGTAACCGAGAGCTTCCAAGAACTTCGAGACCTTGACCGTACACTCATCAAAACGAGCCTTGCTCCACTCGACCGTCATGTCATCCATCTTGTTAACAGCGACGATAAGCTTCTTGACACCGGTGTTCCTCGCCAAAAGGGCGTGCTCGCGGGTCTGGCCGCCCTTTTCGAAACCGGTTTCGTATTCACCCTTTCGTGCAGAAATAACAAGAACACCGACATCAGCTTGAGAAGCGCCGCCAATCATGTGATGCACATAGGACTTGTGGCCAGGAGCATCGAGAATAGAGAAGTGTCTCTCAACAGTGCCGTCAGGTGTTGGTACATCGATCTTAAAGTGAGCACGGCCAACCTCGACGGTCTTTCCTTTGGCTCGCTCTTCATTGGTCAAATCAAGGGCCCAGGACAAATACCAAGTCTCTCGACCAGCTTCCTTTGCATCTCTCTTATATTTATCCAGAGTTCGCTCATCGACCATTCCTGTAACGTAAAGAATAGAGCCACCAAGAGTGGACTTCCCGGCGTCGACGTGTCCGATAAAGACGATATTGACGTGCTCTTTCTTCTCACCATAAATTTCCTTCAGCGTATCCTCATCCACATCGGCCTGCTGTTCCAGTGCGACTGCGTTCGCATCACGCTTCTCCTTGGGTGTCTCTCCCCGCGCTGGGCTCGATCGACCAGGACTGGCCCGTCCTGACGGTGTAGGAGATGACTTGCCGCTAGCAGCTGCCTTTTGCTCTGCCTTTTTCTCTGTTTTCTCAACAGCCTTGCTCGCTGTCACTTTAGCTGCAAGATCGGCGGCAGCAGGCCCCTTGGCATTGGCAAGAGAGCCAGACTCGGAGGAAGGAGTGGTCGACGCGGGAGTCGGAGTACCGATCGAGAGGACCTTCGTTTTGGGAGCGGCGGGGGAGGCGCTGGTACCGCCGATAGAGAGAACCTTGGCCTTAGGCGCTTGGGGCTTAGGTTCAACGGGTTTAGCTTGTTGCTGAGCTGACGGAGTAGGCTGCTGGGAAAATTGTTGCGATTGCTGTTGCTGTTGCTGTTGCTGATAACCCGAGTAGGTCTGGTTATAAGCTTGATTGAAGCCACCGGGCTGTTGATTATATGCCCCGAACTGGTTATTGTAGCCCTGAGTATAACCCTGCCCCCCATACCCGCCATACTGTCCGTACTGGGGGTAGAATGTTTGTCCAGGAACGAAAGAGGCGACACCCGGTTGGAATGATGCAGCTCCAGGATGGAAAGAGTTTGCTCCAGGATGAAAAGAAGGAGCTTGAGCCTGATTCGGGTTCAAGTTAACGCGCTCAGTCTATATCCTTATTAGCCAATGTTGCAGAGCGCGAAATGTTTGCAAGGCCTAGCGGTTGAGCGGGCGGAGGCCTGCCAACTTGAAAGTAGGTCTAGACTTACTTGTCTAGAGAGCTCATCTTCCCAGGAATCTGGAGGCGGGGTCTGGTTTGCCATGTCTAAAGTGTCAACAGTTGAAAATGAAGGAAATAAAGTATACTGGACTCGAGGAGGCAAAGGAGGGGTATTCTTGGGAAGGAGCGACCGCTTAGGTCAACGCGGATTTTGCAGAAGATGATGACTCAGCTCCCCGCCTTTGTTAACTAAGGAAGGCCGCTTTGATGGTGGCGGGAAAGACGTTGTACGCGGCTTGGGCCCAAACTGGGCTTGAATAGAAGTTCGCGTGAAAGATGCATCATTTAGGAGCAAATATTAGCCACCTACCAGGTCTGAGGTGAGTATAACGGTACCTGGCCGTCGTTAAGGCACTCAGAGAAATTGAGATAAGTCCAGCCACAGTGTGTTATCGATAAGACTTCAGGGGCCGCCACATTAAACAATCCCCTCCCCAATAAACTCTTCCAACACAATATGCTGTAGTGAGCTTGACTCGGTCTTGTATTTCCAAGATGGATGCATTCTTAGCTCGGGTAGGCTCTCTCTGTGACACTGCAAGGAACAATGCCGGGATCTTGAACTAACTCAGCGACAGCTCACACAGCAGGCGATGAACTATGCCATTCGGTATGGATGCACCCATGTTTCCACTATCTCAAGTTCTGCGGAGTATTATCGACGGGTGCTAACATAGGGTCTAGGTCGGGCATTGCTATCACCGCCAGTTACGCGCTTCGTCAGTCTTCGAGATTACTGCAAGTAGGGAGATACGTCTGGTAGTGAAGTAGAAAGTAGGCTGATTTGTTTACTCTTAGAATGCTGAGAAGAGTGAAGAAAGAGATGAGCTACTTGTACTGCAACAGCGCTTGCAAAATAAGATTCAGGTTGATTCTTCGAAGAGCTTTCGATTTGGACTAGGGCTGATGGAGCTACAGGTCATTTCACCAGCGATTGACATGATCGAGCTGATGTAAGTGGCTTTCAACTCTGAGGGAGCATGCCTGACACGCATAGTGCTGCGCGAGGAAATACATCTCTAGAATCTGCTGTCGTCCTCACAAAGTCTCTTCGACTGGAGATTCAGTCGCTAGGCCAGCGGCTCGCCGTTGCTGCCCAATCCGAAGAACAGAACCGGAAAGGAGCAAAGACGCCCCGTGATCGCTCAAGGAGTAAGGAGTTGATCAGACTTATCATACAGGATATCAAGAAGCTCTTGGTCCGCATCGAAGATGCAGTTCCCCTCATGAACCTGGCAATCACTACTTCTGGGGCGAAGCTGTCGACCAATCTTCCCGCAACAATATCACCATCGCGATTGCTCCAAGCGAGCACATTCCTCACTACTGGCGATACGCAATACTTCTTTTCTCCGACACAGGCAGTTCAGATTGGTCCTACCTTTACTCTCTCTATGTACATGCTCTTCTTAGGCCATCCCCGACCCCAGGATGAAGAAAGTATTCGCGAAGCGACGTGGAAAGAAGTCATGCACAAAGCACGTTTAAAGCTTCGGCGAGTTCCTATGGATCAAGCGATGAGCCCTCAAAGCCAGTCGTGGGGCCACAAATTGCCGGCGGAAGGGCGAGTAGATGAATTCGCCTACCAAATGCTGGTCATTGAAGATCTAGACGATGATCGAGTCCACTCATACGACGAGGACGAGCCCCAACCTCACGCTTACGAAGGAGTCCGCGTTGCTGGGATACGTGATATCATACCAGTCCACCAGATCTCGAAGATATTCTACGCGGACACCAGCAGGATTTTGAACATCAGCACGGACGGCGAAACGAACAACCCAGTTCTACTCCTGAAGCGGGATGTTGACGCCATCCCCCCGCGTCGGATGATTGAACGAGAAGCCGACATCAATGCTGCCGACGGGTCAGATTCCGAGGAGGTAGATGAAATACAGGCACAGCTAGATGCTCAGCTAATCGGCGCGGATCAAATGTTCTCAAACCCCAGTTTTCATGAGACCTCAATCCTCAAGGAATGGCGGCTTCCGGCGAACCTAGATCCGGAATGGATAGCCTTCGAAGTTTACAACGAGGACGAAATATCCGACACTGAATCAGACAGCGAAGTACACAAATCACCCGACCCGGAAAAGATGGCCAAGCTCTCTATAAATACCAACTCCCACCCTCCTAGCCCTCATACAACATCCTTACCGCAACCACAACAGTCGCAACCCACAACCACAGTTTCCAACCCTCTTTTTAACAACATTCGCACCTCCCTTTCCCTCCTCGAAACCATCCTCCGTCTAATGTCCCTCCAACAATTCCAGCAACAATCACACCTCGCAATCAGTGACGAACTACTCAACTTCTTCCTTGAGGAGTCCTCAACCACCGGCGCCGGTGGCGACGAGCAACACCGGCAACGGCTGCGCTCCGACGCAAGAAGACGGGTAGGCTGGGACCCGTACGATGAAAGCCCCGTGAAGCGCCGCGGCGAGGACTACCAATTTAATGGGAATCTGGAAGACACCCCAGACATCCCAATTGGATATGTCTGGGATTCAAGCGAAGTACCACACACCCCAATTGAAAGGGCTCGGGGGTATCATATTCACTCACGTGAGAACACACCGTTATACACACGCAGGTCTGGCTCAGACCAGAATAACTCGAGGCGGACTAGTGGGTTGCGAAGTTCCCCGGTGCCCCGTGAGGAGATACCAAGGAGGGGATCGCCTTATGAGAAATGATGTCTGCATGTCCAGTCTATGTTGTCGATGCTAGGCGATTATAAGTACCCTGCTATTACTTCATTGCATGCGTAAATCGAGCGATATGGGCATACTCCTAGTTCCAATGCCCGAGGAAACCTCTATTGATGAGACTGAGTTTGTGGAATATGAAAATGGGGTTATAATCGGGACATGTTGGGAAAGATGCATACACCTAATCTCAAACGAAATAAGGATCTTGAATGGAGCTATTATGGGATATGAGGCATTATCGCTAAGTAGATAGAAAACCAGGAACAGTGAACACAGCTCTCGAACGCCTATAGCAAGAGGATAAATAACAACAACGCAACACCGCACAAACTCCTTTTGCCTTAGCCAGCGGCATCTTTTGGACCATCCAGTGGTGCAGATACACAACTAGCGACTGATCAGTCCTAATCATATTACCAGGCCTCGTATTCCTCGCCAATCTATGGTTTACTTTCACTGGAAACCCTTGAATATCAAACGAGGACTACTCCCAGTCGTCGTCGCTGTCATCGTCCTTGGGTTTCTCCTTGGGGCTGGCGGGGGTGCGACTAGTGGCGCCGCTGACGAGGTCGTAGCTAGATTCGCTATCTGCCTGGGAAACCTGGTCGTTGGACCGGCGAGGCTCACTAGGCTTCAAGAGGCTGGCATCCGCGGAGGGCTTGGTGGCGGCGGCTTTGGGAGTTTTCGCCTTGTCAGAGACTTGAGGAGTAGAAGGGGAGTCAGTGTCATCGTCAGAATCGTCGTCCCAGCCAACTTCTTCATCCTCTTCGACGCTGGCACCTATAGCAATGAAAGCTCGCCGTTAGCTTGGTGTTTGTGAATATTAGAAAGACAGTCACATACCCTTAAGAAGCTCCTTCCGCTTCTGCTCCTCCGTTTCGATAACAAGGCGGAGGAAGTAGTAGCGAGACCAGAACTCGGCGTACTGCACCTTCTCCGGGACAACGGTCTCCATGGCAGCTCGCAACTCTGGGTATTTCTCCAGATCCGCAGCAATAGCAGCGGTCTTGTCGTCGACGTTGAATGACTTTTGGAAAGCCGGCCACTCCTCGCTAACAGGATCCCTCAAAAAACTGTCAATGGTAGTATGGATGACATGGAGCTGAGCCTCAAAGCGTGTCGCATGGATGACCCTTTTGCCCTCCGCATCTTTACTCTCGAAGAGCATCTTGGAGCCTGACTCTTCCTCCGGAGGAACAATAGTCACCGCCTCCCGTAGCTTCTGGGTAATGTTCATGCCGAATCGTAGAATAGCCTCATCTGCCGCTTCTTCCGCCTTCTCAATCTCCTTTAGCCGGCGAGAAGCCTCAGCCTTGAACCGCGACAGGAAGCTCTCGCTCGAAGATGATTGCGTGTTATCGGTCGCAGCCTTCTGTTGTTCGCCCTTTGACGAGACTTCAGCACCGAATTCCGTGGGCGTCAGTGAGCCCTCCGTTGTGCCTCGGTCTGCGGAGCCAGCGTTGAACGCTGTGCTAAGAGAGAGGCCCCGTGTCCGGCCGACAAGGGTATCCTTCAGATCTGCGAGCCCCTTGGCTGCTTCCTCGCTGGCCGCAGCATACTCTTGACGGGCACCTTCATAGTAGCTCTCTCCTTGTTTGCGGACGTTGTCCCATAACCCTCCAAGTCGGGAGCCCCAGGGGCTTGCGGAAAAGGCGCGGAAGGTCTCTTGCAGCTCGGTGTTTAGATCGACGTTCGGTCGGCTTTCGGCAGATGCATTCTGCTGATTATCATCTTTCTTATTTGAGTCGCTCGAGGTAAACAGGTCCTGTTGGACGTGGTCGTATATATCCATGTTTGTTGTGCTGGTGTGGATGAGGGGAAGTGGCTATGTTGGAAATAACAATCGATGTCTTGGCTGCAGCTCCGCAAGCGCCTCTGTTTCCGGGTCTACGATCGCCCGGCTACCGAACTTTATTGCTCACATATTGATCATGCTATTCCTTGATTGAGTGCAGGTCCTATAGGGTCTAAGTAGTGGTATATATGATAAGCTCATGTTTCTGGTAGGGCGTATGGTTCCCCTACACTGTCTTGGCTACCCATCCAAAAGGCGGGGATGGGGACGCTTTCCATGACGCTAGAGCTCAGGATCTGGCTTCTGGATAGCATTCCTTGACGCGCATCATCATGCCCCCCCGTTCTACGTCTTTGAATCTGATCTACCGGCTGTGATGACTCAACTTGCACAACGACGGCTCGCGCGGCCGGGTCAAATCTGATTGAACTCTCGTCCTGCACAACCGGTGATGATTCCGGAACGACCTCTGTCTGCAATTCCCCCTCTTGGCTCTCATCTGGAGTTTGACTCTCCGTCTGGATAGGCACTCTGGGAGGTTTCATCGGCGTTGAGGGCTGAGACGGGCCGGTCAATGAATGCAAGCCGTTAGAATCATCCGGGAATAACTCTGCCATCTTCTGCGTATTGATCATCGGGACCGGGTCCAAGGGAAACTGTGTGTCTGCGTGTATTCGCTGGTATAATATTGATGCGTCTGATAGGAGGGTTGAATCAGGTGGAAGGGGGCCCAGATCAACTTCGTGCTCTGGTAAGGGAGGAGGCGGGAGTTCTTGAGATTCGATGTTCGGAATATCAGACGCGTCTCTGATATGCGTCTGCTCATTAGCGTCGCTTGGTCCGAAATGCGGAGAGCTCGGGGCATTCGGTAAGTCGTCTTCAAAATCGCTATAGTCTGTATCCGCGTCTGTCTCGTATATCACTGTTCGGTGGGTAGAAGTCGGGCGATGCTGTGGACTCGACGTCTCAGTTTTACTTGTGATAGCTTGTCGTTCGGTGTGCTCCATTTTCGGCGGAGAGGGTTCTGTCGGTTTTCGCTGAGTTTGTGATGGGGACGGTGACATTGGGTCGAGTTGTGATTGTTGAAGTTCGACGCCCGGGTACATATGAGCCGTACGAGTCTTATCAAGACCCTCGAAATCTGGTGATTCCTCTTTCACGTTTGGTTGATCGGAAATCTGAAAACCTGGCTTCTGCGGCGATCTAGTATTGTGGCGGAATTGGGAGGAGGTAATGAAGGCTACTCCAGGACTTTCAGGTGACTGGGACGACGGTATTTCGACCTTCATCATCTTTCGCGGCGTAGCCGGAGACCGTGAAGCTTTCAGGTTTTCCTTGTTCTCCGTTTGATCTGACCCCTGAGAATCAGAGCTAGGACTCAACTTCCTCTTCTTACGCTGACTTAATGGCGCAGAGCTGTAAGACTGGCCTTGCTGCACTTCTTCGGCCTCCCGTTTTTGAATAGGCTGGCGTTCGAAGTTCTTCTTCTTCGGAGTTATATAGGCGTACTCCAATTTGAGCTCCCCGTCATCGTCCTCAGAATCAAGCACGACACGCCGCACATAGTTCATCTGCGTCAAAGTCTTGTCGTCCTTCTGTGGCCCTTTGTCTTTTTTGTCGCTGCCCTTTCTCCGTCCCTTTTTCGAGATTCCGTCATTTTCATTGAAATCCTTCTTCGACTTCGCAGACACATTCTTGAACCTGCCACTGAGAGTGCGCTTCGATTTCGAAGTAGTGGCTGGAGAGCTGTCAGTGTCGTCATCGTCGTCCAGGGTATCATCCTCATCGTCCTCAACCTCAATCACATCCCGCGCACTCCTCGCGGTATTTCTTTTAGCATCGTCAATATAATCGAACTCTCCACCACCATCATCATCATCATCATCATCATCCGACTCATTATTCTGGGCTCTCTTCACAAAATCGATCTGTGTAAGTGTCGTCTGCCCCTGGACACTCAATCCAGAGCTCTTCCTCGAAGGTCTCGCAGTTGAGGATGCCGTCGAAGGAGCCGAAACCGGTGTCGTTGCAGGGGTATCTACCAGAGAGCTAAGTCTTGCGGGGGCTCGCTTCAATTTCGTAGTCGATGATGACGACGCAGGTTTGTTGGGGGTGCGAAATTGGTCTGGTTTTTGGTTTGGCGTTCTTCTACTAGGCCTGTCTGCTTGTCCCATTGCCATTCAAACGGCCGAAAGCAGTGTTTTGGCGGGTTTCACGAGCCATAGGCGTTGCTAGTCAGGGTGGCGGTTAGATAACAGCGGTAGTGACTTGGAGAGCAATGTAGGTAGCCATCCATGATGGTCTTGATTCTAGGTGACGTCCCGGAGCTGGAGACTGGTGAGTGGTTGCCTGAGGCCGGTAGTGGAAGACGCGTCGACGCGTCCGAAATTGAGGGATGGTCTGTGCGCACCGAGTCAGGGCCGGACCTTCCTAAAATGGAAACTCATACTTCTGTCCACCAGAGACTTGAGCTCAGCTAGACCTCGCTCTAGAGCTGCAGCTGGGATAAAGCAAGGTGCATTTAGAGAAACTATCCCGCTTAGAATAGACTGACTGTTTCATCAAATCGCCCTATCAGCAATAAAAGTTGTTTTCTTTTCAGTAACAGGTTGTTGCGTCATGGATATGACGTTATCTGCTAGCACTCTGAAGATCAGATGCGACACAATGGTCATCATCTCAACAAAAACAGCTCGCTTTCAAGACTAAGAGAACCTTGCATCCATTGGGTGTTCGGCGTTTTGCATGATAAAAGCGAGCGACTCCTAGAGATTGCCCACGAAATAGCCTCTCTAAAGCCTAATAACCTCAGCTAAAGCAATGTTATCGAGAACACTACGACGGAAAGCGGTTGCTTTCCCCTCGCAACCAAGAGGGCAATTGCGGTATAACTTCCACCACCGAACTTTCGCACGTGTCGCCAATATAGAAGACCTCCCAAATGTAAGTATGGTTTCAATAAGTTCGCGAATAGAGCCTAATCCATCGCAACTTAGGAGGACGACAAGCCATTTAGCGTACCAATATCAGACGACAGCTTCGAAACCTACAACTTCGATCCTCCGCCATTTTCTCTAGAAACAACAAAGAGGCAACTCAAACAGTTGTATCAAGACATGACAATGGTTCGGTCTGTTTCACCCGTCACTCAAATGCCTATGCCGCTCTAACTAGGCTCCCATAGGCGGATGGAAACGGTAGCCGACAGTCTATACAAGGATCGCAAAATTCGTGGGTTTTGTCACTTATCAACAGGCCAGGAAGCTGTGGCTGTGGGCATTGAACATGCAATTACACGCCAGGATAAACTGATCACCGCATACCGGTCCCACGGATTCACCTTGATGCGGGGTGGTAGTGTAAAGTCCATTATTGCCGAGCTTCTTGGACGCCAGGATGGGATCTCCTTTGGAAAAGGAGGATCAATGCATATGTTCTGCGAGAGCTTCTTTGGTGGAAATGGAATTGTCGGCGCAAGCGTCCCTGTCGGGGCTGGAATCGCGTTTGCCCAACAGTATAATGACAGGCAAAATGTAACGATCAACCTTTTTGGTGACGGGGCAGCAAACCAGGGACAAGTGCATGAGGCATTCAATTTGGCGAAACTTTGGTCGTTGCCTGTGATCTTCGGTTGCGAAAGTATGTTTCCTAGCATTCTCCATGTGGTTGATCTTTGTATAACGCTGATAATCGTATGACTAGACAATAAGTACGGCATGGGCACATCTGCTGAGCGCGCCTCTGCAATGACGGACTACTATAAGCGAGGACAGTACATACCCGGACTACGGGTGAACGGCATGGACGTCCTTGCCGTGCTGTCCGCTGTTAGACACGGAAAAGCGTATGTTCAGGCCGGTAATGGACCTCTCTTATATGAGTACGCCACCTATCGATTTGCTGGACATTCCATGTCGGATCCTGGAACGGCGTATCGCTCACGCGAAGAGCTGAAGACGGAGCGGGAAAATGACCCAATCTCAAGTCTCCGCGACAAGTTGATCAATTGGGATGTATTTACCGAGGACCAAGCTAAAGAAATTGACCGGAGTGTCCGGCAGAGGATCAAGGAGGAAGTCGCAGAAGCCGAGAAATCTCCCGAGCCAGAGCTCAAAGCAGATGTGCTATTTCAAGATATATATGTTCGTGGGAGCGAGCCCAACCAACGACGCGGTAGGACGATAGACGAGACTTATTATTCTGGGCAAGAGCAATGAGTTCACGTCAGTTGGATCTGAACAGATTTGAATAAATGAAAACAAACCCAGGCAGCCTACAGGCACCTTGAAATCAACAAGAGTTCTGGAGGTTTTGCTTGGGCATAAAATGGCAATGTGTAGTAATGAGAGAGGCCATAACCTTGGTACTCCCACAGAATCTATCAGTTATTATTCCCAATCACTTTCTCCCTTATTAGGAAGTAATGGTGGAAAGCCCAGCCAATATCATCATGAGAAAACCAGGGGGAGCTAGGAGCTCGAGGCATGATCTTTTGTTATATGTTTTTCTTATTACCCCTGGGAACAAACCCAGATAACTAATGACTAGTGATACCGTTACCATTCTGGTAGGTCGGTTCTCAGTGCATCGGATCCCAGAGAAATTGCCGAGATTCAGTATCTAATGCAGCTGCCCGGTCTCAAGTTTGAGATTCACGCCACCGGGACTACGGTTCGTAAATGAAGCAAATCAACGCATGCGGATAGCCAACCGCTAACAGTGGCCTGCAAGAGGGCTTGTAGGAGCAGGTTGCACATACTATGCTACACCAGGAGGGCGTACCCAGAAATCAGAGAGACGTGTGAATAATCACACAAGGTGCTGAATGACGATAAGGTCCTTTTGGCTCCTCCTTTACTGATAAGTCATTTTAGAACGGACAAAATCAAATTCTTCGACGAGAATGTTCGGACGGGCCAGAAGATTTATCGACTTGATGGCATTTAAAACCCGCCTATGCTATCTAAGTAAGGAGTCAATTAGTGTTGAATACGCAGAATAAACTTGTGGGTAATAGAAGAGATGATTTTGAAAGCCGGAAAGCTGAATGACTTCAAGATTGGGCGTCTAGAAATCATACTAAATATGTGTAGAGTTCCGCTACGGATTATACGCACACCTATCTACCACTGAACAGTGGATTCCAATAAAGGTTGGTATGCGTATAGCAGGCTGCTGACCACACCAACGGATTCATAATTAGACCTTTATGAGGGCCTTTGAATCGAACCTTACGTACTCATTTAGCTTACCACCTTACTATGTAGATGGCGGAGGTTGGTGTGCGTATATTAAGCCCCTATATGTAAGTTCGCATGTCCTGGATTATCCTCGATCCTGTGCGCAAGCCACAAAAGGAGCTGAAATGAAGACGCTCAGGCTGCAGAATGAAGTCCTTAAGCCTGAAAGATTGGTATGAATTCCCGAAGAAATGAAAGTAGAGCACACCCGTTTGAGAAACATCCAACATATGGCTTGGTCATTTGAGGAAGAACCTCGACAGTAGTGAACCATCAGTCTTCCCCATTAGAGGTTTACTGTGGCGAGACGGCTCGGATAGCACGGATCAAGATAGGTTCAGGAGCCGGGGCCCATGTCCTGACTCCTGTCTAATAGTGCTTGATGGAGGTGACCGCCATGCAGCATCTGACAAGATTATTACGGACCTGGATCGTTCACCACCTGCTCAGTGGAGGACTAGTACGGATAAGGAAGGTGGTCCTTCTCGGACGCTGGGCGAAGGCTGCCTGCGTGCGCACCTGGGCACTCTCCTCTCTCCCGAGTCTTTCTCAAAATCTACAGGCTCGTCAATCTGCTGGCTCTTCCGCGTGCAAACTGGATCAGCGCCACTGCAGAATCATCAGTGATTGTCGCAAGATTATTTCATTGGGTAACAAGAATTGTCCCTTGTTGCCAACAGGCTCCTCCGCGTGAGCTGTGCAGTGTTCAGCCCGCCATCCTCAAGCCTCAAGGGTCAAAACTGACTCGGGATTGGCACATTCCACAGCCTTTATGCTGCGAGAAAAGAAGGCTCTGCTATTCGAGGGCAAGTTTGCCCTTCAAGTCTCAACCATTCACTTTCCTCAGACACGAGGCCCCCTGTCAGTGCGTCGTCTAGGAAATGGAACCCAACCAATGGTGGTTTCTAAGTCACTGCATCATCCTGTTGAGGTCTGCCGTTCGCTATCAAAATGGCTTGTCTATTCATTCTGGAGATACTGCCAAAGCTTTGGCGCAATACTGCATAACTCCGCGCTCAAGTACTCTCGGATCTGCGGGAGCTTCTCAAGCTGAAGATTTCACGGCCCAGGCTTGTTGAACCTACGTAAATATTGGCCGGGTTACCTTACTTTTGGAGCCGACGACCTTCGTTGTCATTTTTCAAACCGAGGGTCATTAATACATGGAGCATGTTGCTTCTGCAAGAGACAGAATAGAATGGTAGATGCAAGTGTATTCTCATGCATTCGTGGCTAGAGTCATTCTGGCACGTATTGATGATGCGACATTGCAAAGAACCAAAACAATCCGTCGGGCAATGCCTTTCACGCCAATGCCTTGAATTGGGCGGTGGCTGAAGTAGCGCGACTTCATGCATTGCGGATTAGCAGCAGGCTACCTAGGTAGGCAGGTAGCATTGAGCTTTCGCAAGGAATCAGGAGAATGCAGTATTTCACAGGCCTACATACACCGAAGAAGTATCGCTGCCTTTGTGCTCGTCGGATACAGCAACCTAAAGGGAAACAACTCAACTCCACCATTTGGCGGAACAAACTTACCTTTTCACTTGATGGGCGTATGAGCCAACAACGTTTTAAGCCCTCATACAGTCGATTTTCTCGCTATCTCATACTTTATGGTTGTAGAGATCTCCAACGTTGTTGCACGTAAACCGCAGCCGCATCGAACTTGAGTCCGAGGTCGGAACTTGGAAGAGCTCAAACGGGGCTTGGTCTCAGGGATCCACTTTGGTGACTTATCCATGAGCAAATAACAGGGTCGAAATTTCGGAAAGACGTCCTTCTAGAAGGACTAGTTCTGGAAATGATACGATGTCGGTCTGAGTGAGGTAGGATAGATATACCTGGAGTATGCAAGCCGGATCGGCCGAGGTGTCGGTCGGCGTTGACAGATACATGTGTACGGAGGGCCAGTGTTGATGATCCGAAGCCAGAGAGAGGCCTGGTTAAGCGAGGATGAGAAAGCTATCGGTGTACCGTTCTTTCCACATCGGTATAGGTGATTTAGATAAATGTAACTTCGGTTCATCACGACAGGAATAATAATGACAATAGGAAAGCGGAGAGCAGCTAGCAGCTAGTGGGACGGAGTTTCCGACGCCCTGTCGAGGATGGAGTGGGTCGCGATCCGGGGCTCTGGATACGGACCGCAGCTCCGTTCATAATTGGGCCACCTGGTCAAATCCTCTTGCAAGAAAAAAAAAAAAAGCACTGCAATGCCTGGGCTTCTGGGCCGCAGAAGTACATCTCCCACTTTCGTCGCACCGTCTGCGTGTATGCCTAAGGCAGGGAAGTCATTGTGTTGGAGTTCAGCACCCACTGCACTAGTTAGTACTACCTGCTGGCCAGCCGTCGCTGACGAAGGTGAGTTGTTCTGCAGATTAATTTATTTTGACTTTGGCCAAATTCCTGTAAGTTACGGAGCATTCGGGTTCCGTCACGGTTGACCCCAGCCGGACGGATATGACCTGCCCTCGAAGGAGCGATCCATGGTTGAGAATTTCCAGCAGCATGGCACACGCCGTCATTGGGTTCCAGCGAGCTCTGATGATCGTCCCATATTTTACGTCTTGTCCGACAGTAGTCCTGCAGGCTTCTAGCGCTAGAAGCTGCCAGAGCCCCTTTCAGGTAATTGGCCTCTGTTGCAAGGTTTTCTCCTGTGCCCATGGTCATAAAACCTACAGGGATTGCGAGGCCACGATTTTTTTTTTCTGGCTTCTGAAGTCGTGTTTGTTGCCCTGAAAACCGGTCAACGTGCTTAGCATCGCAATCGCCTCAGGGTCCCAAAAATAAGGAACAGATTTGGAGTCAGTCTCAAATAGCATTTTCTCTCAGTGAGCCACCTCCAAGTTGACAACCCAGTAGCCTGGAACAAATGCCCGTGCTTTTGTCCTACGTACAAGGACGGTTTTCAGCAGGGATTCGGAGGGGCAGGGAAAAAGCAAACACCAGATGTATAGGGATGATGCATATAACTTTGTCCCCAAAGACTCTCCTCCCGGATTGAAAACCGCTGAAAGGATTAGCAGTAGAATCCGAGCACTGTTGAAGGGGGGGTTCAAGCAGTGAGTTGCATTGACAAGGGTGGGAGGGTACTTTGTACCGACCCTTCTTCAGCGTTACTGAGTGGCGGGGAGGCTACTAATGCTGGAAAAATCCTTAGCTTGCGGAGTGCCTCAGTAGACCCAGTTCTCGCCGAATGGAGCCTGCAGAAAGAAAACTCTCCGATGCGGTTGATTTGGAATCTCACCTTCAGACTCACAATAATATTAATGCCCTGGTGAAGGAGAACAATAGGGTTCCCGACTGTCGGGTCTAGTATAGGGCCATATAAATCTTCAGTTTCCATCTTTTCATGGAGACCGGGTATTATTTTGATCACTGGTGCGATCGACCGCGCGAACCGCCAGTCTGGGTCATTTAATTTTTGGGACAACTTGACACCTCTGGGTTTCCCACCTGCAAGCACTGACCTCGCTGCTGGGTCCGTCAGCTTGGGATACAGGATTTCTGTTTATTAGCCCTCCGCATGGAGCCATGAAACCCCCCTAATTATGCGAGGCATGTCCAGCGCAAAAACGTCAGAAGACTTGAGCCACTCGGTTGCTGTTTCTCGCACATTTCTGTCACTTCTGTTTTACGGAGTACTCTTTTTCTGTTTTGTACTGCTTTCCCTTCTGACGAAAAAGACTTTTCCTTCGGCATCTTTTATTGGTTGGAAAATCCCTTATTTTAGGTTAATGAAAGGGACCACAGATTCAGAAGGTTCCGGCTTAAGGCAAAACTTAATCCAGGCTGTCGGGTTCAGCGACAGAAAAAGGAAAGGCTGCCTGTGTCTGTGCCATTCGCACTTACGTCCCCCTTAGCACCCGAGTCCCCATTTACCCACTTTCCCCTCCCTCTCTATGGCGAGTAGCGCCGCCATAGATTCCATAAAATGCAACTACGGAGGTCCTGGGCGAGGTCCTGTTTAATGTTTAATTATATTATTATTGCTTACTTCTGCTGGCGTCCAGACTCGCACTCAACTACATGTCCCCTCTGACTTGCGACGTTTTTGTATACCCTTGCATCCGAGCTGATAGCCCATCTCCTCTTCCAACTTCATCCTAACGACAAGGCTCTTGGACAATTCTTGTCTGTTTGTGGCTCGCAAAAAAAATTCGATTTCGTCCTATTGTCTTAGGTTTTACGGCTGTTTCCAAGACTATCTTGAACCTACTCCACACTGCAGAGCTGGCGCGGAAGCCAAATGCCTAGGTCCACCAGAACGACGGGTGGAAGACACTCTGTAAGTTTTCTAATGTGCTTAGTACATGGCCACTTCCTACCTCGGGGGATTATTGTATCTTGCTATCTCTTCCTTCTCTCATACACGTTTTTCCTACATGGTGTGGAATACCCATTGACCCCAGATGCCACAGGAACCAAACCGTGAATAGTAAGTCAGCTATTCTCTGTTCATGCGCCGTCTTGTCAGACCGCAAGGGGCGTGTTTACTTGCTTGGTTCCTCTATTCTAACTCTTGCTGTAGCGACACACAGTCCTTGACTGAAAGTGTAACCCAATATCCTATCGAGAATGGCAGGACATACCACAAATATCACGAGGGCTGTATGTCACCTGTTTTTCTCTGTGACTCGAGAATGGCGATTGACTGATCTCTATAGCATATGTATATCCCAACGATGAACGCGAGATGAGTCGGCTAGACATGCAACATCACATGTGCAAGCTGCTAACTGGAGGCCGTTTATTCCTTGCGCCTTTGAGGAACCCAGGAAATATTGTGGACATCGGCACTGGCTCTGGAATATGGCCAATAGAACTCGGTTAGTTTCACCTCTTTATGTTTAGTTTTATCATTTATCACGTCTCTTACATTCGTCCCTCGATATAGCATCCATCTTCCCACGGGCACAAATCACAGGAACGGATCTCTCCCCTTGCCAGCCGGATGAAGTACCTGAGAATGTCCACTTTATCGTCGATGACTGCACAGAAGAAGACTGGCTCTGGAGCCGCAATTCTCTTGATTATATCCATTCAGGGCACATGTCCGGCGCCCTCCCATCCTACAAAGACCTCCTGAGAAAGATGTTCGATCATCTCAAACCAGGCGGGTGGGCTGAGTGTCAGGAATTCGACACCATGGTCAAATGTGACGATGGATCGATGCCCCCACTAACTGACGAACTTGGGGCATACCCATTGCAAGACTGGTGCGATTTACAAATACGCGCAGGTCAATCAACAGACCCTCCGAGACAATTTCGAGTGGCTCATCGCATTGCGCGTGGAATGAGAGACGTCGGTTTCGTCGATGTGCAGGAATATATTTTCAAAGCGCCTGTCAACCCATGGTCTTCGGATGACCATTTACATACCATTGGCAAGTGGAACGAGGGGAATATCCTAGAGGCCCTCTCTGGGTGGTCCTGGAAGCCTCTCACAACGCTATCATGGTCAAAACCGGAGATTGAAGTCTTTCTCGTTCAAGTACGGCAGAGTGTCCAAGATCGCCGCGTTCATGCCTATTTCAATTTTCATGTCATAACCGGAAGAAAGCCATACCCTGGGGAACGAGCGAGCTGACACACATGTCTCATATTAAATCCCGTTATCCTTCCTGTTCCAATCACCTTATAAATCTTACGGCATCGCTATTAGATACCTCATCAGCTTTTGGAAAAGAGGCATGTATGCATGGAACGGCGTATGAGTGGCTGTTTTGTTTGCTGGTGTCAATATCGTTTGGCTTGGTGTACATACATGGATCACCGCAGGTTGGCCACACAGTGCCTTCCTTCCAATATTTGGATCAACAAAAAAGAATCACATCACTTGACAGATGAGTAACAAGAAAATTTCCGTAGCCTGCAGCGGCTCTGGTTTGGTTCAGCATACTCCAGCGGGACGACGCATCTTTAGATACTTGGTGCCTAAGGCTGCAGCTGTGTGTCTCAGGCGCCAAGCATGACAGCTTACTCATCAAGAAAAGAGCCACTCCGATTTGGTTGTTCAAGTTCCCTAAACGACAACGTACATCAAGCTCAGAGTGTTCAATCGCTCGAATGGTCCGACTGCCTCATGTCTCTCGGGAGATGCGCCTATCGGCATGCGATTCGCCCGACTTCAACCGCTACCACAAACCATGTCTGGATCAGTGACGAGCTGCTCGCTTCGACGTTCCAGCGATTTACGAGCGGCCAACGACGCTACGAGAGTCGCGTTCCGGGGCCATTGGAGGCCAGAAGACGACTCGCAAAACGCAGGAATACAGCATTGGCTAGTGTAGCTGGACTGGGGATTCTGGACGATGCCGCTTGTTTGTTCGGACGCAATGGGCGGGAACATATGAAGTGGACGAGTGGTCAAGAGTGGCCATCAGGTAATGAAAACCATAAGAGTTCAGCTGTGGATGCAAGCTCTAACTTCTGCTGTAGCTTACCAGTTCCCGTCGCCGAACGCCCTCGGACCCCAAGAGGTCTTATATGATCAAGATGTCGACGCGTATGAGTCTCAGAATCCGGTTTACAAACCGCTTCATGTTCCGAATGCGAGTGGAGAAGTCCCAGACACGCCCTCTGTTGAAGAGCAATTACGGCAATGCCAGACAGTGAGCGAACTTAGATATGCCGCTCGCAAGCTGGATCTCGACCTTCGACGGCAGCCCGAGTACAGCCGGCTGATGTTCGATCACTTGCTGTCCCGGTTCGTTTTACACCAGACGGCCATACACGAACTACTGCTGTTCCTGGATGACCGGAGCCTGAATATTCCAGGGGCAGGAAACTATCTCGGGGTAGTGGAGCATCATGTCTCCATCGGAGCTGTGTGGAGCAAGAAAGATCCCCTGTTTCTTGCTGTCATCCGAGGGCTTGAGCTGGGACTGGTTCCCGCTACGGAAATCAGACACATAGTGGAGAGATTGTCTGACATTGATACTTCTCAGCAGGAAATCCGAAGCTCTCGCAGAAAGCTTTATCGCTCCATGTGGGACGCTATCGGTAGGTGTGGGATCTACGGGCACCAGGACCTGGACCCTGCTATTCTTGACAGTTGGCTTGGTGCCATTCTGGAAAGTGGCACGCACAGCGACTATCGCCTAGCAAGGGCTATTCTATTGGGTGCCGGTGATGCTGTCTTGAACCCAAGCTCATGGCTGCAGAGGTTCATCTCCAGGTGGCTTGTGTTGACAGTAGAGACGCATGATGGTGGGGATTTCGTTGCCAGGTTTCTTGCGCCATTTAGCGTGGACTTGGTTGCTCAAACATTGATCTCAATAACAAAGGACCTGGTCGCTACTGGGAAGCCGCATCTGCTCCTAATATGGATGGACTGGTTACCCAAGGTCGAAAATGTGTCTGATATAGTCTCATCCCATGTTTGGGCTGATGTCCGAGTCAATCACAGCTCTACATCCTATCTAGCACCTATGTCACCACGTCATCAGATTCTTCAGCGTCTTTGGGTACTACACACAATCTGCATGAACCACTCCAGGCTTCGTGCTGGGCGCCACCCGACCATCAACAGTCTCTATCGGCTTTTTGATATGGCAAGGCGAGACAGATTCGACGACCTCTGGAGCGTGTTCATCAAGGGCGTTCACGATCTGAAATTACCCTGGAAAGACCTAAGATCGTCGGTTTATTATATGAGAGGGCGCGAGGTCCGGGAAGTTTCGCTTTGTAAGGCCTCTACGAGATCTCTACGACGATTCGAAGCGACACCCCTATCATCTGCCGAGATCTTCGAAAAACTCAACGCCGCCGGAGCCGCTCACCACGCGTTTTTCCACTCCATGGAAAAGATGATCTGCCGGATTGATATCACAAGCCCCGCGTTCCTCCGGTACGCCCTCCTCATCATCCAAAGCGGCGACACATACAAAATCTGGACTGTAATCCGCATTCTGCGCTCGCATAGGCCCCTTAAGGTCGCCATATCGCGGTCCTGGCACCGCCTTGACCCCGCCGACATGGCCCTCATCCGATACTACCCTAGACCTAGAAGCTCTTTCGACCCAGATCCGCATGACTGTCTCAAGGTAATTCACGCGCTGGCAACCGCGTTCGCTACCTGCGAGAAACTCCGCCCGCGCCGTTCATTCAGGTTGGTCTTTTGGCTGTATGTCTATTGTCGCCAACACGGTGCGCCGGTTAGGCCGAAGTTAGTGCGTGCGTTGTATCATTCTGGTATTGTGAGGTATCGGAGGCAGGGTTGTCGGGTTGCGACTGGACAGTATAATTTCATTTGGGATCTTGTGCAGACGGTGGAGAGCCCGGAGATGGTGAACGGGATGCTAGAACACAGGGGATCCTAAGTTATTTTGAGCTATGTAAAACTGGCATTTGCTGTAGATGAGATACCCTGTATTCTTCAGATCAAACATATGGAGGTTCCCGAATTCAACTACGATTACGAACAGTCCATTTGAGATACTCTCATGCGCTTCGATTCGGCTGTTATCATCAGAAATATAGAATGGGTACAGTGTCATGGACATGTTCAGATTGTCCCTTTCAGAGTATACTCTGGCCACTAGAACAAGAGGCTCCGTCTCAAACATACAACGCCAACTCTTGTCTATGGATCGACTTCCATCAGGTTAGGGTCGCCAGAGATTTCCTCCACCGTAACATATTTTCGCAGATCCTCTTTGCTAAACACCTTCTCATTCAGATATGCGGTGGTGCCCTTGGCGAAGCGGTAATCACGCTCCTTCTGGCTACGCTCATTGGGTCTGATGTAGTTTCGCAGGAGTTGCGTGGGGTTGTCCTTCTCGATAACACAGACGTCGACATTGCTACCAGATCCGAGATCGTTGAAGATACCCGCCTTGATGGCTTCGGATGCCAGGGCAATTGCCTCATCCTTGTTCAGGTTTGGCTTCCACGTCGACTCGAAAACGGACATGGCAGCTAGCGATCCGGATCCCATAGTTACGTATGGAAGCTTATCTGTTGATCCATGGGCGTGCACGGTGTAGAGGCCGGTACCGGTTGGGTCAACGCCCGCAACAACTAGGTAGGCGCCAATGTGTCCCTGGTAGCGGAAGAGATGTTGCTTGAGCATAGTCATGCAGGTGATTACTCGCGGGGGTCGTCCCGTCGAGAGAGAGTGTAGTTCAATGTTAGAGCTGATGAGGGCGGTGGTGAATTCGGTGTCGGCTGCTGTACCAGCTCCGGCACACCAGATCTTAGGGGCGATGTAGTGCAATTTCTCGCAGTTCTGAAGAAATAGAGAGTAAGATGTTAGCAGTAGTTCTTTTCTCTTTCATATTATCGACCAAAGGCGTCCGTAATACCTTATCCGCTACGATGGGGCCACTGGTAGCTCTGGTATCTGCGGCGATCTGTACGAAGAAGTCAGCATGACCCTACTTCATAAATCATCCATGTGACAGTTGTTTGAGGATACGGACCACAACACCATTGTCGTATATACAGCCAACAATCGTTGTACCTGTGCTAGTAGCTTTAGGGCCTGGGGCTCCCTTGGCCTGGAGAGCAGCGTTGCGGTTGTAGTTGGAGAAATCGAAGCCGGTCATGGCGGCGGTAGGGAGATGAGAAGGTAAGGAACGACTCGGTAGCCCTAGCAGGATTTGTTTTGAGCGAGACTAAAGGGGATCGAGGATGAGGCAGGATAATGGTTGGAGAGCCCTGGCGGAGAGACGAGGGTGAAGCTGGGGAGTAGCTCTGGGCTCTGTCAGTGGGCTCTAGTGACGAAGCTTCCCGCCGCCTAGTCTAGCTGCCTCAGGCTACAACCGGTCCCGTGCCCAAGCTCGTCCTGTTTTTGTTCACCAAGAAATTCATAACAGACATGCGATACTTCGCTTGTTTATTTGCTACTACGACCTGAATCGAGCCCGCATTAACGGTGGGAACCTGCACCCTCCTCTTTTCCCGCGCCTCCCTACCCGTTTTTCCATTTCCCCCGTTCTTCAAGGGAGGTGGTCAAAATTTCCAGTTTTGCGCAGCTCTTCAGCCGGAGTCCCCAGCAACTCCAACGTCGCTCCTTTCCTTCGCCGCCGCCGAGTTCGCCATCTCCTCATGCTTCCAAGGCCAGGCTATCTTTAGGCGACCGTCCTCGTTCCATATCGGCCGATCTAGACAAACTCAGGATGGCGTTCAGCATCGGCAACATGAACCCTGCGGGGAATATTCCAACCGAACTGGGGCCTGAGCTTCCAGATCTACTTGCCGAGGTCAACAATGCAATTACTCTATGTACATAGGCGCTTGCTAACTCGAAGAACAGGAGGTTGGTTTCAAGGGCGTTTCCGGTGACAGCAATGTCCAATTACTCCCTACACCCTGGCCCGCCGACGCCCTTCCTGTCCCGACTTCAACCCTACTCGCCGTCGCCGCTACGAAGGGGATAGTTGTGGGCGCGGGACCGAGTACTCTTTCTATTGCGTCCACTCAATCCGTCAGGGAAGCGATTTCTGCAGACACCGGGAAGGACAAGGTGAAGACAAAGCCATTTCAACCACAAGCGACGATCTCCCTTCCTGGTCGACCCACGCATATAGCATTTGCCTCTACCGACAATGCATTGGTACTTGCTACAGAGAATGGATCCCAGCTATCAGTCTTCGAGACAGGTAGCCTACTACAGCCGAATGTGCAGCCAGCCATATCCATTCCCACGAACGGTGCTACTTTCCGATTTATTGCGCCGAACCCTGCGCAGGGAGAAGACACCCACGCGTCGTTGGTCGCTCTTGTTACTACCGCGGGCGAACTTCTGATCGCGGACCTCAAGGCGAGAAACCTTCTCTCTGGGCCGAATGGCAACATTCTGAAGTCCGGGGTTAGCTCAGTTTGCTGGAGTAGCAAAGGAAAGCAACTCGTGGCTGGCCTGGCAGATGGCACCGGATACCAGATGACACCAGATGGTACACAGAAGGACCTTATTCCCAGGCCGCCTGATCTTACAGATCCTTGTCATGGTGAGTTTTGACACAAGACAATCTCAATTTACATGACTAACCTAGGTTAGTATCATCTATTGCATGGCTCGAGAATGATGTATTCTTGGTGGTATACACCCCAAATGTTGAGGAAGACGACATGGGATCAACACCTTCGTCCTCATACTACATCATCACAAGACGAAAGCAAGCGCCATTCCTAGTCCAGAAGCTACCTGAGTTAGCTAGCCCTTTCGGATATAAACGTGCACCGGCTTACCAATTTATCTCCCGGCTTCGTGACTATAAACCACATCTAAAGGAGGTCTTGATCGTGTCGTCCACCGCATCTGCCGATGTTGGGTTAATCACTAGATCGGATCAACCCCTATCTAGTGAGGATAGTGCTAAAGCCACTGTTGGGCAATTTGTTATGACCGAAGTCAATGATGATGCGAAAAAGGCATCTGTACCTCTCAAAGACTCTGTTGACGAGACCTCAGTGATCGGTCTAGGAATCGATCTCTCGAGCTCAGAAGCCGTTATTAGCCCTATTCAAGGGGCGGACATTGATGAAAGCTCAACACCACTACCTAACCTCCTCCTTCTAAACCATGAAGGTATTCTGTGTTCCTGGTGGTTTATCTACAATGATTCAATTCGTCAAAAGATACCATACCATGGGCTGGCATCGGCAGGGCTACAACAGCAAGAAGCCGTGTCGCAGCCGCAGGTAACGCAACCTCAACCCATGGCGCAACCAGCCTTTGGCCAGTCGGGCTTCGGAAGCTCAGCTATTTCCAGTACACCTACATTTGGTACCTCAGCATTTGGCAAACCATCCGCGCCGGCATTTGGAAGTCCATCGGCTTTGGGAAAGCCTTCCCAACCCAGTTTCGGACAGCCCTCGTTCGGTACATCGGCCTTTGGGGCGCCGGCCGCATTAGGCTCGGCTGCACCACAGTTCGGTAAATCTGGCTTCGGGCAACCTTCGACGCCTGGAAAAGCATTTGGCTCATTTAGTGGGGCTATTACAACTTCGGGCGGCGGCTTCGGCTCGTTCGCAGGTGGAGGTGGCTTTGGCAGTCTTGCTGCCTCGAAGCCATCTGAAGGATCTCCATTTGGTCAGGTAACTGGCGAAAGTCCCTTTACCAAAGCTTCTGGGACGTCGACATTTGGTGGTCAGATCGATACTAATACGGCATTCACACCTCAGAAGCCAACGGACTCAAAGAATGCCTTCGGCACGGGATCCAGTGGCTTCGTGCTCGGGTCAACATTCAAGGCTGATGGCACCGCTGTCAATGATGCCCCTAAGCCAGAGCCAGAAAAGTCTTCTGGTTTGTTCTCATTCGGTTCGTCGTTCGATGACATGGTATCTGCTCCAAGCAAGCCTAGCCCGCCTACAGAAGCCATGGATGACATGGAAGACGCCGCCACCCTTCAACCGAATATCCTTGAAGAAAAGTTGCCAGCTCCATCCTTGTTCGGCGCATCCTCGAAGCCTACCCCTGGAACGTCGATTTTTGGCTCTTTTGGATCCCAAACACAACCCGCACAACCGTTTGGCTCAGCCCCAACAGCCCAGTCGCCCTTCTCACTTTTTGGAAATATCACAAATGAGAAAAGGCTACCAAGCCCTTCATCAACTCCTTCTGAAAAGACCGCAATAGCGAGCCCTCCTTTAGTCCAGGCTAAGTCGCCAGAGCCTGAAGCAACCCCTGTCACCTTAATACCTGAAGCTCCACTCCCGCCCGACCCGACAAGCAGAGCTGTGTATGGACCCGGTGATACATCTGCCTCATCGAACGTCTCCAAGAGTTCGGTTGATGACGCGCCTCTACCCCCTGATTTTATGACCGCAAAGAAGTCCACGCGACCCGAAAGCGAGCCACCATTACCTCCAGACTTCTCTATAAAGCCGAAAGAAAAGAAGCCTCAGCCAGCTGAAGAAGCACCATTGCCGCCTGATTTCACGAAACCAAGTGTTTTATTTACGAAAGAGCCTCCACCGATTCCTGATGGCTCAGATGCGGATGAATCGGAGAAGGGCTCGCATGAAGCGGACGAGTCTGAATTCGAAGACAGTGGGGAGGACATCGCACATGAGCTAAGCCGACCTGAAAATAATGCACCGAGCATTAAGTCATCACCTGAGAGCTCTTTTGATGACAAGCAAGGAGACGAGAGTCCAGTCAAGTCCTTGTTCGGCCAACAGCAGCCACGGAAATTGTTTGGGGAGATAAACAAACCAATATTCCCTCAGCCGGGCCATACACATGGATCTCCGCGATCTCCTAGTCCTGTACGACCAGGCCGCACCCGGAAAGGCCTCCCTGGAATAGAAAATCTTAGGTCCGTGAGTGCTCCTCACAAGCCAGGGGACGCTCTCGCCTCCCGGAAAGCATCCCTCTCAGAGTTAGCCAAACGCGAAAATCAACTGAAGCCGGAGCCTAAGAAATCACAGCCCCAGTCTGCCGTGCGGGCACAAGAAGAACCTTTGTCAGATGACGAAGACGAACGACTCCGTGCGGACCTCAGTCGGCCTCTAGAGCCTGTGCCAACTCTTGATCCTTTCTTGCCTCACCAGGACTATACAGGCCGAACAACAAAACCAGGGATTCCCGGTCAGATTGAGAGGCTCTACCGCGATATCAATTCAATGGTAGATACTCTAGGCATAAACGCGCGATCTCTTTCCGCTTTTCTCCTCCACCAGCAGGAAACAGCCGACTCTGAATGGGTCAATATACTCAAGGGAGACCACCCTGCCGACATTCTAGATGAAACACCCCGCCTCCGACAAATCGAGGATTTGGATAGTGCCGTCACTGCTCTTGTAAGCTCGCTAGAGGATCAGCAAGTTCAAGGGGTTGAAGAAAAGCTTGAGAGCTGCAGAGAGATACTTGCTAAAGATATTTTGACGCTTCGCAGTCAGTGTGCCAGTATCCGCAAGACCCTAGATGCACACACTGATACTGCTGCCATATTGTCCGCGCCCCTTTCTGCTGAGCAGGCGAGTCTCCAGCAAGATTTGCGGGCATTGTCAACCGATATTCAAGCGAAATTGGCGGGTCTCGAATCTGGAGTGTCTCTTCTGAGGGCCAAGATCGCCGATGCTCCCCGTGCCGATGGATCGCGGCAATCGACGAGACGCCCAACCGTCGAGGCTGTGACGTCAACGATCGCAACCATGATGAACATGGTCGAAAGCAAGAGCGGCGATATTGATGTCTTAGAAGTCCAGTTGAGAAAGTTAGGCATCGACACCTCCGCGGCCCCAAGCAGTCAGGAGGGTTCTCCGTTTGCTACACCTAGAAAGGGACTTGGAAAATTACCTACTACTCCTGGCTCTCGTGGGCCTCCAGACGGCGCTATAACTTCCTATCACACACCCGAATCTGGAGCCCGAGGCCTGAACTTCCGATCGAGCATCAATGGATCTGCAAAGGGTAGCAGACTCCGGGCAATGGAGACATCTGGTGATCTCGCTAGTAAGCGAGAGAGCGCGCAGTGGAAAGCCAAGGTGCAACGGAAGCAGCATATCATGAGCAATTTGAAAAAGGCTGTTGATGAAAAGAAGTCAAAAGTCCGGAGCGTGGATGACCTTTAGGGTTATCCGATGCTCTTTTTGCATATTTTTGATGTTATTCATGCGCTATGGATGATAAACCCGACGACTCACGGCATGGAGCAATTGAGATGGCAATGCGTTATTTGTACATATATTTTACTCTCTTTTTTGCCTTGAGATTGGCATAAGTTGGCCCTCCACTAATCAGGTAATAAACCTCAGACTATATTGTTTCGAATTTGTATCGTTATCAGTGAGCTAGACTCTAGAAGTATCTCTTGTCGGTTTCGGTCTAAAATTAAAGCTAATTCTACAATTTACACCTTCTGGAACTTAACATGCACCATACCCAATTGCCCTAATGGCGTAATCATCTTCCCCCTAATCGGCTTTATTTTCTCGGTGAAGATATTCGCCTTTCTCGCCTCCTGGTGCTGGTCATAACTCTCCCATCCGACAGCTACAAGCTGCACAAACGCCTGGCCCGACTCACTTTTCTCATGGTTGAACTCCCCAGGCCTCTCCACCTGTCCTAGCAAAAATGACTTCGACCGCACTTTCTCCTCAGCCTCCTCGACAATGGCGTTCCGGAACGCGACCAGGTCAGCGCTGAGGCTCGAGCGGTCCTGAGGCGATAACGAGGTTGGGAAAGGCAGCGGCGCGAGTTCGGTGATGAGATTCGAGACGAGAGTTTCTGTGGCGGGTGCGTCGTTTTCATCGTTTGGCTGTAGGGTTGTGAAGAGTGTTGTTATTTGAGTGTTTTCCTGCAGGAAGGGGGCTAGCGGCGAGTTTGTTTGTTGAATGCCGCTGTGGGCGTCGGACCAGTCTGTTAACAATATAGTGATCAGTTCAAAGGTTCCTGACTTTCGTACGATCTTCTCGGGTTGGATAAGATGGAAGGAGGGAACTAACCGATTGCCCAGACAATAACATTCTCATCCTCCCTTGTCCGGCCCCAAGCTGAACCGAGATGTCCGCTTTGCTGGGTTGTCGATTTAAAGACCTGTAGGAGTGCGAGACCCTCGTCGTTTGATGAGTCCTCGGGCTTGACCGAGGGTTTGGGGTGGAAATATATGAGCTCAGTGACGTGCGGCATCTTGATGGTACTCGGCGACTTGATAATTAAGAATCAACCGACTAATGGTTACCGATGAATTTCTGCTACCGAAGCTGTGGCAGAAGATAGGAAATGTGTGGCGTCTTTAAGAGCAAATAAGCGCGGGGTTGTGACTGATGTCATCCGTGGAAGTCGCGATGGTGATGTCAAGCTTACTGCGCAGAAACCGGAGATAAAAAAAAAGGGAGGGAAGAATTAAGTTCAATATATCGAAGAATACAGGAAATCAATTCAAAGCAAGACGTAATAACAGCTGAAGCTTCGAAAGAGCGCTTTTCAAATTGTACAGCAGAAAAAGTAGGCATGCTCCGAAACAATACGAAACCACCAAGATCGCCACCATGAGAGAGAACGACTTTATGTCGAGAGCACATATCGTCCAAACTGCTCCTGAAAGAGAAAGCACACCGAAGAACACGTTCGTACTCTGCCGCTGTTTAGATTCGGTGCTTTTCGCTTTCTGTAGCACATTCAGTTAGTCATCGAAGAGGGGCCGAGCGGAGGGGAACTGACCAAGTCTCGAGTACAGCATGTACAGCGCCATCTGGTTACATTCCTGAGTGCCTGTGATGGTCACCAGACGCTCGTTACTATTCTCCTGAGGCTCGTTGATCTTGATTACACTCCCACTAAGATGTCGGATCTCGTTGATCTTGGCACCTCCCTTTCCAATAATGGCACCAACCATGTCGTTAGGGATATAGATCTGTTGAGTTAGTGGCTGACCCGGCATAGCGCCGCCAACGGGAGCAGCCGGGGTCGGGCCGCCGCGCGGCTGGGCTGCCTGAGGGGCACCGTATGGAGCAGGCTGATGAGGGCCAGCACCGGAGTATGGAGTGTTTGGTGCACCATAGTGCATATTTTGCTGGGGGACGGGAGCAGGCGCGTGCTGCCCGTGAAGGTAGGGTACGCCATAGGCACCTGCACCGGCGCGGTTGGGGTGAGGGTGGTGACGCTTGAAGGTATCCGGATGACCATACTGACCGCCAGCTGGCTGTGGTACATAGGGCACAACTTGCATGCCGCCTGGGACAGCTCCGGCAGGTCCACCGCTGCGGGTGGCGTATGCAGAGGCTGCTGGTCCGCCGAAGCGCTCTGTAAGCTGCTCAACAAGGGTTACAGCAACGTAGTATGTGGCGATGTGTACAGCGTCGGCAACACCGAGTATGACGAGAGACCGCTCAGTAGAAAGGGGGAGGCAAGCATCGGATGCATTGAGACGAGCCCCAGAGGCCTCTTGGATTTCACGAATGCGGCCACCACCCTTGCCAATGATCGAGCCAATCAGAATATGAGGAATCAACAAGCGCAAGGGGTAGGTCTTGGATTGGGCAGTGGAAGCAGCATCAAGGGGCTCGTTATTAAGAGTACGAATGATCAAACCAAAGGCCTATCATAAATGTGTGTTAGCGATGATCCCAACGGCAAAGATCAAGAAGAGGACAAACTTTTGCAACGGCATCCTGTGGACCGCTGACAGTCAAGATACGCTCGACAGCGCCGCGCGAGTAGTCGCTAACAGTGCATTTGGCACCCGACAAACGGCGGATCTGGGATACATTCTCTCCGCCCTTACCAATGACGGTAGCAGCCTCTTGGCTGGAGATTACAGCACGAATGTGGATCCAGCTAGATTCGTCCTGAGGGCGTTGATCGGATTGGCTTCCAGCTGCCTCGCCGTGAGATGCGGTAGACTGGATCGGCTGGGTCTCACCGTGCGCTCCCTTAGAGTTAGGAGCATCTGGAACAACTGTGTCTCCCTGGCCGTCGGCGCTCGTGGTAACACCAGACTCGGCCTTCACGTCTCCGTGACTGTCGGATTCTTCTCCTTTGACTACTTTGTCCAGAGCTGGACGCTTGGCCTCCGGCTGATCGTTCGGACCGGAAGGTGAAGAAGGGTCCTCAAGAGGACGCTTTGTCGACTGTAAGGCGGATGGAGAGGCGGACATTATGCCAATTGTGCGGTTTTGCTTCGCTTACGCAGGAAGTCGGAGTGAAAAGGTATCTGTCTTCTTATTTGATCGACTATGTACACCAGGAATTCCCAGGGGAGCGTGCTGGTGTGGCGGTCGGTTGGGGAGGGAATCTGGTGCTTGGAGTAACTGGGAAGACTGGTGGAATCGTGCACAGTGAAGGGAGTGAGGCGGGAAATGTATGAATCGACGGAGGTGAGAGTGCTGTGATGACGGGCCTTGGAAATCTGGAGAGCGGAACACTTTGCGAGAGCAAAGCAGTGCTAAGGTATGTAGGAAGAACAAGAGAAATGACTTGAATCGGATCGGGTGGTGCTGGACAATGAAAGAGGTGATTGCAAGGGTCGGACGTGCTTGAAAGCTGACGGGTGCAAACCGTGTGGGAAGAGTAAAGAGAGGAGAGAAAGAAAAGGCTCGAAAAATTGAAGCGGTTTTTAAATGCCTGTTCTATCCCTTTCCTTTCCTATATTACGCGACGTTGTCGTCGTTGCAGATGTAGAACACGGTCGCTATGATGGCTTCCTCGGCCAGGTATGTACTCGAAAAGAAAGTGAAAACGACACAAAATGGCGCAAGCTCGTCGAACTCTGGGCCTCGATAAGAAAGGGGATGGGAAAAGGATGTGGACGAATGTGAGGATGGGAAAGGGTGCCAGAAGCTCGTGTCGCGGTGAGAAGGGAGGTCGAGGAAGAAGTGAAGCGACCCGTTGGCAGGACGCTAGTCTGCTCCGGGGAGAGTAGTCACGTGCTCGAGTGGTCGCATCCCAAGACATCGCGTCTTGAACGCGCCCCGAGCCAAGGAAAGATCTATTCATTTTACATACTTGATTCGAAGTGAAGTCCTTAGTCACACAGATGGAGGTGTCACAAGAGCAGGTTGAAAAGGTTCAGAGCTTTGCTGGAGATCGCCAGAAGGCCGAGGGCTTCTATGACCAACAGCAAACAAGCTCGTCTGATATTCAAGCTTACGAAAGGAAATTGGACGATACACTAAGGGAGCTCCAGGACCGAGTAAAACGTCAGGAGGAAGACCTACGCAGGGTATGTAAACTGTAATTACTCGCAACGGCCAAAGCAACGGCGTGAATTGCTTCAGCTAACATGCGACACAGCTTCGCTCCGCCAATACTAACGATATCTCTGAGATAGGCGGCGAACCGTTATCTCGCATCGCCCAGATACGAAGGGCCAAGAAAGCCTATGACACTCTCTTGAAGTCTGATACAGATTTACCAAAACCTGAATCTCCTCTACCATCCCTGCTCGCGCTTGCGGAATCGTCACGCATCATTCAAGAAAGCAAGATTTCTGTTTCTGTGACAGGAGAGAAACTCGCAACGGCGCGCCAACGCCTGAAAGCAGAGGAGACAAACTTCCGCGATGCACAATCAATAAGAGATGGGCTTCGTAAGCGGATAGAAAGCATCAAAAAGCACAAATCAGCTAGCGGAGAGAAGCTGTCTTCTGTGGTTGCGCGCGAGATCCTAGAGGAGCAGCAACAGGGGAAGGGTGGCCTCGACAAGGATGCGGATCGCATACGGGAAGCCCTGCACAGCTTCTGTGACGTAACTCTCGCGTCGATGATCGCAGCTGAAAATCTTGGAGGCCCTGCCGTCGGAGACGTGTCAGGTGTGTCTGATGCTACTTTAGCAGCTGGGTATACCCGTCATGGTAAACCGAAAAACCCCAAGGCCAGCGAAGAGGATGATCAGACTAGTAACCAGCATCGGATCGATGATATGCTCCGTCGCCAGACCGGGCAGGAACGCAATCAGCCAGCGAACAGCCGAGAGGCGGCGGCGACTGGAATACACGAGCTTCTTGATGCGTTGTTAGACGCGGGTTCATCCTATATAACCCTACCAGAAGAGTCGGCCGCGTCGAGGTTCCTGGTAAGGGCAAAGGTTGCTCAATTCCACCCGCGCGATGCCAGGCGACTAAGGTTGATTGACTTTGGCCGTTCACTTCATGATTGAACCAGGCAAGTGCAGTCGTTTGCTTTCACTTATAAAGCCTGAGTGGATATCATCTTGAGAACACACGACGAAACAGAAGACGGAAGTCAGACCCGGAATGAAACGCCTGCATATACAATCCCACCGATTACCATACACATCATATAACATATTCTTCAACTCATAACAATGAACACCAGAAAACTCAGAAAACTCAGAAATTCGAATCAGATTGGCATCATGGCAATTTGACTCGTAGGCTGCTTCTGTCTTCCTCTATTCTCTTTCCGAGAAAAGGAGCGACTTTGCGAGCGACCACCGCTTGTTTTAGACTTCGACTGTGAGCCTTTGACTTTGGGTTTGGGTTCAGTGCTCTGGCGACGAGACCGTTTGGTGTTTTTCCGTTTTGGAGCTTTGGAACTGCTGGATTTGCTAGTAGCTTTGGGCGAAGGGTGGTATTCATCGTCCGAGCCCCCCAGAGTCTGGTGGTTCCTCGGGAAATATTGGCTGGTGACAACGCTTCGATCGCGTTGCAGGGCACCGGCGTGTTCTATGATATCGTCAAAGTCACTGTCGTTGATATCCTTATCGTTGAACTCATCATCGCTGCTAAGGTTAATAACATTGGTATGGTTCGGATCAGGGACAATGCCATCAACATCTTCACGGTCCTTTTTCAATTCAGAGTACCGACGCTGAGTATCGCGCAACAGCTTCAGGATCCGATCGCCATATCGCTGCACTTTGTCCTCGTCAATATTGGGTATCTGGAGCATTTCCGGTTTATCTGCATCAAATCAGCATCGCTTGAGGCTTATCCTAGTTGCTTTGTTTGATCCCTACTTCTGGGGAAGACCATGACCATTTCACGAAGGACGGTGTCAGTAAATGGCTGGTTTCGAAGGAATTTTTCCAGAACAATCTAGTGCAAAGTTAGCAATGACTTGCGACCCGGAAGTTTATGAAGTAAAATCCCGTACTTTTTGACAATATTCTTTCGCATACACCATGAAATCCTCTGCAACTGCTTTGTGAAGAGGATCTAGCTGATCGAACCGATGATCCTGAGTGATTGGAGGCCCAGGGACATTCGTTCCCTTCCGTTCTCGGTCGTCAACACCACGAACTGGTTCAAAGCCCTCGCTGCTATCATCATCATACTCGTTTTCCGCGCCGTGTTGGTAACGTGCCAACCCTCGGCGGTTTGCTCCCTGAACTGGCGACGAGACGTTCGTGGACTGGGGCAAAAAGCCTTTGCCAGGGGCGCTACGTTTTCGAGATTTGCCGTTTGGTGAAATTCGAACATCAAGCCTGAGCTGGTGCTGGCCGCTTTCGAACTCGGCTGCTCGCTCTCCTAGCTTGATGTATTGGGTAGGAAGAGTACCCTGCCACACAACATTCTCCTCACTCAGGGCGCCCTCGCTGAGTAGTTTGCGAAAGAGTCGTTCTGCGTCACCCAATTCAATATCCGCGCCATAACCAAAGCAAGGTGCACGCCTGTGCTCTGGAAATTTGAACTGCTTCGTGGTCCCTCGAAGAATGTTCACACAGTATGACAATGTGACCTTGGATTTCAGTTTCTGGAAAAATCGGACAATTTTTATCGCCGAAGCAGCATGTTGTGAGAAGTCCTGTTTTTCGATAGTAGCGTCGGACTTGCAGTTGTCGCAAGACGCGTTGCAATCCTGCCGCCGAAAATATTCGTTGAAATAAGCCAGAATCTGCACCCTCCTGCAATCACTTTGGTTCTCGCAATATAGTGTAACATTCCGCAGCATTTTGAGCTGGCGTGTTCTCTGTGCATGATTCAGGTCATCATTTTTTTTTATCATGCTCTCAAGGGCGTTCACGTCGCGATAGTTGAAGAAGAGATAACAGCCAGAACGTCTGCCGTCGCGTCCCGCGCGCCCAGTTTCCTGGTAATATCCTTCCAGGCTTTTTGGCATGCTGTGGTGTATGACGAATCGCACATCAGGCTTGTCAATCCCCATGCCAAAAGCGATCGTGGCAACTATGACGTGTATCTCCCCATGCTGCCAGCGCTGTTGGACCTGGGACCGCTCTTCTGCTTCCAAGCCAGCGTGGTAATGGTCCGCTTGTATCCCATGATCATCCCTAAGCTTTTCCGCTACCTTTTCGCAGTTGCTGCGGGAAAGACAGTAAACGATACCGGATTTTCCCGGATACGAGTTGCTTATGATGTCGGCTATATTGCGTACAAGTTCGTTGGCTTTCCCTTTGGATCGAACTTCGTACGTAAGGTTCGGCCTGTTAAAGCTTTGGGTAAATACTTCGCAGCCATCCATCTTCAGGTTGTGGATAACATCAGCCTTAACATTCTCCGTTGCTGTTGCGGTCAGCGCCATCATGGGGACTCCGGGCAGCCGGGCTCTGAGGCCGCCCAACTCCTTGTAGTCCGGGCGAAAGTCGTGACCCCATTGACTAACACAGTGAGCTTCGTCGATCACAATCCGCGCCAGCCTCCGCTTATCAGCCAGCCCCTCAAGGCATTCAGCAAAGGCCTGGTTTTTGTTGATCATTTCAGGCGTGATATACAGAAGTTCGATTTGTTTCTCCGCCGCTCGGCCAGACAACGTGCTCATTATCCACTGGCGCTCTTCCCGCTGGGTTTCACCATTTATCAAATACGCCTTAATTTTGTTCCTTCGCAGGTGAGAGACTTGGTCCTGCATCAAACTGAGAAGCGGCGAGATCACAATAGTAACTCCTTTGGTTGACCCACTAGATACAACGGACGGTAGTTGATAGCACAAAGACTTCCCTCCTCCCGTTGGCATCAAGACGAAGGTATCTTTGCCGCTCAGTGTGGCGTCAATTGCTTCAAGCTGATTCATTCGGAATCCTCGAAGGTGGAATCGCTCCTTTAAAGCGTTTTTCACATCTTTTGTCCATGGGTGCTCATTCCATAAAGCTCCGTGGGTCTGTGACTTTTGCGTACCTGGAAGCCTGGCGGCATTGCCGGAGGTTTCAGCAAACACGGTGCGGCCGTGAGATTCATGTCTTTCATTCGGAATAGGCCGATCATCCTGTAAACAGTCCGCAGCTTCTAACATTTCTTCATCAAAAGCATCTATGTCAAATTCGTCGAATTCTTGTACTGGTGGAGGAGATCCCATGGTCCTAGAAAAGGTTGTCTCATCGTCGCTGAACGTTGGATCGTCATAGTCAAATTGACCAGTTATCGGGCGTCTCTTGAGACTATTGGCATATGATTTTGTTTCACGTCTCGCCGGGCTTGAACGAAGTTTGTTGTCGTTGAGAGAGGGCGCCGCGAGAGACCGCGAAAACGCACTATCATTGGCCACAGAAGGTCTATCAAATCGACTGCTTTCGAAGCTATTAAGCGACTCCGAGGGTAGAGAGCCCGGTCGCTCAGAGTGAGATTCCAAATCGTCCAAAGAGTTGTTGTCAAGTGCAGAGAATAAATCAGCCTCTAGAAGAAGACGACGTATATCGGCCTCAATAGCTTTCAGCTGTGAGAGGACTTTCTTCTGCTGTTCAACTTCTATTGATGCACTCGATGGGGATCCTTCTCGGTGTATAACTTGCAGAATAGCATGCTTCAGGGACCGCGACTCCGCCTCACAGTTTTGGTAGGCAGATTTCTGCGTCTTCAATACCTCTACGGCGGTTCTTTGTGTTGTAGTAGCATTGTTTTCCGAGATAAGTGATGTCACTTCAGGGCCCTGTTCCCCTCTCATGGCCATTTCGTAGAGTTTTTCCGAGTTCCTCTTGATGGTATTTGAGAAGCAAACAATAAGGGCATCCAGCAGCTTGTCGGAAATCTGCAGAAAACTTTCAACATCTTTATTCATGGACTCAGCAGTATGCTTCGAGGCGTTAAACGATGCCGACGGCAGTAGACCGGGATTTCGGGGAGTGGAATGTCGTTCTCTAGTGGGAATGGGTCGAATTGTTATCGACGGGACTGTTGAGTCTGGAGACATAGGTATTCTCCGCTTTGGGGAATCTGCCGTTTTAGGGGTCTTCTGGGGCTTTTCTAACGGTAGAACCGAGTATACTGGTTTGTTCATCATAAGCTGCGAATCCAATTTGCTACCCACCCACTCTTCGAACAAGCTCTCGGCGCTGTCATCGTCAGAATCAGGAATAGCTCGACTTTTTACGGCTCGTATGTTCGAAGAGTATCCTTGTCTCTCAGTTCGCGGGAAATAAACATCATCTCTTGGTGACTGCGATCTCTGTCTTCGGGGAGTTTGTGCCGAAAGAGAAAGATTGGTCTGCACCTTTTTGCCAGAAAGGAAAGGTGATCGGGCTCCACGACGATCTCTGGGAGACAATAGGTCAGACGCATAGTCGTCACTCTTCCGTTTCTTTCCTCGTTTATTCACTGGCTCCTGTCTTATTGCAGCATCCTTAGTCCAAAGTCGGCGAGGCTCCCCGAATTCCTCTCTAGTCCTAGACGAAGTTGGTATGCGGCCGAGGTCTCCAGTCAAATCAATTGTGTCGATGTCATCTAAAGATGACGGGACGATCAGGTCCTGTTTCGGTCGAATGGGGGTTGATAGTTGGTCTTGGAGGCCGCGAAAGGATGAGAAAGTACTGGGGGGTTCTATGTAATCCCATCCGTTATTATTGGGAGTGTTTTGATTTTGAGCGGGGAGACCAAGTACCTTTAGCAACATCGGTGCTGCGGGGAATTTGTGTCACTTCTCGTCTCGTAGGCGAGCGCGTTTTGGAAGCCTTTCGAGCCGAGACAGGTGACTCTTTCCTCTGAGTGAGCATTCGAGATTTGCTCGCCGACGGAGGAGCCAACATCAGGCGCGCCATCTCTGTGTCCGAATTTAACTCGATCTCTTCGATTGCATCGCTCTTGACATGAGCGTTGAGGACCGGCTGCGAGTCCTGTATACTGAGGTCTTCGGTCTGGCTCGCAATCAAGTTCGGAATTGGGACGGTATTGCTATAAGAATTGTTCGGGTTGACATGAGACTCCCACGCGGGCGGCGTCAGAACTGGGTATAGCGATTGGCCTTGATCCAGTAGCCATTTGAGATGGGTCTTCAGATTGCTTCTAGTCATAGGGGCGTCTGTTCTTTTTCATTGTTTCGTCCACTATCACACATTGAACTTCGTCCTTGCAGGGTCGTTCGCTGGGCAGCTCGTCGTTTGCCGAGATTCAGTCAATCAATGGTTGCGGGCACGCGTCGCTATAGAGAAACGCGCAATCACGTGACTGATAGGGGCACTCAAACAGTGTAAGATGCTCTTGGGAGGAGTCAAGACAACCTGGACATTATTTTTTTGAACTCTGATGATAACTACTGGAAGGCCGTGGGGGATATGTCTTTAAAGTTGAAGAGTGTATAATTGCTTGCCATGCCCCTTATAGTACTGATTTTGAATTGATGCATTATTGTAGAGTGTATAGTATAATCTTTGCTCCGCGTTTAACTCCACATAGATCCAGAATCTAATTGTCACCGAAACTATAGTCCAAAGCTACAAACAAGTATGAGTTCTTTTCCCATAAAATCTCACTACGTCCCGAACAGATGGCAAAACTGTTTACTATCTGGTGGGTGTTGTAATCTCAATACACAAATGATACCGGTGGATCAAAAAATTGCGGGGAAAAGGCACTTTTTTTTCCAAGTTGTCACCAACGATTTTATATGATTCCACATGCTTCATATATATTGATACAGGATTATCTGGAGATATCGGTCTCTCCACACGGTTATTATTGCCATAAGTCACGAAAAATACTAACAGAGCACCCCTCTAGTCTAAGTTTCAGCCATGGCCAAAAAGAACAAGAAATCCGCAGAGCACAAAGAGCGCATAGCGGCAAAGCAGTCCAAGAAAGCAGATAAGAAGGAAAAGAAAACTAAGACGAAGGCCCGAGACGCCGACAGCGATGCCGAAGATGCAGACTTAGACGCCATTCTCGCACAATACGCAGAGGAACAGGCCCGGTTTCTCAAGGTTACTGAGGTTGTTTCGGAACCGCCGTTTCCTCGTTCTTCTGCGACTGTGCTTGCGTCTCCGTCGAACCGGAATGAGCTTCTGATATATGGTGGAGAGTATTTTGATGGCACGCTGGCTACCTTCTTCAACAATTTATTCGTTTACCTTATCGATAGAGGGGAATGGAGGGAGGTTACGAGCCCGAATAGCCCTTTGCCTCGGAGTGGGCATGCTTGGTGCCGTGGAGGGAATACTGGGGGTGTATATCTGTTTGGAGGTGAGTATCTCCCTGGAAAGTTTTTAGGACTACTAATTGATTTTTCTGAAGGTGAATTCTCTTCCCCTAAGCAGGGCACATTTTATCACTACAATGACTTTTGGCATCTTGATCCCTCCACAAGAGAGTGGACTCGCATTGAGACCAAAGGCAAAGGCCCTCCTGCTCGGAGTGGACACAGAATGACATATTACAAGGTGATTCTGAAGGCCCGAAGACTTATCGTTCGTATTCTGATGTATCTACTTAGAATTACATTATCCTTTTCGGTGGATTCCAAGACACGTCACAGCAGACGAAATATCTTCAGGATTTGTGGATTTACGATACCTCAAAGTATACATGGTTCACTCCGACGCTGTCCACTGCCTCTCAGAAACCCGATCCACGGTCTTCGTTCTCATTCCTTCCACACGAGTCAGGGGCGGTTATATACGGTGGCTACTCCCGTGTCAAGGTTTCCATAGGAGTTGGAAACAAGCCGACCAAAGGAGGGGCCCAGCGTATGACGATGAAACCTATGGTGCACCAAGACACCTGGTTTCTTCGAATCACACCTCCCGCACCTGAAGCGCCGGCATCAACGCCACCAACGATCCGTTGGGAACGCCGGAAGAAGCCTGCAAACTCCCCCAATCCAGCCAGGGCCGGTACGACTATGGCGTACCACAAAGGGCGAGGCATCATGTTTGGAGGTGTCCACGATGTTGAGTTGAGCGAAGAGGGAATTGATAGTGAATTTTTTGATACTCTCTTCGCTTGGAACACTGATCGAAACCGCTTCTTCCCTCTGACGCTCCGGCGTTCGAAGGCGGCGAACAAGAAACAACCTAACCAAGTCAAGTCGCGAGACCGAGCGAAAGCTGATGAGGAGGAACTATTGCGGAATCTGAAGGCTCTAGAAGCTAAGAAGGGTATAGTAGCTGACGAAGACGATGATGAATTAATGCAAAGCCAGTCCAAGATGGACAAAGAACCTGTCGAACTAGGGAAACCAGCTGTGGTTCGATTTGAAATGCCTCACATGCGATTCAACGCTCAATTAGCGGTCCAAGAAGACACCCTCTTCATCTTCAGCGGTACCTTTGAGAAGGGAGACCGTGAATTCACGTTCAACGACATGTATTCCATTGACTTGGTCAAATTGGATGGGGTCAAGGAAATCTTCTACAATGAGCCTGGAAACTGGCATCTGCTCAACGAAGAAGATAGTGATGAGGAAATGGATGAGGATGAAGAGGAAGAAGACGAAGAGGAAAAAGAGGAAGATGTCATGTCGATTGATACCGCTTCTCCAGCACCTATCGAGCTGACTGTACCTCCAGTAACTCAAGGACTGGAACATCTAGATGTGGAAGAGCAAGAAGCGGAGCCATCTATTCTGGACAGCCGACCACTGCCCCGCCCATTCGAGAGCTTACGTGAGTTCTTCAGCCGTACATCTGAAGAATGGCAGAAGATATTGCTTGACACCCTGAAAGAGAAGGGGACCGCTTTGGAGAAGAATGTTAAGGAACTCCGGAAAGATGCCTTTTCCATGGCGGAAGAGAAATGGTGGGATAGTAGAGAAGAGGTTATGGCTCTGGAAGATGAACAAGAAGCGGCAGGCATTGGTGAGGTTGTCAGCATCGCTGACCGAGGCGAAAATGCCGGTGGTGCTGGACGACGGAGGTGATCTAGAGTTCGTCTCCCGATGCGAAATACCGTAGAGGAACAATCTTCACCAGACTTTGGTATTGCATCCATAAACTTGAATGTCCAATCACTCCATTTGGCACACCTAGTACGAACCTGCTATACTTTCTAATACTTCTCTCACATTATCAAAGTCGGTTTCTTCCGCCCTCCAATTCGAGATGGCAATTCGGCAGGCCGGTCTGCCTTGCCAGGAGGTACCCGAGACAAACATCTTGGAGGTAGCATTGATCTTTGTCGTCAGTTGGTGATTGAGCTCGTCGTCTTTGGCGCTAACCAAAACAACTATGAACATTCGCTCAAGCAAATCTCGCTTGCTTCCTACTTCGGGTAGCACGTTATATTTCGGGTGGTCAAAGAGCCATCCTGCGATCTGTCTAGCGAGTCGAATTTGGGTCTGGAGGATTTGCTGATACCCTGAGCTTCCGTACGCCAGCAGGGATGTGTAAACGGGTAAGGCCCGAAATCTTCGAGAATTCTCTATACCGATGTTTAAAGGAGACGGAATTAACTGTGCATCGCTTTTACCAGCTGTTAAGTAGGCCGCGTTGGCATTCTGAAACACGTCCATGGCCACGCCTTGATGCCGGCAAAAGAAGAAACCGCAATCATATGGAACGTTGAGGAATTTGTGAGCGTCCCCTGCAAGAGAGTCCGCCAATTCAATTCCTTCGCAGCCCTTCTTGACGATACTGAACTCCGGAGTTTCTGGCAAAATGCGACCGAAGATCCCAAAAGCGCCATCAACATGCAACCACGCTCCATATTCATCACATAGGGTGCGTAGGGCACGCATTTCATCGAGCCCGCCTGTGGCGAAATGCCCAGTGTTGACCTCGCCGCATGACACAGCGACAATGGTCGCTTTGTCTGACCTTTGTAGTTCTGCTTCTAATAGGTCTAGATCGAACTGGAGATGATCACTCTTGGAGGAAACGTCCTTGACATTGGCCCGGCCAAATCCCAGGATACCCGCTGCTTTAACAAGCGACGAATGTGGCATTGTCGAGAGAATCTGCAGACCCGAAAGCCCGGCTGCTTGCATAGTTTCGGGCAGTCCAGACTCGCCCACACTTCGGAGTGACGCCACACTCTTCCTACTGAGGGCTGTCCGTAGAACATATTCACGTCCGCAAGCCAGCCCTAAGATATTGCTCGCCGTTGCACCAGTGGTGAAAGTGCCATTTTGCCATTCGCGATCGAACTGCAGGAGATCAACGAGAAGCCCCAATGCAGCATATTCGACATCCGTCGCGATGGTATGCTCAGTAAGATGTACTTGGACATTTTGGTCATAGGCAGACACGATACTATCGGCGAAAAGAGCAGCTGGGGTAACGCCGCCGGTTACGAACCCGTAGTAATTGGGGCTGATGCTGCTGTTGTTGAAAGCCGGGACGATATCCTCCAAGATATGTCGCCTTGCAGACTCGAATCCAATTCCATTAGCGTCAAGCGAACTGGGGAGAGTCGCCCGTGCTCGCGTTAGACTGGAAGCATCAGGCAATACAGTTGACTTGGTTGTCTGGGAAATCTCCCACAGCGTCTGCTGGAGCTCACCATGCGCCCTTGCGCTTGTTTCGATGTCGACGTTCATGATTGGAGATGCGGTAAGGATTAGGCAGGACACGGCGTTTACACGAAGAGGGGTAAATTCCGAGTTGGTGCCTTTTTAAAGTCGCTCCCACGGTCCTGAACAGGATTGTGGGAACGGTCCGTTTGCCGGAGGAAACACAGAAGAGGGAAGCAATACCCGCCAACGCCAGCTGTCACATCCGTCGCCTCCAATTTTCCACCTTTCCTCATCGGAGCTTCGGAGTAGTAGATGATACAGATAAATAATGGCTGCGAAACTAATCGACCGACAACTCCATAATGTCCCAGGTAAGCTTACCGAAACTAGGAGCATCAATACGCTGACTTGCTTTCCCAGGAAGATTCGGGGTGGCAGAGCTGTTCTTCGAGGTTCCGGTCAACTACAGCCAGCCCGGAGATGGGACGCTGCGATTATTTGCCCGCAGTATCCGCCGTGTAGCGAAGCCGATTGATCCTGGAAAAGAGGAGAAACAATCGCAACTCCCCTGGCTTGTCTACTTGCAGGGCGGCCCAGGAATGGGTTGCCGCCCTCCGCAGGAGTATGGTTGGGTCGGATCTGCGTTAGATAAGGGATATCAGGTCGGCTATGCTATTCCCGAATTGCATAACATGGTTTGCTGACGAGAACTGACAGGTATTGTTCCTTGATCAACGTGGAACTGGGCTCAGTTCAACCATCACAGCAGGCACTTTGGCTTTGCAGGGCAATGCTATCAAGCAGGCCGAATATCTCAAGCATTTTCGGGCCGACAACATCGTACGGGACTGCGAAGCTGTCCGTAGGTGCCTCACCACTGACTACCCCGAGGAGAAGCGAAAGTGGAGTATCATTGGGCAGAGTTTTGGAGGGTTCTGCGCAGTGACATATCTCTCTATGTTGTGAGTTAGTCCTTACCTAGGCAATTCGGACTCCGTACTAATCATGATTCTCATGAACAGCCCAGAGGGTCTTACTGAGGCTTTCATCTGTGGTGGCCTTCCGCCCCTAGTCAATGGGCCAGATTCAGTATACCATCGCACTTACGGTGTTTTCACCCGGGACCTTAGTGTTGATATTATGCTAACATCCGGTAGAGAAGGTGCTAGAAAGGAACAAGGCTTACTATTCCAAGTTCCCGGAAGATGTGGACCGAGTAAAGAAACTCGTTGAGTACCTGAAGCAGAACCAGGTCGCCATGCCATCCGGGACACTTACTCCTCAACGAATCCAGCAACTCGGGATTATGTTTGGCATGCACGGTATGAAAAGGCGATCTATTACTGAGGCTGGATACTAAAATACTACAGGTGGACTCGACAGCATTCATGGTATTGCCAACAAATTCTAGTTAGGGCAGTGATAAAGCTTACCGAACATTGTATCCATATAGATCTAATCCTGCGCGCCACGAGCGACTTGGACTTCTTTGGATTCCTCACGCATCCGACACTTGTTGCTCTTGATGGCTACGGCGGTTACGACAACAATGTTATTTATGCTATCCTCCACGAATCGATTTACTGCCAAGGGTAAGAGGAGTCCATCGCTTTGCATGTGCATCGGCTTTGGGTAAGCGCTGAAACAGAACAGGACCGCCTCAAACTGGTCTGCTGACAGACTGAGATTCTCGAATACCGCCTTCAGCCTCAACACTGATTCACCAGAGATCCTTTTCACTGGAGAGATGGTAAGTTCTTCAACCTTGTTCACGTTGAATTTCCATTAACTTTGGAATTGGTAGATCTATAAAGATATGTTCGACTCATACAGCGAGCTGAACCAGATCAAAGAAGCAGCGGACATCTTGGCAACAACAACTGACTGGCCGGCCCTCTATGACGAGGCACAGTTAGCCAAAAACGAAGTCCCCGTGTATGCGGCAACGTATTTGGAGGATATGTACGTGCATTTCGAACACGCATCGAACACAGCGGCGAAGATCAAGGGGATCAAGCAGTTCATCACGAACGTGATGTATCATAATGCTATCCGGAGCAAAGCGGATGAGGTCTTCCAGCAGCTCTTTGCCTTGAGGGATGACACGATTGATTAATGCAGTTGGACTTTTTTCTATTAAGCGGGTAGATTCTGAAACTATACTCAACCGCTTAGACTTCATAGACCAGAACACGGTTCTCATACCAGAGGAGTAAACTCAAAACACCTAATAACCAAGCTTAGTAGCGGGTCAACCTAGATAGTAAGGCAAGCAGTTGAAGCGGAACTTACAGCCCCGCCAATGATAAATAACCTCTCCTCTTCCTTCTGCACCCACTGCACGATCTTACTCGCACTCTGCGCGAGTGCGTTGCGATTCGCATGTGGACCAGCAATACAGTAGAGTTCGAAAACCGGTGTTACCCAGGCAAATGAACTAGACGATTGAGTAACGCAATGATGGACTTTGACATGAGTATGTTTTGCGTGAACGCTTGCATGAAGGTTGTTGTATGTCGAAACTAGCCTAGACATAATCATGAACTTGACACGGATGTAATGAGATGCTTCAATATACCTTCGACGTTGGAGAATTGATGAAAATTCCGGGGTATAGGAGGACATGGTGAATTGCACATTTGCTCGCGATTTGTATACAAAGTGATGAAGAACGGTTCCTGGGACGATGTCGGTTGTCGTAGGTCGGCCTTTGCTGATGGCGTCTTTGATTATTTTGATGCTGCCGTTCTTTTCCAATTGCTAGACGATGTTGTCAGTGGTCTCTAGCTAGACTTCTGAAGTTTGTTTAGAAACATACCTCGACGAAGGTGTCTCTCATCTTCTGCATCTCGAAGAAGCTTTCTTTGTCGGTACTTATCAATATGATGGCGACGGACTCTTCCGTGGTCGCTGTGTCTTCGGCTGCGGTTTTGGCATCTTCCCTGAGATCAAGGAAGCTGACATACATGTACAAATACCCGCTGCTGTTGAACCCAGGGAGGCATACGGGAATCCAGCTTTCACCACCCCCCGCCTTCACAGCCTCCGCCTCAAAAATCATGTTAAACAGGAGCTGAAGGTCACCGGGATGTAGCGAGTGCTTCTTCGGCCTCACAACGCTCACCAATCGGCCGCCTGCGACGACTAGACCATATAGTAAATTGTTGACTTTCGTTTTCAAAAGAGTGTTGTTTATTGTCTGGCGGTGTGATTTGCGGATTTTCAGGCACTCTAGTGCTGATAGCAGAGTAGATGGTGAGCCTCTTGTGAAGCTGTCTGCTAGTGTGGAGAGAAGGGTCTCCGATCCCTGTAAAGGACGTTTTAAATCGGTAGATGGCCGTACGGAGAATAGATGGGTCAAAGATGGTAACGTCAACGTCGAGAGAATCTGCATATATAGTGCCTCGAGCTGAAGCTTAAGCTGGGTGTCGCTTTCGAGGATTCGACTAATCGCAACTAAGTATAAAGGCCCTTTTGCTACCACTGCAAACTTGGTGTCACCAGCAGTAAAGCCGCTCAAGCGGTCTTTAGAATCTTCATAGGAGGAAATGATGGTTTGTATGATGCCAACGTAGGTGGAGATCAGCCCACCGTCGCCATGCCGTGTCCAAATCGGCTTTCCAGCAGCCGACAGAATGATATAATGTTTTCGTTTCGCCTTCCATTTCTCGAGTACCAGCTCTGATTGGTTAACATTTCGTTAGCAAGGAGCACGGCAATCATACTGCGGGGGTGGTCGTACCTTCGTTTCCTTCTTTTACATCGATCTCCCCAACCGGCTCGAATTCAATCGTGAAATCATCTCCCATATCATCGGCCTGGAATTCGGGGAACTGCATCAAACCAGTGCTGTCCTGTTGAACCACCCCCAAGTCTGACAATGCTAGATCACTGAATATGTTGTCCACGTCTCCCGACTCGGCATATGGCGCATAACTCCTGATACTCGCACTGTCTCCAGCGTCACTTCCTCCTTTGGGTGTTGCAAGATGGCTCAAACTCGCTTTCGCGCGCACGGTGGCCGGCAGACTGCGAACGGGTAACCCTTCCTTCCCGACGTCATCGAAAGTAGTTTCTGTCAGTGATATAGCAGTGGTGGCTCGAGACTGCAAGCTTGGTTGCGTTGCCGGTGTGTTCAGGCGCGGTGTTCCGGGAGCTGCCCCTCCATCGTCCAGCAAGCTCAGGGTATTAGGGCGCGGGGGTAACGGTGGGGGTCGGCCGTCGGAGCTCGAGCTACGGTTGGAGCTATGGTATTGGGTAGATTGCGGTGGCGTAGGGGCATCACCGTCACTGAGCGATGGCGGATTGCACTCCATGCTGGACGGGTTCCGCGCATTGGAAATTGCCGTTTGGTAAGGGCGATACTTGCGTGTCGCAGTTGGGTCTCGCAAATCAGTAAAGCATCCTGGTCATTATTATATGATGGAGGCCTAGGATAAGTCCAAATAATGGACTGCACATCGTGACGCAACGAAGGTGTTGATTAAGCACGGCGTCCTCGCGGGGGCGGAGTAGCTCCCCCAAAGGCGGACCAAACAGCTCACCAACGACGGACGTCTGCCTGTTTCGGCTTCGTGGCTTCACCTACATTTCAACTCAACATGGACTTTTTCCTCGTAACATCGTCTATTCCACTTGTTTTACATGTCTGAATTATGACGCGGTGTACTTCATCAATCCCCGTGTCATTCATTAGTCCACAATCTCACCATGAGCCTTGATCCGAGCTCGTTTCCAAGGTCCAATTCCCCCGCAAGCTCCGATAGCTCTCTGATGCGCTCCCGGCTATGGGGGAAAGAAGGTCTGGCACCCATATGGCAGTTCCATATTCTCTATTTGGACCAAAACTTTGCATCTAACGTGTTGTTAACCCTATAGGCTCCTTAAAAAAGGATAAGAACTACCGCAGATATGCGTCAAGCGTCGAACGTGCCCTATCCCTTTTTGACACAACTTTGCAAGAATGGGCGGACTATATTTCGTTCCTCAGCAGGCTCCTCAAGGCGCTTCAGTCTCATCCAGCAGATCTCCCCGTTGTTCCCCACAAGGTTGTCGTCTCCAAGCGGTTATCGCAATCCATGAACCCATCGTTACCCGCCGGAGTACACCAAAAAGCGCTAGAGGTCTACACTTACATTTTTAACCTCATTCGGCCAGAAGGTCTTTCACACGACCTTGTCTTGTACTTTCCGGGCATTGCTCCGACTCTGACATTTGCCTCCCTTACTGTGCGTCCGTTGTTTCTGTCTTTGGTAGAAACATATGTATGCGCTCTAGAGCCATGGGCAATCCGGCCAGCTTTGAAGGCGATCATTCTGTCATTACTACCAGGGCTTGAGGAAGAAACGAGTGATGACTTCGAACCCACTCTCCGTCTTATCAATAACATTCGTGAAATTGCTAGTCGGATGGACACAAATCGGCCCGGCGCAGAAGCAAACTCATCCGGCCAATACTTCTGGCAATGCTTCTTCCTTGCGTCCATTACTAGCCCTAGCCGGCGCCCCGGCATACTGGCTTATTTGAATCGCTACCTCCCCAAACTAGGTGTTACAGACCGCAGGCCCAGTAGACAGGATGAAACGGATGCTGCAAAAATGCGCCAAGATATGTTGGTGGCTGCTGACTCCGTCATTCTTCCAGAGCCTGGTTTGCTCATTCGGTGCTTCGCGACAGGTTTGACCGATGACCAAGTCCTGGTCCAGCGCAGCTTCCTCGATTTACTGGTAACCCACCTCCCTCTGAGCTCGCCTATTCTGCAGTCGCGTATCACGGAAGAAGACCGCCAGCGGCTCATTATCGCGGCAGCTGGCGTGGTTTCCCGCCGAGACATGAGCCTAAACCGGAGGCTATGGTCCTGGCTTTTAGGCCCTGAACCTGCTGGGGATCGAAACTCGTTCGAGACACGACCGCCGACGTCCGAAAGCACTTCGAAGTCGGCTATCGAAAGTCAAGAGCTTTCGCAATCTCAGTACTTCAGCCGTTTCGGCCTAAAGCCATTGGTGAAAGGGCTTCTTCAAATGCTTGAGAAGGGTGCCGGTGCTCCCTCCGAGAAGGCACGACCATTCCGTATCACTCTTTCGCTCATGGACCGATGGGAGGTTGGCGGGCATGTTGTGCCAGCAGTCTTCTTACCATTCATACGAAGTGTTCGGGCCTACGAGCGGACAGTACCCAAACATCACTTTGAGGAGGTGTTCCGCAGCGCTACTTCATTCTTCGATGGGGTAGAAAGTGGTATGATCTTTTCCGAGCTGCTAAATCTCGTGAACTGGGACGCCAATGAGCTTGTATGCGATGCAAACCGTGTGCTGGACAACTTAAGTCTCGCTCATTTTATTCTGGATCATTTCAACGTCCGAGAAGAGGATATGGTCTTGAATCATGCGCCGCTGCTCACTCTCTCCTCACTCATCAAATTGAGCGAACTGTCCTCAGGCCGTCCATCATTAGTCGCCCCTCAGCAGATACGGAGTTTGTCCAATGGGTTGACGAAGGTTATGGGCTCCTTGACAGGTCTACTGACTGAGCGCGCCTTTCTCCGAAAGCCCGATTCTAAGAATGGGACGAACGATGAATCGTTCCTCGATGCCAATGGCTCCGCTGTTTTGAAAAATGTCCATGAATTCTACGACAAAAGCAGAAATAGCCTCGACCCGCAGCCATTTCCTTTTGTTCCTAGGGACATGGCAGAATTGATTATAAAAAAGGCTTATGATTTAGCCATATTCGCTCTCGACGGCAACAATAATGAAGTATCACTATCAGAGAGGTTGAGTCTTCTAATAGTGATATTGAGGAAGCTCCCTAGATCGCGTGTCTTGCGGGACAAGAGACTCTACCTAGCCATTAATGAGCGGGTCCAGGTTGCCAAAACCGAGTCATCTACAGCTTCATTCTCACTCATCTCGTCGATCTCGTCTACCATCACCAACCTTTACTACATCCAGAAACTCGGCTATTACATTAACTATGAGGATGTCTCGGATCTGATTCCGCTTCTTGTTAGGCAGCTCTGGCAATATCTTTCCCCACTGAGTCCAAAGTTTCACGTTGAAGCAGTCCGCTGCTTATGGAATCTGCACTCCATTACATGGTCTGACCATTTGATTGAATCATCGATTACCTCACTGATGTTTACTTCTTCAACCCCTGGCTCTTATCAGCTCTCGTCTGAAGATCAAGCCGGTAGATTTTTTGTTCTATGGAGCCATAGTCATCACGGGACATACGAGCTTCCTCCAAAGCACTTTCAGGATTCTACGCAGTCCCAAGTCTCCTACCATTCTTCAATGCTTGAGCGGCCGCTTTTCATTGTCCTCGACTTGCTTTCCCAAAGGTCATCACAAGCTGCCCAGGTAGTCCAGACATGGCTTCAAGATCTACCATCGATAGCTAAGTAAGTCCACTTCGATGATGCAAGATATGAATCAAATAACTCACACGTTACTTAGGGTCTTTCGTATATTGATTTCAAGACTCGAGAGTATCTTACATCGGGGAAACCAAGTTGGTACATTTGAAGGAAACACTGTCGTATCTCCTGATGACCATATCGAGTGCAACTATCTCTTGGAGACGATCCATAATTCGATGGGTGCACTTAGCCACAACGGATGGATAATGCTCCTCACCCAAACTATGGCTCAAAATAACAGGCGTGTCTCTGTTTCTGAAGGTTGGTTCAAAACATGTACCTCAGGATACCATGTCTAATCAATCGCAACAGACAACGAGGATGCCCCTAGCCTCCACTCCGTCATATTTCAAGCTTCCTTGAAAGTAGTGAGTGGCTACAACTCCAACACTGAGACGGCAAGTCCCGAAGAAGTCAAGCTGCAGCAAATATCACTTGTAGTTATGCGCCAGCTCCTGCTGGGACCTGGAGCTGAAGAACTTGTTGAATCTGGAATCGACGCACTTCTTGTCGATCGTCTTTTACTTACGCTAAACGAAGGTGGAGATGTTGCAATCCAAGCGGCCCTTATCGACACCCTGCAGGCTGTCTTGAAAGTCCGGTTTGCTCCAGCCTACTTGCAACTACCCCCACCAAAGCCAAAGCATCAGAGAGCAAATTCTCGCGAGAAGCTGACTAGTCCGTCCATTCTGTCTTTCACAAGTGACAAGCCGGAGAAGTCACCCTTACCGCCATCAGTACCTCAGCCCCCTCAGCGCCTCTTAGATTGCCTGCTCAAAGGAATCAGCTCACGAAGATCAAGGGAAATTATTGACAAATGGACGACGCTTTTATGTGAAGTACTCCCGCTATACTCCACCTCCATCTTCCAGATTCTTTTGACACTGGTGGATTGCTTGAGTAAGGAGATTAAACAATCCTATTCGAGTCTCCAGTCCTCTTTCAAAGACACCGAGGGTTGGCCTCAGGACCGTGCGGAGCCCACTACTATATCTTTGCTCACCGGCTTTGAGACTTGCATTGCGGCTGCCCATGAACGGCTACTCACAGAAGAAGCCAGCATACCAGCAGCTAAGAGCCCAGATCAAAGTCACGGCTTCTTTGGGAATATGGTGTCGGGAGTGTTCAACACTGACGCCAGCCATCCTCGCTCTAGTGCGATGAATAATAGATTGACTGTCCTGCTATCATTCCAGGATGCTGTCCGCCTCTGCTTTTCGATATGGTCGTGGGGAGCTGCAGGGAAAACCACCTTTCCTCAAGATATAGAATCCATTGCATCCTTCCAGTATACTTCATTGCGGATGCGGAATAGGTCACGTCGAATTCTGGAGCATCTTTTTACTGCCGAGGCATTGGAATGTCTCGAAACGATGGTAGATATGTGGATCAAATCGGACAGCGAGGTCTCTCCTTTGATCTTCAACTTGCTTCACACTTTGGATGGCTCTCGACCGAAGATCACAATTCCAGCAATATTTAATGCCATTTATACACGGACGAACCCTGCTGCCCTTGACCCCAGCCGCAAGTCAACCTTAACTACAAGTCTCAACGAGGCCGAATTGGCCGGATTCTTGGTCACATATGCTAGGTCGCTTGATGATGACGTTCTCGATGAAATATGGGCTGACTGCACAACGTTCCTGCGCGATGTGCTAAGCAACCCTTTCCCTCATAGACAGATTCTGCCGCGTCTAGTTGAGTTTGCCGCTATCCTAGGAGCCAAGTTGGAGAACACAAACTTCGGTGAAGATCGGCGGATGCGAAAAGAGCTTGGGGTAAGTTTTCTCTTACTCACAATGGTGCAGGTAGGAACTAACTTCACTTAGGATGTACTTCTACGGCTTCTTACCGCCATCTTTACCAGCAAACCCTTAGGCCTTTCACAGGAGCAAGGACTCTTAGGTCGGGCATCGTTAGATTACGACAGCTCGTCTGTGCCGCATACTGGTCCTGATGATATGCTGAGTATCCTTGCTGCTTCAATGCCTGCGTTCTCGACAACGCTCGGGGATTCGGACCGCATCACTACTGCGGTGTCAGGTATATCAACCAACGTGGTCGGGCCACTCATCCGTTCACGTCTCTTCCCCAATAATCTCAATCAAAGTTTCATGGCGCTAGTGCAACATGTCGCAAAAATACCACAAGCCGCGAAAGTTTGGAAGAAAGATATTGCAGAAGCTTTCAACGATCCAAGGTTCTTCGGCTCCCATATCGATCTTGTAAAAGGTGGTTGGATGAACCTCCTACGGCAATGGGTTCTTGCCGACAAGGACCGGTTATCCGAGCTCCTATCTCGTCTTACGCCGCCAAGCACAGCCGGTATAATGTTTGGCGTTGGAGCTTCCGCGGCTCGTCTCGAGGCTGACCGGAAGGCACAATTAAATCTTCGCCGGATCAGTCTCGTGATCCTATCAGCCAGCAACGACTACTTCCTCACAGAGATGCCTGCTCTACTCCAAAAACTGGAGGATCTTCTAGGAGCTACCCCTTCGTCATCACCCTCTTCGACCACCAGAGCTGAGATATTCATGGTTCTTCGAGCGCTTACTCTTAAAAGCACATCCACTACACTCAGCCAGTTCTGGCCGCTAATCAATAGCGAGCTCCAGGAAGCTATCTCGGCGATATCATCTGGCAACCAGCAAGAGCTGTACAATCCGCATTCGTTGCTTCAGGGCTGCAAGCTCCTTGATACGCTGCTCGTTCTTGCTCCCGACGACTTTCAGCTCCTTGAATGGCTATACGTGACTGACACAATTGATGCTGTATACCCTCCGGAACAATTCGAATCGACAGCGCTTGCAGATGAAGTTTCACACAACCTCGGGGTACGATGGTCCACCTCATCTGATGGCCCAAGAGAGTCGACCGACCTTCACCGTGGGGTGAGGTATCCCGGCTTAGCATCGGATTGGATACGGGAGACTGCTAAGGACGAGATTGTCGATCGAGTACTTCGGCCATTCTTTGACCAACTCAGTATCCATGCGTTTGAGAGCACATACAGCATCAGCAGCCCAAACTTGGAGGCATGCCATAATGATCTGCTGGCAGATTTGTTTAACGAGAGTACGATGGCTAATTAGGTTAAGTACCATATGTCAAGCATCATAGATGTACTATACACTACATAAATATTATGATTCCTTATCAATTCTGTGAGATGGTGGTTGTAGTATAGAATGAGGATCCTGATTGGTCGTAACAGCCTCAATCTTCCCGCCCAAACCGGCGCCGCAAAACGTCACTCCTCTCGAGCTCCATCCTTGAACATCCATTCAAGTGCGTCTCTTCCATACATTGTATTCTCTTCTTCTCAAGGAAGAAACTTTGATAATGTCCGCTAACATGCGACGGGTCCTTCTCAAGCTGCGATCAGTCCCGACGCAGCCGAGACTCGTGGCAGCGCGACACCTATCGGGCTCTCCCTTTTTGAAAGATGCTGGAGCTACTCTACCTGCCAAGAAGCCTGTTGGAGCTTTTCGAGGAGGGTACTAAATACCCCGATGATTTGACACGCGCTTCCCTCTATATCATTACACTTACTGATATTCTGTACAGCTTATTCGGCTTCCTCTCGGGGGCCCTTGTCGCTGGGGGAGTTGTCTACTATTATATCCTGGGCGAGTATAGAGTATCAAACAATATGCTCACCGAGGACATCTATGTATGAATTTCTTTCCAAGTCACTCTTTGTCTGCAAGGCATTTGTGAGGTTACCTCGATCTAACCAATCACAGGCTTTACAATCAGCAACCCAGAAACTCCAGACGTACATATCAGAACTGGAGACACGAGTCGATCAACTGCAGAAGAAGAAGTGAGCTTTCGCATATATGACTGCCTTTCGTACAAGCTGTATCTACACCCTTCGTTTCATGTTTCTTATGTTCATTGGAGCACGGTCTTTTTATCGTGACCTTTGTCGTTACGCTTTCTTTGCCTTCCTCAAGGTCGTCCGTCTATTCAGTTTCATTGTTCGGTTTCAAGAGTTCCTCTTCTCACATGTACCTCTGATCGAGCCATACTAGACGTATGCGGTCTACACCATTCATATGCGAGCCCTAACAAATCATAACAACCGAATCAATGTACTGAGAGCCATAAATCTTACTTTTATTGGCAGCAGTGGTTGGTTGGTTGGTTAGTTATAAAATGTACCTTAAATAAGCATTGGACTTGTCTTGCAAACGAATCAAACATCCCCAGATTAAGCAACAAGTTTTGGATCGTACCTTCCGACATCAAGTTTCCAACCATCGTTGACTCTCCGCCAAGATTATGTTCTTCTGATTAGCCTTTCCTTTCAGTCGCCCCGTGCATAGCTCACTGTTTCCGACTCCAAGAATTATGTACCACGTTGAAGTCGTCCCGAACACCACAACCTCTCACGCCACACCCGGCTGGACCTACGTCCCCGACAAAGGCTTCGACCCAGCCAAAGCCGCGATCGCACCGTCCCTCTGCCGGAAACGAGGTATCCGAGACCCCGCGCGAACAGATGTATCTTCAAGGCAGACGAACGCGATCGTAAGGCACTTGGCGGAGCTCGACCGAGAAAATCATCGAGATGTCGCAATCTCTGTTCCTGTGAGGCAACTGAAGGATGCCGCCGGTCGAGGTATGTGCGCATTCGCTTATGGCTTTCATTCTATACGTAAGTAGTGTGCTAACCAAATCTCGGTTGTAGGGACGCGAACGAAGACGACCTCGAACGTACGACGAATACTCCAATCTCAAAAGACATTCAGGAACTATCTCGATGACGAGGAGGCCGCGTTAGCTCAGGCTGCTTCATCAGCAACTGCATCAACTGTTGCACAACGATTACCTTTGAACAAGATCGCGAAATCATCTTCGTCCCGGCGAAGTTCAACTCCAGCTGCATCGCCGAGGCCGGTCCCGGCCGCAGCTCGATCGAAGAAAGACCTTCCTCTCCCTGCCTCTCAAAAACCATCCTCCACCGACAACACTCCTTCAAACGCCCAGGAAGATACTTCTCAACACTCCGAAACCGGCCTCATAAATTCTCAGCATGACAACGACCCACTCCTGAAATCATACATCCCTTCCGCTCCCTCAGAACGCATCATGCGCGCCTTGTTATCTGAACCGCCACTCACATATAACGCGTCGAGAGCTGGTCCGCCGATAACAGGGAAGTCGTCTAGGAAGTTCTGCTGTATATGCGGGTATTGGGGGAAGATTCGATGTCGAAACTGTCATCAGCGGACATGTGGAATCGAGTGTTATAAGGTGCATGAAGATTCGAGGTGCGGAGCCTTCTTCTAGAGACGTGCGCCCTTATGATGGAAATAGTGCATAGATGGTTTGCCTATGTAGCCGCGTCGCTCACGGGAGTTGCCGGTTTGAAACATACTGCAGACCGAGAGCCGTTTAGCTCCCATACTGGCACCTCAACCAGTCGAAGATCCTTTACCCCTTCACTCTTAGAGAATTCTACGAGCAGTATACCCAACACTTATGACATTTGATACTTTTTTTTACCATTATTGTACGTATATATGTCCATCTTCCCTAGCCGGGATCAGCATTTCATCCGAATCCCAGCCCGCAATTCCTCCTCTCGAATCTCAAACATCACCTGCACGCCCACGAACAAGGCACAGCAAGCCGAGACAAGGTACACAAGTCCTGCATAGCTCCCCAGCAACTCCGATAGTAGACTCTTAATTCCATCAATACCGAGGGCAAAGCCAACTAGGTTGGCAATCATCATCATCAGGATATTTCCTACAGCTCCAATGCCACAGATAACGCGGTAGGTATTTGGCCGGGAACGCCACCGGCTGGGCGGGAAGAGTAGAGTCCCGGTGACCTCTGGCAAGACGAAAAGGGTGATTAGCCATCCCCACATAAGCAGGCGGGGGTTGATGTCATGCCAGAGGGCAATAAAGGTGAAGACGACGAGGAAGTTGAAAATCTGCCGAGCCTTGCCAAGGAGAGGGGACGAGGGAGCCTTGTTTCCTGCACCGCCGCGGGCGGTTGCGGGACGGTTGCTACCCCCGCCTAGAGGGACGTAGAGGTAGCGAACGACCCACCGGTTCAGAGAGCGGTGCCATCCGCGCCAAAACGCAAAGGCGGAGTAGTTGTTCGAGACGCATCGGACCATGTTCTCTGGAGGGTCGATTCCATCGAGGAGAGCCCAGAGACGGAAGAATCGCCAGGGGATGAGGAGTTTAAGCCAAATGATGTGTAGGTTGAAAAATGCGAGCATACTAAGTTGGCCCGGGGTGTAGAGGGCCCAATTTGGCGATGCCTTGGAGATTGCGACGGCGTAGATAAAGTGGAGGATTAGTTCCATGGAGAGTAGGGTTAAGAAGAAGCGAACTCCGTAAAGGATGGTGCGGATCTTGGTCAGGGACTGTGGAGTATATCTCTGCTGCGAGATGAAGTCGTTAAAGGTCACGATGGGACCCGCGAGGTATAGAGGCGAATAGAGCGCGTAGGCCAGGTAGTTACGCCCACTGAAAGCGGATTGATCAGCGGGGATCTTGACCCGATCACGCTCCGAAAGCGCTGCCGGATCAAGTTGTTTCTTCTTATGGCCGTCAGTGGAGGTTTCCTATGTATAGGAAGGAGAAGACTTACTTCAACCGCGTTTGCAGCAGGATAGTCCAGACTCCAGTAGTAGTCCATGTTGAAACTAATCAGTCGTAGCGCGGTGATTTTGAACAGAACCTCCCACCGCGGCATCAGCCCTCCAAAGCTATCTAGGTTTCGAGCCCATTGTAGCAAAGCAGAATCATCAGCCGTGGGTATCCAGAACGCAAATGTACGCGCTAATGGGTAGCCACCGCAGAGTTCGTTGGCGAACAGTATCGCGATGTTGAACACCCAGGTAGCCGCGGGGATGTATTTCGGAGGTAAGGATTTGGCGATCTTGTAGTTCGTAAACAGAATAGCCAGCACCTTGGCTGCAGAGACACCATGCAGGGCTATTATGAAGATTAAGGCAAAGAATAAGTCGAAGGTTATGCGTTTAGCGAGGCGCGCGTCTCCAGCAGCTGCAACGGAGGAGCCATTGTTCGTACTGTTTGTGTCAGAGCGAGTATAGTATTCGTAGACACGGCGTAGAAGCAGGTGTGCGGGTAGGAGGATCAGTAGATAGGGGATATTGTCGCGAAAGCTCGAGTACTGGGCGTCGGAATTGTCCTGGAACATAAACAGTGTTAGCAATACGGCCAGGCCAGTTCCCAGGAATATGGGTCTCACTCACAACTTTACGACCTGGTATCCATCCCTCCGACAGTAGATGCGAGTAGGTCGAATACGTCGGATGCGATTCTAAAGCAATCCGCATCAGCTTAGCTCCCCTGTTGGTAGTCCGCAGGCGCACCTTGTGACACATCAATCACAGTCTTGAACATCAGCGGAACAGCGATCAGGAAGATTATGTAGTAAAAGAAGAACTCAGGCGTGCCCCATTTCGATGGAGATGCATTGTTGGCGACAGCGTTAGAGCGGGCATCCTTTGCGGACCTGGATCGCGTGTCCTCAGCGGCGACTTTAATGGGGGTGTTGGCGGTGACTGTAAAGCGTGTGTCAAGAGTATCGAGCGAGTAGAGCCGCCGGAACCAGGAGAGGAGTGAGATAATCATCTTAGCGCCAGCATGGTATAGCCTCTCTTTCTTCTCGACTGGAAAAGGAGTAGGCAGCGGAGACTCGAGAGGTTGTATTGATTTCTTTTGGGAGAGGGTTCATTTGTGAGGTCAGGTCAGGGGCGGGATTCGCGCCGAGGTCCACGTCCACCTTTAAATAGATACAACTACACCTGTTCCATGTCTCACTCCTCAGTCAAGCCTAAGTCGAATTGAAAGCAGTTATTGTTGCTGTTCCGCAAGTATAAAATAAGAGAGGGGATAATCGCTATGCAATGCTCTCATTTCAACCCTCGTGCGCCTTTTTGACATTAATGCAACCCTCCCACGCTCGCACGGACGAAATTAAGCCAGCTCAAATCACGTCTTCTCTTTCCCATCCCTTAGTCTTCAGTGTCGCCAATCCCTTGCCCGGGTACGACTTGACGGGGTCCTTGTACTGAACTGCAAAGGGATTGGGGTCTGCAACCTGCTTCAAGTTTGCAAGGGTGTGGTTGACCTCGCGGTGCTTGGCTTCATCTGCCCGGACATATAACAGGAGATCCTTGATGGTTTGGTGGCCCTCTGGCATCTTCCAGTATTGAATGGCAATCTCCGGGGCCTGTTCAGTCTCCCATTTAGGGAGTCTTCCGTTCTCAAGATCCGCAATGGCTCGCGTGTAAGTGAGGACGGCTTCTTCTTCGAGATAACCCACGAAACGATGGCAGGTTCGTGGCGAGACGAGGTAGGAAAGGAAGAACCCATTATAGAATACCCCCTGGGCTCCCAGGACCATCAGGCGCATGAACCACCCTGGCTCTGCCAGTTTGAGCTACTCAATGGTTAGTTTATGAAGCAACAACGAGAATAGGATAGCACTTACGAAGGTCAAAAGATGCATTCTCTCATTCCATGCCTCTTCCAATAGCGTCTCGATCCTGTTGAGCATGTTAGAAATTTCCGCTTACGCCCAGAACCATACAACATACCATCCGTTATCCCGCTTCATACGTCGCAAACTCCTTAGGTGGCGGAGCGTGCCTCCCACCATCCCCGGAACACCAGCAACACTTTCCAAGAAAACGAAACGGTTTAGCCACATCTTCTCCGTCATCTGGTACTTGGGGTTGTTCTCCTGCCCCGGCTTGGGATGTTTGTACCCGGTGGCCATGTCCATGCCCCAACGCAAGACTCGGACAGCCCCAAGCGCCACCCAGTCGGACCAGCTTTTGGCGTCACGGTGGCCGACTTTGACTGCGATCATTTGTTCTTCGGTGTACCTGTTGCGCTATTAGCGGTTGTGTTTCCTCGTATTTTCTTCGGCTCGACGTACACTGGATGGGCCCATGCTGATTTGACCTGCTTGATCTTTGGCGCCTCTGGTGGAGGGAAGTATTCCTTGATCTGTGACTTGGGCGTGGAGTGCATCAACCGCTTTGTAGCCGGCCGATTTTGATTGAAAAACGAGCTGCTGCGTCGAATTCCGGGGGTAGCCATGCCCGTCGTGTAGGTTCGTACTGTGAACTGGACGTAGTGTTTTGGTAGGGTAGCAGCCACCCTAATGGGCGCTGTAGTTGATATCGAGTTCATGAAGTTGGGTGTGGGTATTGTAGTGATAATCAATTAATGGCTTTGTTGTCAATTGGAAGTAAAAGAAGACGTAGGATTCTATTCAATCTTCTTGCTGTTCGAGAAAAGAACCCCTATAATCTACAGGCACCGGAGTTATTTATACCTCAAATCCAAAATCCAAAGTAAGACAAAGGCCTCTAATCTTCTCAGTGACAGTTTTACCATCGCAAAAGTCGGACCCAGATAACCGGAACTACCCATACGGCCCGACTGACAAAAGAAAAGTTTTCATTCACCGAACATGAAATCCAGTATCTCGAATCCCTAGTTGGTCCTGACGTGCTGGAGTCCATTGCTCGCCGTGGCTGAGAATAGACCGCGGACGCCGATTTGTTCCTGAGGAACCACAGGGCAACCTTATGTATTTTCGGTACATAGGTTGGTTACGAGACGTTACCAAAGAGTATATCTCGACCGGAGGCATATTCGCTAGTGAAATTTGTTCGAATCTAATTCTATCTGAATGTACAAGACGAATATAATAATGACCGAAGTAGAATCAGATTAAACCTCCTCCCCAGTGATTTTACGTCTCGCTGAGAGCTGTGCTGGAAGTGAGGCAAGACTCAACCCTGTCAGTTCAATACGAGAATGAAAGGTATTTTTGGCCGTACTGGTTCCCCATGTGACCACGGACAAAGTCGGGATGGTGTCTGCCCGCTGACTCACGGGAAGCCGAAAATGAGTCGGGATTTGGATAGCCTATCTGGGATTTGACGTCAGAAGCAGTTTTCCCGATTTTCACGAAGCCAGGAACAATTTTGGATTGCAAAGATTATCTACCGTTTGTGAGATTGGCTGGGTTCTAAAATGCGTCTGAGACTCCTAATAACAAAATAAAGTGCGACGCGCAAAGTAATGGGCCCATCGTGGTGGTACTTGCTTCGTGCAGAGAACTGTGGTAGCAAACAGTGTAATCAATTTGCCATTTGGATGGCGTCTCTCGCCTTATGAGGACTCGAACAAAGATTCAGACGTTCTCCTAACGCCGAAGTGGCCGCCATCGTCGTCGCTCACATCCAGCGTCTTTTTCTCCAGTTTGACTACGTGCGCCAATCGAGGGCCTTTGTCGATGTCTTTAAGGAACCTCTGTAGCGTCTCCTCAGGGCCTTGTGCCTCTCCCTCAACCTGTTTCCGATCAGCGCCTGTTTTCAAGCATACAATATCAAAAACACATCCTCCTCAGGAACATATTATTAAGCTGTGAGTAATCCGAAGGAAGGGGGTTACTATACTAACCCGACCACAGTCTGTGTTCTTCACCCAGCCCTTGAGACCATACTCGACAGCGCGTTTCTGAGTAAAGTCACTGCCAAGGGATAATTAATCAACGACTGCCACCTGGGCCGTCCTAGATGCCAATATACAGGTGCTTACCGGAAGCCAACTCCTGCAGGATTGTCTTAGTAAAGAATGACAAACAACACATCAAATCATAAATGAACTGGTCCGTGGACTACTCACCCTGTACCGTGCCATGCACTTTGAACGCGATCTAGACTCGAGAATCAGTGCCTCTGAGACGGTCTTGTGGGTACGGTGGCCGACATACCCTCTGTGATGCCATGTTTGTTCAATTGAGATTGGTTGGGGTGGGAGTTGTCGACTGCCCCCGCACTTATCAAGGTTTTGTGGCCTGGAGTGGGGTTTTGTTGAGGCTTAAAGGAACGCCCCACTGCGGGGCTGCATCACTGCACGCCATGGCTGTCATGAATAGCTTCTTGAATAACAGTCGGGGAGATGGCTGAAGCCAAATGGTATAGACAATTAGTTCGTAGGTTTACAAAGCTATAGAAACACTGCTAGAGAGCCAGGGTAACTCAAGCTGGGGAAATTCATGGATTAGGTACTTCGAATGGGCACTCGAACCGTTAGTCGGGTCTGATTCCGAAATAGACTACGCTGTTCCGAGATATCTGGCCTCCGGTCTCAAGGTATATATGTCTATGCTAATCATTCAGCAATGGTTTGTGTCATTGATGCAGATAAAGGAGGTTTATGTTTTCTCTTTAGTCTTCGGTGTGCATGTTACATGGTGTAAAGCTTTGCTAGGGAAAACTTTCAGACGGTAGGTGTATACTCGAAACCCTTTGATACACTAGATCCGGGTAACTATCTAACTTGACGAAACCAAGAAACGTAGCCCATGTCTCTATCAACTCTCTTGATGCTTACCATCCAATTCCCATAAAATGTTAAAGGTAATAAAATCAAAGTAAAAAGATGCACAACTCTATATACGGCTCGGACCACATCAATGAAGCGAAACGCCAAAGTACGCTCTGCTATGGTCAACATGAGAGTTCTATGAAATGAATCCCAGACAATATCAAAATAACAAGAAGTAAAAAGATAGGCAGGACACAGGTGGAAATGCATCGGCATCATATCGTTACATAACGTGAGCGCGTTGATGTCGTTTCCTCGCCAAAGACACGAGATAGCAGGAGTAGATAAGAAAAAACCAACCCGCCCTATTTCGCTGGCACGCGCTCATAGAATACAATATACGCTTGTTCATTCTGCAGCCGATTCTTGGGTGACAGATCGCGTGGCATAAAGTCAATTACCTTGTCGTCGTCGAATCTGCGCCAGCATTGGCGTGATGCATCGCGGACGAGGGAAATATAATGACCGCTGCTCATGGATGCCCCTATATGACGCAGGACACCATATGCATCATAGGTAAATGGCGGGTCTGTTGGAGAGGTTGTATCCTGCATTGTTGGGTTGGCAGGATCGCCGGGGATGAGCGGCTGCCGGGGTTGCGAGAAGACAAAATCGTCCATGCGGAGGCCGTGAAGAGGAAAGTCGACGGGAGTATGGATCTTGCGGGCACTCTGGGTTTTGGAAGCGGAGAAACGCTTGAAGTGAATGACCAGGATCTGGGGCGCGCGAGTTATGATGATTTGCTTTGTAGCCACGCGCTCACACTTGCAGTATGGACACTTCCAGACCTCGTCGCCGCTTAGCATTTCTTCCTGACAGTAACTGCGGAGGCACTGGTAAATGTCCCCTTTCCCCGAAGGCGGGATCTCGACGCTGATGCTGTAGAAAGCTTCATAAGTGGTTGACGTCCGCTTGCAGGTCGTACAGCGGAGCCGGCTCGCATGCTGCCCTGCAAAAAGGGACGATATGAATGACTTTTCCCGATGGCAGTACCGGTCCCATTCTATTTGGGATACATTAGCCATTGGCATCCTCTCTCGACGAATCTCCTCTTCGAATGTCAACGGCCGAAGCGGATTCCGCTGCCAATTACCGTTGAGATCTTCATGGAGGCAATCTACCACAAAATCGAAGAACTCCTTCGCATCCTGCTGTCGATCGATACCCCACTCTTGATTCAGACGCCCACAAAAATTCCGAAACGATGTCGGCATGATTACCTGTACATCATTTTTCCACAAAGACCTTATAAGGTTAGAGAATAACCCAGGCATGACACCTTGAGACCCTTTCCAATTCTTTTGAATACAAAACCTGAACCGATCGTCGATAAAGAATTTGCTCATTTCCACGGTTGCACTTAGACACTGAACCGTTGAATTCAGGTAACACGTAACCCCAAAGTTAGCTAAGCCAGTTCGCGGAAGCTTGAGGCGGTTGAGTCTCGAACTTGAAGTGTAAAGTGCCGTTTTGGTTGCTGAATTTTGTCTTAACAATGGAGGTTGTATCTGACGACCATCTGACACACCACTATAGCTAGGGCGTGGAACTGCAGGTGGCGGCCTTGAAGGAGCAACAGGCATAGCAGTTGCATAATTAGGCGACGCGACTGGCTCCACTCGAGATGTTACCATTGATTGTTGAATGGCGTGTGGTTCAGGGAAACGGCGCAAGAAATCGTCGTAGGTTCGAACAAATGGTGAGACTGGAGTTTGGGTCTCCTGGTCCTCCTCAGGTTCCTCTGTGAGCGCATCTTCTCCCAAATAAGTACTGGTGTCAATCTCTTCCGTTTTTGACTTCTCCAACCATTCCACGAGCTCTTCAGGGTTCAGCTGCTCAAGCTTTCGAAGTCTACGCTTTCTAACTTCCAAGCTAGAATTAGCGCTAGCTGTAGTGGGTACTCTCCCGAGAGGTCTCCCCGGCTTTGTGACGGGCCGCTTTGTCTGAATTGATGCTATGACAGCCGCTGTGGAGGATGTAGCCAGAGACTGCTGCCCTAAAAGATCAATCCAGGCGTCTAAGCCACCCAGGAGAAGTGCGGGTGGCCGCCCATCTTTCAGCGGCTTATACGCGTTGAATTCGTAGAGAGTGTCATATAGCGCTCTGAGGTGAGGCGCAGTGGTTCCGACGGGAGGACCCGCAAGATAGCTGTTTGAGCTGGCACTTTGGTCGTAATAGACCACCATGTCAAACTCGTTGCGCCGTTCAAATAAGGATTGTTCATATTCAGGCGACATCACTAAGCGCTCCTCAAGCTCCTCCGCAGAGACATTCTCCTTTAGCGCCACAGGCTCTATACATATGATTGATTTTGCATAAACATGGCCAGCGTCGAATTCCTCTCGAGGGCGCACGTCAATCAACAGAATGTTAAATCGTCGGAGGTGGTCCAGCAGCTCCTCAGAAGTTATCGTAGATCTATGTGGTAATTCTGCCATGCTACTAGAGGCTCCCTTGATTGGATGGGTTCCATTTGGAGTCCGAGATCTATAGGGGTTATCATCAGACCCGGGCGGTCCTGGGCTGCCATGAGGAGAGTTGGAGAATTGAGAGTATCGCACATTCATAGGTCGAGAACTCTCGGTCGAGGTTTTCGGTGGGTTGAACGGCGGTTGCGAAGGTACCGTCCATATCGGACTATAAGCGGGGTCCGGTGCGCGCGGTAGCGATGTATTGAGGGGTATTTTCGGAGGTAAAGAGGGCCCGCCTTGCGTGGCCCCCATACTCCGGGGCCCTAAAGGCCTCCTAACAGGAGAACTTAAGGTCGATCCATTTGTTGGGCCATGAGAAATATATGATGACGGCCGAGGCGATTGATTCTCAGCATAGCCCTGGCCACCACCGTTGCTAGGCGATGTTGTCCTCAACCTAGCCAGCCGTTGAGCAAGTGCATCGGGAGGCGCTGAATGCCTATTGGGCTGCGTCTGCGGGTCGAATGATTGGAATTGGGAAGGGCTGGGCATCCGGGTTGATGAGTTCCCTGAGTCACTCGGACGGCCTCGGGAGTCTGTAGGTAGATATGTTCCTGCAGGGAGTATTTGCGAGGCGGGTTTTTGGCTATTGACCGAGAATTGACCGGTTGGCTGAATATTGCTCCAGATGTTGTTCTCCAGAATTTGTTCCTTGATCGTGTCTACTGTCGCCTGCTTCGTCCGAACGGCCTAGAGTTGGATAGTTAGCCAAATTCCGAAAGAGCCCTTGACGATAGCTCTAGGCGAAGGACAACTTGCCATCATTAAGTCTTGGAATCGCTTATGCCAACCGGGAAACTGGATGGCAGCCGTCCGATAATTGGGATGGTTTGGTATAAGGTTTATAGTAATTTCGGAAGCACGAACATATTGTACGTATGCTTTATCTACTTGGTTCTTTTCCGCGAATCCTCTGAATTTGGCGATAGCATCTTGCGCGGTATTTAACAAATCCGGGAGCTATGGGGATCCAGTTAGCAAGCCAGCTATACCACTAAGAGGTTACCAGTGGTGGGCATATTACCGGAGTGCTTTCGTTCACATTCAAGGCTGCTGCCTCATCCTGAAGGTCTTTTATATTGGGAAATCGCGGCGAGGATCCGTTCAAATGCCCCCCGGTCCCTTCAATTTGTCTCTCACTCGGGACCATGCCACCGGTGTTGAGGGGGCTGAAAGAAGCCCCTGGTGCGAATGTAGGCGGAGATGGGAAAGCCGCTGCATCCGGGGTCATTGCGCAAGGACTAGGGGCAAGAATTCATCGAGGCCGGGGGTTCGAATCGAGAAGCGGAGGCAAAGCTGGATGGTGGGTTGGCGGGACTCTAGATGATCGTGGCGAGAACAAAGCAGGCACCCGCGAAAAGAGATCCCAGCAAAGGGTAAATGAAGGCAAGCGGTGGATGCGAAGTAAAAGAATGTATACGTGAAGCTGGAACGAAGGACAGATCGGAAGCTGGAGGAATGCTAAAGAGACTCGGCAGTCACAGCATCCTGATGCCCATCTGCGGGATGAGAGTCATTCTGGGGTAAGATATGTCGGTATTTGTGTAATTGTGCTGTACGGGCTGGGGGGCAGAAATGTATTATTCTGCTACGTTTCCTGAAGAAGCAAAGCAGAAAGCGGTAAGCTTAGCGGTCAACATTGCCTGATAAAAAATACTCCACCGCCTAAGTTCATGACGCCACGCAGCATTGATGGGATGACTGAGTCAGCACTTATTAGGCATCCAGGACCAATGAGCCGGTAGGCTAATTCGGGGCGCATCACAAGAGAGACAAGCTCGATCGCTGTCAACCTTGGAGCTCTCCCATCTTCCTTGTCTGTCTCTTTCTTGTTCCCGACTTCCTCCTGTTCCTCCTACCTCGATTCTACGTGCGACTCCCTGTTTGCGCTCTTTTATTATCTCACGTACATCGAATACCCTCGGGGCCTGATATCCCCTCATCCGGCTCTTCATATCTCTCCCCGCATCCGGCATGGCGGGTTGGTTCTCATCAGCCTCACCGCTCGATGAGCAGGTTGAGCGCGCCACCGCGTCATCCTTGGAGGATATCGCTCTGAATCTAGAGATATCGGATCTCATTAGGTCAAAAAGCGTGCAGCCCAAAGATGCTATGAGATGCTTAAAAAGGCGGCTGGAAAATAAGAACCCTAACATCCAAAAAGCGACTTTGAACGTCAGTTTTCATCGGTTACTTGCCCCATTATCTCTTTCTAACAGCACTATCTTCCTAGCTCACGGACACCTGTGTTAAGAATGGCGGAACTCATTTTCTGGCGGAAATCGCATCAAGAGAGTTTATGGATAACCTTGTTTCTCTCCTCAAGGCGGAAGGAGTTCCCTTGAATTCTAATGTAAAGGAGACGATGCTGGAATTGATACAGGACTGGGCTATGGCAGCTCAAGGGCGCATGGATTTGAATTATTTAGGAGAAACATACCGGAAACTGCAGAACGAAGGTTTCCACTTTCCGCCAAAGACTGCAATTAGTGGAAGTATGCTCGAAAGCAACGCAGTGAGTCAAGACTGTTCTATTCAATATGACGCTTAGCCCTAATCATCCTCCAGCCTCCAGAATGGATAGACTCCGACGTTTGTATGCGCTGCCGCACCGCCTTCAGCTTCATGAATCGCAAGCACCACTGCAGGAACTGCGGAAACGTCTTCGATGCCCAGTGTTCCAGCAAGACCCTTCCTCTACCTCATCTAGGAATTCTACAGCCTGTTCGTGTTGATGATGGGTGCTACGCCAAACTAACTTCGAAGCCGTTCACCCAAGGTGCCGTGGCGGATCGATCGTCCTTCAAAAACAACTCTATCACGAAATCCAGCGTGATGGAACCCCGTGCAGCTAGGGCAGAGACTGGCTTTGATGAGGATTTGCGCCGAGCCTTGCAGATGAGTCTGGAGGAGGCACACCATAACTCTTCGAGCGGGTATGTTGCACAAGCCAGGGCTGCCCCAGCGCCTACAAAACCGGCAGCACAGCCCAGTACGAACGAAGAGGAGGATGCGGATTTGAAAGCTGCGATCGAGGCGTCGCTCCGCGACATGGAAGAACACAAGCAAAACCATGCTGCTGCTCTGAAGAACTCCAACCCTCTCAATGCGTTTTCTCATGAAACCCCGATCACGACATCCCTACCCAAGAATCCGTACGAGCTTAGCCCTATGGAGGTAGAGAACATCCACCTTTTCTCCACGCTAGTCGACCGTCTCCAACATCAACCACCGGGGACCATTCTCCGCGAGCCTCAAATTCAGGAACTCTATGAGAGCATTGGAGCGCTTCGACCCAAGTTGGCCCGCAGCTATGGTGAAACTATGAGTAAACATGGTAAGAACGTGAAATTATCATGCAGTAACTCCACAGCTAACTAGTCTAGACACACTGCTTGATCTACATGCCAAGCTATCTACGGTAGTTCGATATTATGACCGCATGCTCGAAGAACGGTTATCGAGTGCATATTCTCAGCATAACCTAGGTTACGGGCCCGTACCTGGGGGAGCCCAATACCCAAATGTATATCCGTCCATGCCTTCAAATACAGTTGGCGGGAAACCAGGTGCCGAGAATTTTTATTTTGGAAATACGGCCACAGAACAGCCCGGGCCTAAACATACACCTTATTCCCAACCACAGTCGGAGAGAGAAAGCAGCACGATGAGCCCGGCGATGCATCCTCAGGCCGCACAGACCGTGACCCAAAATGTACCGTGGAATCAAAGCCACCAGCCGATCACATCACCCCAGGCAAATGCGAACAACTCATATCAGAGCCCTACTGCTTACCCTGGCCCGGGAGCACCGTCGCAATTCTATACGTCCCCTACATATCAAGAGTCAGAGAGCGCCCAATTCCAGCAATCCAGGCACGGTGAAGTTGATTCACCTCATCAACCATCACCAGTAACAAGACGTGAATCCTACTACCAGGCTGGAGGGTTTCCATCCAAACCAGCAGACCAGACACCATCTGTTGACTATGGGTCTTCGCCAGGCTACGTACAGCCTACGGAATCCCGGCCACCGCAGTTTGGCGGCCCGTCGGCTCCTCAACCCCAACCTCAAAGCCAAGCGACGGAGACTTCAGGCCAGTCATACTATCATCAGCAGCAACACACACAAGGCGTAGGCTACCTAGGATATCCTCCGGGAAACAGTGGCTATCAAGCACCTTACGGCGGCGACGTTTCTCCTATCAGCGTGGCGCCAGGCCCGGCACAGTATCAACAGCCACCGTCGTCCCGACCCGTTGTTGAGGAGAGTTTGATTGAGCTGTAATTATATTTTTCGGTTTGCTTGGTGTTCTTGTACGGGACGTGTTAGCTGCTTTATATGTTACATTATGATACCAGACGACTTGGTTGCTTCCTAGTTGCGAATTGGATGGCGTAGGACTTAATAACAAACACTTGAAATTCAATTGTGGTGGTGCAGTGGCGAGAAGCGTTACTTAAGAAACAAGGTGTGGGCCTGGACTGTTGCGGCGATCGAGAAGCTGGATGGAAACGGCGGCGTATCTCGTAATCTATACTCCTAATTCCAGCTTCTTCCTCCTTGACGAGTACCTCGTCCATCCCCGCAATAAAAATCTTTGTCCCCTCTTCACTCTTTACGCCTCGCTCCGGTGGCGGCAGATCGTCGTCGGGATTGACTCGAATATTTGGGATCTCCTCGCTCCTCTCCGCTCCTCTTCCCCTCTTATCACCCCTGCTCATCTCTCGTCATATTCCTCCAATTGCCTCGCCCCGCGCTTGTCAAGCAATCAGCTCGACACTACTTCGTCATCGATAATTGCTTTTCTTTGAGTTCTTTCTTAATACGTTCAGACCTATTGTGAGACTGGGTGTTATTGCTGTGGTGAAGCATTGATTGCAGCCGTCAATCTCCAATCACTGACACTGATCAGCTGCCAGTATCTGCTTGTCGCCCGATTTGGACCTTACGCTGCTGGCGCCATGCCGACGTCGTCGAATTCCTCCCCTGTTAAGCGCCCGGGCCTGGGCCGCCGTGCTGTCTCCTCTCACGCCGTTGTCACGCGGTCCACCTCTTCCTCAACCCAGGGCGAGCTATCTCATTCACACACCTCTCATACCCATAAGGCTCCCGCGCATAGACCTCATCGAGCGCACGTTGTCGGCGGCGGTCATCGCAGCCACGGTCGGAACCCATCGTTAGGCAACAAACTGAACAAGCTGCAGCGCCATCTATCAACTGGTCAAATTGAACCGGGTGCACGGTTCCATCAACGCAAGAAGTCTGCCCCTGTAACACCCGCTGCAAGCCCTCCCCGCCCTCATGTTCGCTGGGATGGAGCAGTTGACGAGACCTCGCACCATCCAACTGAGTCTATGAAGAAGAATTACTCCAGCCCCGCTTTGCGACGGAATCATTCGGGCGTTCTACCTAAGAAAGCTTTGGTGACCGATCGCCCAGCCACGAGTTCCGGAAAGAAGAAGACCGTCGGGTTTGAGCTTGCGGACTCAACAGACGAGGGCGAGTGGGAGGATACGACACAGTCACCTGAAAGTACCAGGCGGAGTTCTGTTGCTCAGTCCAGAGACGGCGACGGCAGTCCGGTAGTGCTTGTTGATCCGCTGACATTCGTGAAGCGCCCATACCCTCAGTTTCCTCGAGCTACTAGCCTTCCAGAGCCAACAAGTAGGAGCTTTCACGGCGATCAATCTGAAGAAGAGCAGGTGGAACACGCCGATGCCAGCACCGACACCGATACTGATGAAAACGAACAGCGGCCACAACAACATATTTCGGACACGGAAGAGCAACAAACGGAAGATTTTGCACGCGCTCCTGATCAGGGTACCATAGCATCACGTCTTTTGAGCCCGTCGCATTCCGCCAAGGCACCACCCACGATGTCATCGATATCCGCCACAGCCATGCCCGCCCCGGTGGACACAATTTCTAGGAATGCATCACTAACAAACTTGAGATCCAGCCAAGACGGCCTACGACGACCCTTGTCCTCAGCAAACGCCGCACAGGCAAGCACTCCAATATCACAAACTAATGCAACCTCCTCATCTATTGAAGGGGGCGTATCGAGATTTATTGTAAACAATAAGATCGCAACCTCTCGCACTGATTCAGACCCAAACACCCCGTCCTCTTTTCTTCCACATTATCATCCGCAGACACCACCGTCGCCCAAAGGCACAAACTCAAGGAAGACACGAGCATCACCTTCGTCAAGGCAGCCTGCGGCAGAGCCTCATTCCCGTACTCAGCAAAAGCTATGGTTACAACGCACGGCAGCATTGAATACTTCACCACCCGATTCTCATGGCCCATCCACGAGCGTCTCCCCTTCGGCAATGGATGCGGCGTATATGAATGGCACTTCCCGGGTCGGTCCGGGCCCATACGACCCGGCAAGAGCGCTTGTCAATGGATCTTCTAGGAACGGTGGGGCGCTGCATCAGAGCGAAGCGAAGCATATCCGCAAAGCCTACGAAAAGACTGCCTTGGAGCTGACTGTTGTGCGGAGATTTCAATCTCCAACCGGATATAGCTTCACTCGATTGAACGCCATCCTTCAGCAAGCAAAATCTACTAGCCAAGAACCACGAAGTGGACTGGGACAACCTGTCAAGTCGGCGCCTGCCCTGGTGCTCCTACAGCGAGGTGCGAAGGAGCAAATCGGCCGGCTGAGCAGCCAGAGCGGAAGCTTCGAGTCCAGGCAACTGATAGGGCGGAAACAAGCCGCTACGCAGAGCTCAGTTTCTCAGGCCTACATCCAGGAACCCGAAGATCCTCCGCACCCCTCCCACCGACTCTTATCTACGTCGGATGAAGCAGCGCATGGTACAGCCACAGTAGATGATGACCCGGCGGAGGATTCGTTTCTCCCTACTGAAGCTGACATGATGATTCGCCGCATGTGGGAGAGTCGAGAAGTCGCCTCTTCTGGTTGAATGTACATTTGATCTTGAAGATCTCTTTCGGTTCCCCAGTTTTGCTGCTTTCACCAAGTAATGGCGTTATCGCGGAACTCGTTCAAACTCAGTTTCAGTGTATGGGTTTTTGGAGGCGATGTTTAGTCTCGCTTCAGCTATCTCGTTGTGCGTTTAGAGTTTATAATATGATATCCTCAGATTAATGATAATTTCCATTTACAATGTTTTACTAGATTGTAAGGTTCGGGCAATTATTCCCGAAGACACTACCCGACGGTAGCAGACCCCGAGGTTACGGTTATCGATGGGTCAACGCTCGAAACCAGTCGGAATTAAAGCGGGATTTCTTACTCTAAACCTCGAAGACTGACGAATCGTTCTGGACAAAGCGATTGATAATAATTATCGATATGCACACCCGTGGCGGGCATTGGGCAGTTGGAGTCAGATATCAGTGCGGGGGATGTTCCGTGGAAGATGCCCTCGAATGAAAAAGAATTGCGAAACTCGCAGGGACTCCCCACTGTGACTTACTTCGGTCTCCTAGATATCACCTTGATGTGGATGGATACTACATTCAGAAGATTTATATCTCTATAAAGATTAAAATAACAAGTGACTCTCTGATATTCCAATTGTTGACAAGAAATACAGTCCACACTCGGCTCCCTGACTAAGGCGAAAATAGAAGGATTCCGATTCGCCGGCACTTTATCAGGCCACTCCTCAACAATCGTCAAAGGCGTTCCAGAAATCCAGTCGAAGAAACAAGACATCGAGATAGCCAGGCAATAGGCCGAATGAAGTAGAGTAGGGCCTCTGTAGATCGAGTGTACCGAGTTGCGACTGCCACCCGATGGCCGGGTACAATTCGCGGCACTGCAGAGATACTTACAGTCCAGACAGCCTGAAAGGGAAGCAAGTAGAAGGCGGAGAAGCGGTCGAATCACGTTCAGGAACCAAGTATTCTGATCTCGTTCTCTCTCACTCTCCCCCCTTCTCTTCTCTTCCCTCCTCCACTCCCTTGCTCTCGCTATCGCATCTGCTTGAGTCGCTGTCCTTCTCTTACCGTCCTCTTCTCGCCGTCGAACTCCCAGTGAGTCTCCTAGTCTTCCCCTTTTCGCCTACGCCGTCTTTCGCTCGCCGAAAAAAAAGTACCCCAGCAGAACAGATTACTCCGTCGGCTGTGATCGTCCTGACCACATGTCCCTTCTTCTACCTCATCTGCAGTCGGTGTAACTGGTCGACTAACTATCCCTCTTTCATTTTCAGGTCCATACCCTTGCACACATATTCCTTCTTCACAATGTCTGCCGACAAGCAATTCACCCTCAAGGAGGTCGCTGCTCATAACACCAAGAAGGACCTCTACCTCGTTGTCCACGACAAGGTGTACGACTGCGCTTCTTTCGTGGATGAGCACCCGTACGTCTCACCCCAACCAGTTCTCTTGCTCAGTTCGCGATTCCGACCAAGTTACTGATATTACTAGTGGTGGTGAGGAAGTCCTTCTAGATGTAGCTGGTCAGGACGGCACAGAGGCCTTTGAGGACGTCGGGCACAGTGACGAGGCCCGTGAGATCCTTGAGGGTCTCGTCGTCGGTTCACTCAAGCGTCTGGTACGTTTCTCCCAAACCTTCAAAAAACCAACGTAACATTAACTCACTGGGCCAGCCCGGCGACCCCGTACCCAAAGTCCACGCCCAGACCTCCAGCGACTCCTCCTCCTCCAGTTCGAGTGGCGGCTTCGGTATTGGGCTCTACGCCATTCTCCTGATCGGTGGTGCCGCCGCCTACGGTGCCTTCCAGTATCTCCAGGCTTCCTCCGCCGTTGAGCAGGCTTAGAGTACCCTAGTTGGGGTGATGGCGAGAGTGAGATCAAAGGGGGCGAAAATCAACTACGCAAGAAGATTATGTTACGAAGACACTTTTTTGAGACCTGCTATCCTTCTTTATATCTAATGTGAAGCACTTTTTTGTGACCGATTTTTGTCGCCCGTTTGTTGGGTCTAGCATCAGGCGGGTTAGGTGATGTCCTATCTATTTCTCTCGACTGAGCGAGTCGAATTTCGGTATGCGATTACATTGCGATCCAGCTTTATAGATTGGTTGCGTGAAGCCTGTGCCTACCTAGATCTACGGAAGGGAAGGGAGAATGGAGTGTGGGAGAGGGCTAGAAACAGAGGATAAGTATTACATGTAGCGAACTGACTCATTGGCTCTTTTTGGCCCTTTCTCCTCCCAGTCCATGTCTACGCACCACGACATCCCAACAAGATAAAGCTCAAAGTACCAGAGTAAGGATGAGCTCGTCCGCCATAGTTGCCCTTAGGATCCGGATGCTGTTGGAATTACGGGAATTGCGTGACCGACCCCTGAGAGAAGGTAGCCATACTTCCACAGAAGCCCAGGGTTGTGGTTGTGCAGGGTGAGCTTGTCAGCAGCACATGTCAGGCCACTACTTGCCGCCCCTCATTTCAATGATAATCAACTTTCTGACTGCGTGTATACGTCTTACGATTTTCAAAAAAAAAAAAATTATTCAGGCACCGGGAAATCCCGACGGACTTGCCAATAAAAGAAAAGATCAAGGGAAGAAACATCTGGAATAAACTCTAAATTGCCGGATGGAGCGTCGAGTTCCCGGTCATGTGCGGGGTGTGGGTTCCTCCTGTGCGGAGAATACAAGACGGTTTACCAAATATGTCAATGTTGTCAATCAATTGCCCATGTGAAGTGCTCTAGGCAGTACTGTTTGTTACCTGTGGTATCTTACGAGCCCCGACTCGGATATGATACTCTCGCAAGGTCAGACGTAGACAGTTTAGTCTCGTCCGTTTGACTGAGAAGCTTACTTTTCAATTAGGCAACTGAAGGAGGAGATGTTCTGTCGATTATCTAAATAGCCAATAATGTATAGGTAGAATATTCAAGAAAGGCAGAATCGCCAGGATGCTCGGGAGAAAGGGACACATTCTTTTGATGAAAACAAGAAGCAATACAAGTGAAGAGTTAGAGGGCGAAGAAGGTCGAAGCAAATATAAGAAGCAAGATATCTTGGTATGTTCAAGGTATTTTGCTTTTTGGCCTGTAGTTTTTCCCTTCCCTTTTGGTCTCGTTCACAAAGGTGTGGGGGGTTCATCACCTAGAATTGCTGTTCAACCCAGCACGAACAGCCTCCAAAATCAAATCTCTAGCCTTGTCTAGATTATCCTTGTTTCCCTTGATCTCTATCGCTTCGCCTTTAGCTTGGTCTTTCGGTACGTTGATTCGGCAGTTCGTTTGCTTCCGAATTGAGTTGATCTGGCTACCACCTTGACCGACAACGAAACGGTAGGTTTTGGGATCGGGGAGGATGAGGTATCCAGTAGCAGATTGTTGGGAGGCGGCAGCGATGGCCTTCTCCAGCGCAGCCTTGGCCTTGGCGACATTGTCAGCAGATCCAGCCAGGACCCATGGGATCGTCGCCGGCTTGCTGGGGTCGCTGGGTGCAGGGCTACTGTCAACCACTTTCCAAGAATGGGGGTCCAGCGCCTCGCTAGGCTCGTCCGTGATCAATGGGAGAGATGAAGCTCCATTAACCGTGCCACGCGAGTCGTCCAATGTCGGCTTCGGTGGGGCTTGTTGGCCAGCATGGTCCACCGTCACCTGGTAGTCGTTGCGAAGGCGGCGGAAAAAGGATCCATTGTCGGCGATGGCATGGTGCAGATGCCTTGGGACATCAACGCTCACGCCCTGCTGGTCCTTGAGCATAGCCAAGATATGTTTTTTAGCCTCCGCAACAGCGGTGCTGGGTCCCTTCAACTTAACATCGGCGCGTCCAGAACCTTGCCTGGGAATATCCAGCGTAATGTTGAACTGGGACTCAATGCCTCGTCGGATGTCTCCTCCACGGCCAATAAGAAGACGGTGCTGCACGGCGGGAATCTCAACGTTGACAACAACCTGGTCTTCGCGCTCCTTGACGAATTGCTCAATAGCGGCAATTATCTTGTCCACAACCTCGCCATCGCCTTCAAGTCTAATTGTGATTTCGTTGCTTTCGGGGCGAGGAAACTTGACAAGTCGCGATGCACTCGAATCAGTCGGACCACCGGCCTCAGCAACAATCTTGCGAATGTTCGCACCTACGTACAATTAGCCATGTTACCGTATAGTGACCCGAACAAAACTTACCGCCGCCACCAATCAAAGACTTGTGATACTTCTTGTCGACCTCGATTGATTTTGTGACCGTGGCATCAAACTCACTCGAGCGCTGCAGCAGAATCTTCTTCGCCTCTTCGACCTGTTTCTTTGTGCCCTTGACCTTGATCTCGACACGGCCAGCAGCGTCTGGCGCATCATTGACCCCCGGTACATCGATTTGAGCACCAGTGTCAGCCCGGAGTTTGTCCATCTCACGCCCGCGCTGTCCGATCAACGAAGGAATCTGGCTTTGCGCAACAGACACCGTGGCTGCGTGAGAGTGGTCGACGACCCATTGCAACAAGCTGAGTATTTCGTCACGGGCAGCATCTGCTCCCTTGCTGGGTCCCTTGACAATCACCTCGTCGGCAGCCTGCTGGAACCGTTGAGGTCGTACACTGCCAGCCTCGCTAGAAGTATCTGCAATGGACTGGTCGTCGCTGACAATCACAGCCCTAGGGAATTGGACGCGTACAGAGTAGCGGTCCTGAAGGCGGTTAACCTGACTGCCCTTCTGCCCAATCAGCTCACGGTGATACTGAGCCGGGACCTTCAAGACATGAGTCGTCTCGTCCTCAAACTTCTTCCCAAGGTTGATAATCCTAGCCTTTGCAGCATCCGCTTTAGCTTTAGGTCCTTTGACCTCCACTTTCCCATCCTCAACCTTGATATCAACGTCAAATTCATCGCGAAGCTTGTTGATGTTTTCACCCCTCTTGCCGATGAGGAAGTTTGCAAATTTCTTGGGGAAGTCAAAGGAAGTCGTGTAGCCCCTCTCAAGGTCATCCTTCTCCTGCTCGATGACGAAGTCCTTGAGCTTGGAGGCAAGCTCCTCCACGAGACGAGAAGGACCGCGCAGTGAAACTTCACTCCGAGGAGTGGCTCCTCCACCATTTCGGCTGGGTCCACCTCCAATAAGAGCACGGACGGGGATCTGGTCTTCACCCTTCGCCTCTTGCTCCCGAGCAATAAACTTTCGTACCTTGTCCTGGTATTTGTTGGGAATTGCTACAGTCTGCGTCACGATGTCATCTTGGCTGCCCAGAGCATTCAATAGATATTCTTGCGCCTGCTGAAGAGCCTTTTCGAAGGACGCAAGGTCGGTAGCAGATGGCCGTTGGCGTGGGATTTCCAATTGAGGAGAGTTCGCAGAAGGGCCTTCGTAGACAAGCACAACGTCGGGGCAATCAACTTCTTCTGGGATGAGGACATGAACACCGTAGTCGGACCGCAACTGTGGGATGCTGCGAGAGCGGAGATAAGGATGGAGATAAGGGTCGACTGTGAGGTGGCGAAGCCTGGCGGGAGGATGTGCCGCGACGAGGTTCAGGATATCGGAGCGAGCACGGATTGTGTTCTTGCCATCTCTCGAGTAGACCTCCCAGGTGACTGGTCCATCCGATGCGTGAGACAAGGCAATTCGGGAATCGTACATATTCTCAAGCTCCTTGATGATTTGCCGCTGGTGAAGGTAACGGGTCAAAGCGCGCGCATGGACATGGGGTCCAAGAGGAGCGTTGGCGTGCTGGCGAGAGAGGTCAATGCTTGCCATCTGCATACTTGTAGCGAGGTCCATTGCTCGGTTAATACCATCTTCAATGCGCTGCAGTGGGCCGGTGACGGTGAGAAATTCAGTTTCGTCTGATGAAGGGGGAAGCACAATAGCACAACCAGTTTCAGCGAGGAATTCATGTAGTGCATTAGCATTATCACCAAGGATGAATTGGTGCTGTCCCCGGTTGATCGCGAGTTGCCGCAGGGTTAATTGGCGTTGCAAATCAGCAGCAATTCTCTCAATCTCAACACGAGCTTCTTGTGTTGCAGTGCGCTCTCCAGAAATGAGAATATGCCTGTCAGAGACTGGGGCGAACTGAACGTGACCAGGCTCAGCTTCCTGAGGCGGGGGTTGGCTTTGCCATGTATCGTAGCGAGGAATGTGTATCTGAGCCTTGGTGCGCTCCTCAATGATTCTCAAACTTGTATTATGAGGACCTGCTATAAAAGGAAAGAACTCTGGCGGTATTGATTTCAAGCGCAAGTTCATGTTCGATGCACGCTCCTTGACAATGGACTCTATTTCCCGCCGGGCCATCTCAGCAGCAACAGCGTCACCCTCGATAAGGACATCGATGGTGTCATTGTCCTCGTCGTCATCTCCAGATGGGTCTTCCGCACGCGGGACTTGGACGCGCGCACCTGTTCGTTGCTGAATATCTTGGACGACAGCGCCTTGTCGGCCGATAATGTGAGGTCGGGCGGAGGTGGGGATGGGGACACGGACCGATTGCTGGCGCCGATTAGTCTGCGAACGATCAGGATACTTTGTGTCAAAGACATACCTTGGATCCAACCTGCTGCGCAACTTGTTTCAAGGCTTGCCGAACCGCATCCACTGAGCCCTTACCCTCGAAGATGATAGAGCCCCCGGGTCCGCCTCGCATATCAACATTAGCCTTTGAGCGTTTCGAAATATCTCGAAGAATATCCCGGAGTGGCTTCTTCAGCTGACCCCTCTGAAGCATTTGCGAAGGCGCGAGCCGAAGTTGTTCCATGTGCTTTCCAGGCAAAGACATTATCCTAGGAACGTCGGCTAATGGAAAGTTCGTCAGATGATGTCCGCCAAACCAGGGGATTGTAGAGGAAGTTGGGATGTACATACATGATGCACCACTTGGGACGCCATTGGCAACGGCAGCGGCAGCGGAGGGGCCTTTGGCGCCCCAGGCTGAGGCAGCAGGCGCCTTTGGCTTCGGACCACTTCCCAGAGCAGGGAACAGTTCCTCGGATTGTACATCCAAAGTGGGAGCCTTGGCCGGGACCGGCTTTGGGTTCGCTGGCGCAGCGGTTGCTACGGGTGTCGGTACCTGTGCGGGGACACCGGAGGGAGAGTCGCCGGTAATCGGAGCAGATGAGGGAGGATGCAAAACGTCGTCTTCGTCTACAACATCTTCTACAGTGACCTTGTGCGCCTCATCCCGAGCATGTTGCTCCTCGAGTAGAGCTGCCCGGGACTTAGCACTGCCATTGACGACGGGTTCAGAAGACATAGCGATGGGACGGCGTTCGGTTGTTCAGGGTGATCAGAGCGTCTATGCGCGCAAGGGGAGTTTAGACGTTTTGTAGCACACTACTTTTTGGGAAGTCAGAAATAAACATCGCATTGCAGATAGCAGGCGGGAGGTCGGACGTACCGGAGGGCAAACTGTGTACCAGGATGGGATTGATAAACAAAAGTCGTTAAATTATCCGCTGGAGCCGAATAAACCGGGCAGGCTCCAATTCAAGAGTATATCAAATGCAAATAAACCCCCAATTGGAGAAAAAGGGGAAGGGGAGAGGAAGATGAATTGATATTGCACCGGCTAAAGGGAAAAAAAAGACACTACTGCATCAAGAGCACGCAGAGAGAGGAAGAGATGAAGGGAGAATGAAGGCTGAGGAAATGCAGCAGAGGAAAGAAAAGAGAAGAGGAGGGGAGAGGAGGGCCAAGGGGAGGGTGAAGTGAGGGTGTCAATTAAGTGACAGGCGGCGATGATGATGGGAACGAGGATGGAGGAGGACAGAAAGCCTGAATGGTTGGAGTGGGAAGACCTCCGGGGGAGCAATCGTTCGACTGTGCCATTGGAGGGCGGCGGAGCCGAGACGCACGCTGTGAATGGAGCCTCACGGCTGATGCTGTCCCTCAATAGCAACCTAATCTACTTAGGATGATCTATTGAAATATCAACGACAAAGAGATATCGAATACTAGATAGGTACTACCAGCCCAAGATATTGAGTCTTTTCATCCCCAATAATGGGAGGCGTGAAGGAGACATTTCACGGCCCATGTTGTGCCAGCGGGAGGTTTCTCGACTCGAGAGTCGAGACTTTCAACCTTGAATACTCATTTGAGAGGAAATTTCCAATGGGCACAGCGAAGTTGCTATCTATTTTCTATCCTGCCCATCTCACTCTCCTGCAGTGACCAAGGGCGATCAATAGGGAAAGTTACCAGTCAACGGTCCAGGATACATAACGGAGCCTCAGTGGCCTGGGTATAAGATTACCGTCAGCCTCTGGCCCCAAGATTCAGTACGTATCAGTCCCTGAGATGCTGAGAGAACTTGTCATGTCTTGTGTCATGCATGACAGATACTGTTGAGAAGAAAGCCTCGGGAGTCTTTCATCGATATTTGCTTGCAGGGACACGTGGTTGGCTCTTCTGAACGCCATTCATACTAGTACAATCAACTATGGATCGGATAAATGTTTCGGCGCTACCGAGTCTCATCCGATTAGGTCTCGTGTGGCTGTGCCCTCTTGGTGCTGGGAGATATCTCTGACCTCAGATAGGCTGAGAATCGAGCGTATGGAGCAGCATCGATAACTCCGAGGGAAATCGATCATTTTATTCAAGGAAGAAGTCAAGCCGGGGAAAATGTATCCGTCATTACGATACAAACGCTCAGGCATCATGTGCGGAGAAGAACAGGACAATCGACAGCCCTGTGCAAGTCCCGTAAGTATATATACCCTAACAACGGCGCACAACTGCAAGGAAGCATTGACAAGTCGAAATGCGTCCTCGCTCATTTCAACTACTGAGATTATTGCGTCACACTGTCATAGGGTTGTTTACGGTATACATGAGGAGGCTTAGATTCGAATTGTTTGAAGAAAAAAACTGCGCTTCCCACGCAAAGAACAAGTCAAATCTGACATCTCTCTGATCGCCGACATGGCCATGTTGCAGGAGAGGTGTGACCCGGTTCCAATAGACTGGTATTTGAAGGTGATTTTTATCCCGCCTCTCAGTATCTTGTCCCTACGGTGTTGAACTTGGGAAAACAAGAGCTGTTCCTGCAGCAGCATACAGGATGCAGTCGATTGCCAATATCTGGAGGACCATCTATTGGAACACGTCATAAGAGATTGGGCAGTGTCATGGATGTTGAAGCGAATGACGGCGCTGGGGTAACCTGCGATACACCGGAGAGACAATCGAGGACTGCTTTTTCTTCCATGCTGCCTTGACAGATCGTAAGTAATGTGGCGGCAGCATTAAATATAAATTCAGGTTGTATCGTTGAAAAGAATGAAGGTGGGGGCGGAATATGGCCGTTGGCCTTTCAGTAGAAATTGAGACTAGCCCCGGCTTCCTGATTGCGCTAGCAGCAGACTGATTTGATGAGGTTCAATTTCGAGGATGAAACCTCATGGAATACTCCGTAATGTTTGCCGTGGTCTCGAAATTAAGGAGCCGACTGACGTTTCTGATCTCGACGTCAAAACCTCCCTGGCGGCTCCTGAACGAAGGCATCTCGACACTCGAAACCGCGTCTCGGCAGCCTCTGCAGAGGATAATCTTCGGCTTCTTCGACGAGTCGAGAATAATGCAACTCCTGGTCAACCAAAATGGATCTGAGACGGGGCCAATGACGTATTCAGCAAAAGTACCCTCTTCTCCTTTCCTCCAAGGATTGACACGACAGAGCCCTAGGGTTGAGGAGGGTATCCTGAGAGCTTGCGCAACAAAGACATCTTCTTATGATACTTATAATAAGCAAAATAAGAGTAAACAAAACAAAGGCTACCATCCATGGAAGTCAAGGTCAACCAGTGTCAACAATCAAACCAAGGTTCAAGCCAGGCGTTTCTGACAAGTGGCTCCGGCCCCAGAGCGCATCCTCAAATCAACCGTTTTGGCACTCGCTTGTCGTCCGTCCGGTCCAGCCTCCGCTCGACGAAGGAGTTGAAGGATTCTTCTCCTTTTGAAGCCCACACCCTCTAGGGCATCTCCATGATTCTTATTTTCGCCCATCTCCTCTTTGCAACCGCTGGCAGCTGTTTCTCTCTTTCTTCCGTGTCGCATTGCTTTTTCTGGACTGCAGATCCGTGTGCTGAGCTGTCGGTTGTCTGCAGTATCCTGCATAATTGATTCCTCTCAATTCCTGTCCATTGATGGCAGTATTGGTAGCAGACGCTGCTCTCATTTTCCGGCCCCCTCACTTGCTGGAGGCTTCTTTTTCGCTGAGCCATCAGTGGTTCTCCACGTGCTAGCCGCCGGGTTTTTGTTCGCGACGGTCGCCCGCGGCAGCTCCTTTCCCACTGCTCAAGCACTACTGCCCAGGGCTAACCTCCCTTGCGTCGCCAATTTGGCTCTGCCTGCATCTTTGACTGTCGACCTGTCGGAGCTGTCCATCTTACCGCACAGTATCACCCTAGAACATCCACCTCGTCGACCACTTGTCGCCCAAACGGCTGGAAGGGACCGCCAGAGCGCACCGCCTCACCCGGTGGCTTCCCCCTTCCCTCCAATCAAGCTGGTGAGCCCAGTCATCTTGTCTCCAATCGGCCGACCTGTCCTTCCCCTCCAACCCCCCTAAATTCGCGCGCCATGAATCACGATACCTTTTCATCCTTAAAATTCCGCCGGACATCAAGCAAACTCCATAAGGATCCTCCCAGTTACGCCTCACGCCCCCCCAACAGCCAGCAGAGCACCACGTCACTGAAACGGCACCCCTCCGCGCCCGTATATCCGCGCTCTTCTGCCGTTGGCAGCCGGGAGCATCTGCGAACTAGATCCAACGCTTACGGTTCATCGTCCTCTTCACTCGATCAAAACAGCGCAGGAGCGTCTCCGGTCCTTGCGAGTAGCGAAACCGGATATTTTCACAGTAGCCAGAACCCCGCCAGACCACGCCCGCCCTACTCTGGACGGCTCTCTTTGAATGATCAGAGCTCAGATGAATTAATTGGCGCCCCGTTTGATTCACGGGGTATGCTAAGCGCCTTGGACGAGAATACTGCCGAGTCCGATAGGTCTTATAGCGAAAAGCCCGTCGAAAAGCCTCCGACCTTTCGGTCGCAAACTGCTCCAAATTCACGAGCTTTGAGACAATCAGCCAGCTTCACCACTCTACATCATCCCCGTATGGAGGCATTTCCGAGTACCACCAGCAATGACCGTTCGACGAATACAAAGCGTCTCTCTGATGAGAGCAATGCAATAAAGCCGGCCGGGGCCGGTAGGAGCAAGAAGAGTAGCTTTTCCAGCTTCGTCAATAGCATGCTAGGATCCCCCCGAGGCATCAAAATCTCTGCACCTGAGAATCCGGTCCACGTTACCCACGTTGGCTACGATAACCAGACAGGACAATTCACTGGCTTACCGAAAGAATGGCAGCGGTTATTACAGGAAAGTGGCATTACCCAGAAGGAGCAGGAAGAACACCCTCAAACGATGGTTGATATCATGAGATTCTATGAAAAGAACGCGCGAGGTGACGATGAAGTTTGGCATAAATTTGATCACGCTTATCCCCAGCACCAGAGTACCTCGAGCCCGATATCCCAACAAGCGGGTTCTACGGCATATGGGGCCCAGCGAACGTCTCCGCCCACTAGTCCTCGATTCCCGCAAAACCACGAGGGCAGTTTCGAAAACCCGCGAGCACCCCCTCCAATCCCCAGAAGCGCCACTCAGGCGATGTCTCCACCTCTGGGAACTCTTGTACCTAACCGAGCACCTCCTAAGCCACCAACTCCCGCCAATCTGATTCCCAGTCGACCTGCACCGCAGCCCCCTACTACGAGTGGTTTTCCTACGATTGCTACAAAACCAGTTCTAGAGACTCAGGGCCCTCAGTTCAGCACTCCTCCGATTCCCGAAACGGCGCCGTTGCCTTCAGAACCTCAGCGCAGTCGATCCAATTCCAAAACAAACGGTGCTCAGCCACAATGGGGGTCAATCACTCCGAACCAATACCAACAGCAACAGGAGCACGCAATGGCTGCCGCTCAACAAGCTCTTGCTAACAAGCAGCTTGAACGGAGCCGCAGCCAGCGTCAGCAACAGCAGCAACAGCAGCCTTCTCCGCGAATGGAGCAGAAGCCGGTAGTGCAACCAGTCCCTCCACCCCATGCACCTTCCGCTGAAGATGCTGGGCTTGCGCAAGCTTCCCGCGCGGCACCTGCAGCCCGGCCCCGTCAGCGCGCCCGACAGAGTAACGCTATGGATGTTAGAGCTCGACTGCTTGCTATTTGTACACCCGGAGATCCAACGAAGCTCTACTACAACCTGAACAAAATCGGACAGGGTGCATCTGGTGGTGTGTTCACCGCCTATGAGAGCAATACCAATCACTGCGTGGCTATCAAACAAATGAACCTGGATCTCCAACCAAAAAAGGATCTCATCATCAACGAGATTCTTGTAATGAAGGATAGCAAGCATAAGAATATAGTCAACTTTCGGGACAGCTACCTTCACAACCTGGATTTGTGGGTTGTCATGGAGTACATGGAAGGCGGAAGTCTGACTGATGTTGTTACCTTTAACATCATGAGCGAGGGGCAAATTGCTGCCGTTTGCAGAGAAGTAGGCCATTGATCACTGCTCGCGCTACGACCTTTTGTACTAATCTTCATATTTCTAGACACTGAATGGCTTGCAGCATCTTCACTCGAAAGGGGTTATTCATCGTGACATCAAGTCGGACAACATTCTTCTCTCGTTAGATGGGAACATCAAGCTGAGTAAGTCTCGCTTAGAGAACTTTTGACGTGCTAGAACTAACGATCTATAGCCGACTTTGGGTTCTGTGCTCAGATTAATGACTCACAAAACAAGCGAAACACCATGGTGGGTACACCGTATTGGATGGCCCCCGAGGTTGTCACAAGGAAGGAGTATGGCCGCAAAGTGGACATCTGGAGTTTGGGCATCATGGCCATCGAAATGATCGAAGGAGAACCTCCGTATCTCACCGAATCGCCGCTACGAGCTTTGTATTTGATTGCCACGAACGGCACGCCCAAGATCAAAGACGAACATAATTTATCACCGGTATTCAGAGATTTCCTTCAGTTTGCGCTCCGGGTAGATCCTGAGAAACGAGCGTCCGCCCATGACCTTTTGAAGGTAGGTTTCCTCGCTGTTCATTTAGCCAGAGCTAATCCTTGAGCAGCATCCTTTTATGAACCTTTGCGCACCTCTTAACCATCTCTCGCCTCTTGTCAAGGCTGCACGGATTAGTAGAGCGCAGGAGAAAGCCCAGAAAGGCGGTGTCTAAACCTTTCGCTAGTTGGCGTCTTTATATGTCGATGTCTACTCTATTCCTTTAGATACCCATTAATCCTGATATCTCATTTTGCCAGATTATGATGTCCCTGGCAGTTTCTTATGATGTCTCTATCCTTACAGGCAGGTTCTTCGGTTGGTTCCAAGCTAAAATATGATAGATGGCAATGACTTGATGCCGCAGCCTTTGATGCTATGCTTAGTATATCCCCTATTACACTTTCTTGTCGGCGTTTTGCATATCCTCGCGACTCCATCTATGCCTCTCTCGTTTATCCTTTGGCCCGTCACGCCAGGACTTCCACTATTTTGTCCCAATCGCTCTGTTTAGTTCTATCACCCTCTTGATGATTTACGGGACAACTCCTTGACTGTTCATGACGGCTGAAATAAAAAGTGTATGGGCTTTCCCCTTGACAACTACTTAATACATCTCCTCAGACAACTCACCTGTAGGTGGCTGTATAGCTAGGTACAATACATCTTCACACTTACCCCTGCTAGAGCTTGCTACCTGTCTGCATACTCCGCTTATTCCTCCCTTTCCACACATCTAGCTCCTAAAGGTCCCTCTGAGGCCATGGATGCGGCTCCTTCCCATCCTTGACCGGCGTCGCTCTGAAGCGCCACGTCCAGACTCTGTGTATTGTCGAATTTACCCTCGAGAATATCAACGATATGCTCACCGATGACGGGCATGAATTTGAAACCGCGTACGGACCCCACGGTGCCGATAAGATCTTCTTGCTCTTGGGATAGGGATAAAAACGGAAGTTTACGTCTTTGGTATCGCCGTCTCTATAAAGTATTTACCCACCAGTGTTCTTCGTCGCGGTTATGGAGTCAAAGGAGCGGTCCCGCTCACCAGCACATTCAAGTCAATATCCACTCGTGATTTGCGAGCCCAGGGATGATATCACGGACAAACTCTGACATCTCCTCAGCCTGCCTCGGTACCCTACCCTCAGGGAAATCCTCATGCGAATGCTTAGTCAAATCTTCCTCGTCTCAGCACTGCTCAACTACTTCACAAAGGTCTTGCCCGCCATGACAGCGCTCTAGACGTTCTGCATTTAGCATTGAAAGACTCTCATCAGGGAAGACGGACTCTCCGTCCCTAACAATGGAGGTGAGTTGTTTCAGAAGTAGAGCTCAGAGAAGAAGGACATAGCACTAGATAATCGGCTTTTATAAAGGAATGCGAGGTAGCATGTCCCATACTTGGTTATATCCAGTAAGTGACGATGGAATTGTTCGAATAGACACAGCTAGCATGGTCTCCGAGCACCTGCCCTCAGCGTTGATCAGAATTCAGCCCTCCAATTTAAAAGTGTGGGTGTTTCCTCAGCGTCCCCCGACCGCAGTTCAGATACTCTCTCGATGATGCAATATTCGATGCGATAAAGTTTGACCTGCGCCTCAAGATATCGGGGATCCGAAAAATCACCAATTGCCGCGGATGATAAGTGATTGATCCCCAGAAGCCCAATACGATTGTCATTAAAGCCTTCGGATGGGTATAATGAGAGCTTAGCGCAGGTCATCAGCTCCATGCAAACGATCGTCCACTCACTCTCTTTCTGTGCTCTAAATCAGCTGGCTCAATTGGCGCATGTGAAGGTATAGAAAGGCCCAAGAGCTTTGCTAGGCGAAGAGACATCCCAGAATATTCATACGCTGTTCGATGCCGGTTAAGAGAAAGGGAGTAAAATGTCTGAAATCATCAGCTTGAGTTTATCTAAACCGCCCACTGAACTCACGATAAGGTTGAGAGCTTCGATCTGCTAGATTGTGGGCTCCTCGTATGATTGCTTAAGCCGAAGCAGTCCTTGCTTAAAGAACTCAACCCCACGGGGAGCAACCTGTTGTGAGTTCGTTATCTCCTGAGCGACATTGTCAACGCCCATTCTATCGCCGAAAGTGAAGCACGTGGCAATCCTGCTGTTCTAAAACCCACCAACGCCAGTATAATCGAGAAGCAACAAAGCCAGATCATAACCATTAGATACGTACTGTACGCGTTTTCCATCCTTGCGATGCAATCCTGTTTGCGATACCAACGGTAGTCTCAACGGATGAATATCTCAAACAGGTCTAGCTGGTAGATCGTGGAAGATTGAGGTAGCTTCACAGCGTCTTTGGTATCTATGTGGGATGGGGATATTAAGCACAATATCGCACTTATACGAAAAAAAGAAATTTAGTGCTGCTTTCGTAGCCCCGGGGGGGGGGGATAACTACAGCTCGACGTCGTATAATGACAACAGTTATGTATGTATCAGTAGCGTTTGTTGGATGATCAGTCGGTATAGATGATGTCACATCTTGAAAATCCTGAGACGGGGAGGAACTCTATTTGCCTTTTGAGCCTGGAAACTACCTAAAGTACTCGCTTGTCGAGCTCTCAATCAGTTGTTCTGGCCCTACGCCCTAGGATTTACAGCTGGTATAGTTCCGGAGGGACCTGAGTTGCGGGTTGATTGTCTAAAATGATTTATTTCGCTCTCTAGCTTATGCAAATTATCCTCTGATGTTGTAAAGAGACGGCTCTTTGAGGTATATGCGGCCTCTGAGTCGATTGGCACTTGGTACTGCCTGGTTGTTCTGTTCGAGCTACCATTAGAGGAGCCATCGGGATGCCGATACATATGACATACAAGCCGCCACTGCATTTGACTATCCGACTTCGGCAATAATAGCAGGCACTGGCAGACCTGCCTTTGAAGCGAGTCATTGTGAATTCGCAGGGTGGTTGCGGACGACGGACGTAGAGGAGAGCTACCCCCAAGGGCTAACGAAAGACGAACGACTCTCATGATGGGGCACGGGCTGCGCCCTGTGGCTGATTAAGCGGGAGCGACTGGTTTCCGCCCGCGAACCATCATTCATCATCGTCACTCTCTTGGAATCAGGTTCCAGCGATTCTTTCGGTACCTTTTGTAATATTTTCAGTTGTTCTTTCGCATAACTTTGATTACTTACTGAAGGCATCCACATCGGTGACACCCTGAAACCCCCTCGAGCTGATTTTCAAATCGGCCATCCGACCAAGACAACGAGCCTCGCATTCCCCCGCACCGAGCATTCTCCGGCTGGGAAGCAGCCTGAGCTCCATATCCACGCAGCTTGCAGCCAGCTGATTTCCCTCTGCCGAGTCACCTAACAGTTTGTTTCTGGCACTTTGCGGCAGCTTCTAGTCAACTAAACGGACCTTTTTGACCCCAAAATTTGTTGTTGTTGCTTGAACCGGAAAGTTTGAACAACTACTAGCAATGTTCCGCGCGCAGCAGAATGCGTTTGACGATGCAGTCGGTATGCCACCTAACCAACTATTCATCTGTGTATATGGACCCAAAAGGGATAGCTGACCGCTTATTCTCGACATAGCCAAGGCGACAGACGAGAACTTGACCTCCGAAAACTGGGAATATATTCTTGTATGAGGACACCGGATTCGATAGCAACACCTGCCCTCTTCAGAAAGAAGAGTAATATCTGACATTGTCTCTGGTCAATAGGATGTGTGCGATAAAGTCGCAGCTGAAGATTCTGGGTAGGTTGCACTGGGTCCGAACCCCTGTGACGCCATCGAGCCAACCTAGCTAAATCCGCGCTGGTTATAGGGCGAAAGATGCAGTTGCTGCTTTAATAAAACGCCTCGCACACCGGAACGCCAATGTGCAGTTGTATACTTTGGAAGTTAGTGACCTCACCTGTGTCCATTGAGCCGAACGTGGACTGATCACACCCAGCTGGCGAATGCGCTAGCCCAGAATAGTGGCCTCAAGATACATCGTGAACTAGCGTCAAGAAGCTTTACCGATGCGCTTCTGCGTCTCGCTGCCGATCGGGTAATTGCCATCCCCTGAACTACGCGGGTAAATCACTGACTGTCCTCAACTTAGAATACTCACCAGCAAGTGAAGTCCAAGATCCTAGAGCGCATGCAAGAATGGACAGAGATGTTCGCCAGCAACCCAGACTTCGGGATCATGGAACAAGCATATATGAAGCTGAAAACCCAAAGTACGTAGAACAGCAGCCTTTCAAATATCTGCTCGAAGCTTATAATTTGGTTAACAGATCCCAACCTACAACCACCGTCGAAACCTGGAAAGCGAGAGATCACTGATGTGGATCGTCAAAAAGAAGAGGAGGAGCTGCAGATGGCTCTCGCCCTTTCTATACGAGAGAAGCCCGCGGTGGCTCAGGAGCCACACACAGAGAGCAGTAGTTCGGCGTCAGCCCAACCTAACCAGCCACAAACCGCTCCATCTGGACCCGTTCCTTCGGGCACCTCGGCGGCTACTGTTTCCCGAGTACGTGCGCTTTATGATTTTCAGCCATCAGAGCCTGGAGAACTGCAGTTCCGAAAAGGAGACGTCATTGCGGTACTTGAATCTGTGTATAAAGATTGGTGGAAGGGCTCTTTGAGGGGCCAGAACGGAATTTTTCCTCTTAATTATGTCGAGAAGCTTCCCGACCCTACCGTTGAAGAGCTTCAGCGCGAAGCTCAAATGGAAGCAGATGTATTCGGCCAGATCAAGAACGTTGAGAAGCTGTTAACTCTTTTGAGCACTCGGAACTCGGACTTGAATGTTCAGGACAATGAGGAAATCACCGCTCTATACCATTCCACGCTAGCGATTCGCCCGAAGTTGATTGAGCTTATCGGGAAGTATTCCCAGAAAAAGGGTATACTATCTTCCATCTCCAACTTAAATTTCTGCTAACACACCCATCCAGATGAGTTCACCCAACTCAACGAGAAGTTCATCAAGGCACGCAGAGATTATGAGTCCCTCTTGGAAGCGTCTATGTCACACCCAGCCCAGCCTCAATATCCTCGTCCGGGCCAACCCCAGTATCCCTACCCTGGATCTGGAACACCAGCAGGTTTCCCTCAGGGCCCACCTCAATCCCAGCATGACCCTCAGAGATTCTTTAGCCCCCACCCACAAGGTTTGTGTCATGAGTCAATTCCTTATCTTTAACGACTAAATCTTGAGTAGACAACCAGCCCAATTCTACCTACTACCCTCCCACCACACAGTCACCCGGTCCAGGCCACACACCCCCAGCGGCGCAGTATCAACAGCAACAGCAACAGCCGCCATCGCAGCAGCAACAAGGGGCCCCAGACTCCTACCAGCCAGTTCATCACCGACCAGAATCTACCTATGACCATCCACAAGAGCTCGGTACATCCATTTACGACTCTCCTGTCGAGCGGGTGCAGTACCCTCCTGGACCGCAGGGGGTGGGCCAACCGCAATATCCGCAACAACCAGCGCAACAAACTCCACAGCCAGAGTTCTCGTCTACTGTCTATCCTCCCGACCATCCCCACAACCCAGCGAGTGGTTTGAATCACGTGAACCAAGCACAACCTCCTTATCCTGCGTCGCCGATCACCCACCCTCTCCCACCAATGCAACAACCGCCTCCAGTTCCAAACACATCGAATCCCGCACCGTACCCTTCAGTAAGCCCCGGCCCCGGTACTAGTTACCAGGCTTACCAGCCGTCACAAGCCAATCACAACCCAGCTTCATTCTACCAGTAGGTTTTCACATTTTGCAGCCTTCGCTGAACGCTGGACGTCGGCCAGCTATTCCTCCATTCTTGTGGTTCATGTCTTCGGAGTCCAGTTCCTGGAGGCTTGATGATTGGGTCGCAGTCTATGGTGGATTTTCTTGCCATACCCATGTATCTATTGTTATTATCTATGCTCAAATCTTGCCACTGTGCTCATTTAACCATTTCTGGGCCTAATCTAGACCTTGCTGGAGATCGCGTGGGAGACAACGACGCAACTCTCCAAGCGAATCACAGTTTTGTGCCTAGTATACCCTACCTAGGTGTTACCATCCACAGCTTCGTGGAATCCATAGCGGTGCCTTTCGGATGATTTGAATAGTGAAGTGAAAGCATCCTTTAAATGGGATTCTTTGCCTGTGGCTGAGATGCGACGGCCAAGAATCTATAGGAGTAAATAGAGGTCCCAGTATGTAGTCATGTGACTGTTTCTTGGCATCGGATCCTCTGCAATTGCCTTGCTTCATAGCCCCGGGGAAGTGACCGCCGTCGGGGTCAATGGTTTTGTCTTTGCTAGAATCTGTTGCAAATCATGAAAGAAAATGGACACTGACCACCAATAACGACATCCACCCACCCCTTTTTATTTACAGTTCATTGACTTAACGCGACTGTTTGCTCACCCCTCCCCCGCACCCGCCCGCTTGACCATGCCTGCCTTTGTCCAATATCCAGATGGGCATAATCAAACAATTATCTGAACGGTTATATTGAGGGCATAACTACGTACTGAGGTAAAACCTCGCCTAAGTACTCAGATGCCATGGAGCGAGACTGGGTTGAATTATTGCGCATTCAGCTGCCCCCTCCGAATCCGCACGCGCTGCCGACGATAGCCACGACAATTGCTTTTGATGATGTGTCGGAACTTTTGTGGACAGGAAACGAATATGTTTGTGTTGTCGCAAATCGCTGGTTCTTGAAACGCGCTGACTAGTGTCCTTACTCTAGGGCCGAATAACCTCTTTCTATGGCTCTGAATTACAGAGATATACATCAGTTCGAGCCCACCCAATCGCGGATGGCCCTGTACGGCAGATATTATTCCATGAGAGGGGGGTTATATCACTTTCGTCCAAGAGTGTGCATATGATAACACGACGAGGTCTCACGCAATGGCATGTCACCCACAGCGAATTTATCGATCTCCGATGCATGAGTTTTACAGCTCAAACCAACCGTATTATAATTGCAGGATGCCAGAAATCAATGTTTACAATTGATATTGATAAAGGGATAATCATCGACCAGTTACGAACAGACCACCACTATGTGATCATGAAGAAAAGCCGTTACCTGTGTGCTGCAACAGATTTGGGATCAGTCAATGCCTTGAGCCTGAATGACTTTAGTATTGTGAAGTCATGGAAGGCACACGGAGCCGCGATTAATGACATGGATGCCCGAAATGATCTCCTGGTTACCTGTGGCTTTTCCGCCAGGCATGTTGGCTCTCCAATAGTCGATCCGCTGGCGAACGTGTATGATTTAAAAACCCTATCCCCGTTACCTCCTATTCCCTTTCACGCCGGAGCCGCATATGTCCGCATGCATCCGAAACTGCAAACAACCGGTTTTGTGGCTTCCCAAAACGGTCATCTTCAGGTGGTTGATTTGATGAACCCAAATGCGTTTTTTGTTCGTCCAGCGACGGTCACCTTCATGTTGGGAATCGAGGTTTCGCCGTCTGGGGAAGCGCTGGCAATTAACGATGCAGACAGCTCGCTTCAACTCTGGGGCTCTCCGGCAAAAATCCACTTCAATGAAATGAGCAAGGAGGTCGAATTCGCCGATGTTACTTCACCGCCGCCTTCCCTTGACTGGTCGCCCGAAACGCCGCTGAGTATGATTGGTATTCCCTATTACCACGAGCGCCTACTCTCCGCATGGCCAAGCCATCTCATTTTCGAGGCGGGTAGCCCACCAGCTCCGATAGACCCGTCAATTCTCCCCTATCTTCGCCCGGGGGAAATAGGACAGTATGCCGCAAACCCGAAGAAGACCCGAAGATATCAAGTTGAAACCACTCGTGCGTTAGCAACCTCCGAACCGGCCCTTGTCGCGCCAAAGTTCTTGAGCGAAAAGGCGAGAGAACAGAACAAAGTCAAACCGGATGGCCCCGTCGGTGATGCTGCTGAAGCCCTCGCTGGGGCGAAAATTAGCGGAGACTCGGAAGATGATCCTCTTCTCAAGTACAGCAACGTCGAGATCAAATATAGTAGATTCGGAGTGGATGATTTCGATTTCAGGTAAGCACTCACGATGGTTCAATACAGCACATATCTAATTCTATCATTGTTTAGGTTCTATAATCAAACTACTTTCTCCGGGTTGGAAACACATATCGCTAATTCTTTTACCAACTCTCTCCTCCAACTGCTCAAATTTATCCCGTTAATACGTAATGTCGCTCTTCACCACGCCGCGACCTCCTGCATAGCAGAGAGTTGCCTGCTTTGCGAAATGGGATATCTCTTTGATATGCTAGAGAAAGCCAACGGCCAGAATTGCCAAGCGACTAATTTGCTCAAAACTTTCAGTAGCTTCCGCGAAGCTTCAAATCTGGGGTTGTTGGAAGAGAATCTCACCAACAAATCACTATCGGCCGCTATTCAGGCTGTAAACAGATTCTTCCTTGGGCAAATTGCCCAAGATTTTCGAAAGATCCTCCCAAGCTCAGATGACCTCGACGTCAGACTCACAACCTTGGCTACTGAGTCTATTCGATGCATGTTTTGTCAAAATGAGATTGTCAGACCAGGAAACACTCTTGTCAACGAGCTGGTTTATCCGTCGGTCGATATGAAACAAGCTCGTAGGAACCCAAACTACCGGTTTTCTAACGTTTTGAGAGCTAGTATTGAACGGGAGGCCCAGAACCGCGGATGGTGTAACTATTGCCGCAGATACCAACAGGTTGTTATCAGGAAAGCGGCACATCGTATGCCTCTTGTGATGATGATTAATGCAGCAGTGAACAATCCGATGTGCCGGCGCCTCTGGACTATTCCTGGTTGGCTTCCGGAGGAGATTGGAATCGCACTCGACGGCGGTCAGGTCCTTTGCTTCGAAGGAGATGATCTGAGAATGCGCATCCAAGGAAAGATGCCTGGACTAATCGTATACGAATTGGTTGGTCTGGTTGCGGAAATCGACATACCAGAACACCAAAAGGCTCATCTAGTCTCATTCATCAATGTGTCCGTCTCCTTGCGTGAGCAAGATAACAGGAGTAGATGGCACTTATTCAACGATTTCTTAGTCACAGAGGTGGGTAAAGACGAAGCTCTACGCTTTAATCAGCCTTGGAAATCACCATGCGTATTAGCATTCCAAGTCAAAGACGCGCGGCATGTTGTGGATGATTCGTGGAAGAACTTCCTTGATACCACTTTGCTTTTCCGTGACTGGTCTATGAAGTAAGTTATTTTCGATGGATCAATATTATGTTTCTCTAATGCTGATGTTACGTGCATAGTAATGGTCGACCTGTCGAATCGCGTGTGATGCTCATTGATGATGAGAAACCGACTCCTGGTACACCTGTTGCCCTCGATACAGAATTCGTCGACCTTGAGAAAGCGGAAATCAACGTCAAAGCCGACGGCTCTCAGGAAATCGTGCGACCAAACAAAAGTGGTCTTGCCAGGGTGTCTGTGCTTCGAGGTTCAGGGATCCGAGAAGGAACCCCGTTCATAGACGATTATATTTCTGTCAACGAGCCCATTGTCGACTATGTAACGCAGTACTCGGGCATCAAACCCGGTGATTTGGATCCGAGGACTAGTCCCCACAACATTGTGCCACTGAAAGTTGCCTACAAGAAACTCTGGTTACTTCTAAACCTGGGTTGTATTTTTATCGGCCATGGCCTGGCATCGGATTTTCGCAAAATCAACATCCAAGTCCCTAAGAAGCAGACGGTGGACACGCAGTATCTGTTTTTCCACCCTGGGAAGAACCGACGACTCAGCCTTCGATATCTGGCTTGGGCTGTGTTCAAGGAGTATATCCAAGAAGAACCAGCTGAAAATAGTGAGGGACACGATTCAATTGAGGACGCCCGCATGGCCCTTCGCCTATGGAAAAAGTTCCAAGAGTACGAAGATGCAGGAATCGTGGGCCAGATGTTGGAAGAAATCTTCCGCGAGGGGTCGAAGCTGGGCTTCAGGCCACCGCCTCGCAATAGCGTAGCCACCGTCCTTTCGAGGCCTGGAACTGCGGTGACGATGCTGAATAATAGTGGCCGTAATACGCCCAGTACACCAGATACTGGAGCTGCAGCTGCTTCCGCCGCCAGTGCGCCCGCTACTCCACGACAGGCTTTCCGACGGTCGATTGCCTTGACACCGAGTAATGGTACATTTTCTGGACCTGGATCAGGAGAGTTCTTTGGTGGCAGTCCATTGAAATGACCGGCCCTCTTCACGCTTTCACCCTACCTATATGATCTAACTTATGCGCAAGACGAGTAGAATTTTGAGTTTGACTCGCCTGCTTTGGTTGCATGGCAGGGTTCAGACAGTTTGGACGATAGAAAGAAATATCATTAAATAATCTTAAGACTTCATCTAGCACCGCTGCTGTTTCAGTATTACCACTACCTAGTGACTATAGGGCGCTGGCTACTGCGAAGGGCGGCGGAGCTCCCTACTCTAGTGGGGAATGACGTGGTGAATTTCAGCTCTTGGTCACCACATAACCACCGCCTGGAAACAAATCCTCGCCAGGAACCAGAACAGGGTTTCGGTTCGAAAGCGACACCGCCATTCCTTTCGCACCCGAGTTACTCTTATATCATCTAGCCTATTCTCTTGTTTTTCTTCCAATTTACTCTCGCCTCGGTCACAACAGAAGCGTGTAGTTCGACTTGCGCCCCTCTTACCCCGCTACGCTACGCCGTGAGTTAGTCAGAGGGAAACACAAACAGCATGTCAAGACACCGCGTGAAGGCTGTAAGCTATGATGAGGGTGACTATGACGAGTATGACGATGGCTATGACTCTCAGGACCCTGAAGAAAAGGAGTTTCTCGAAGAGTGTACGCGCCAGGTACACAGTCAGTTGTCCGCTGGAATTCCGTCTGTGAGCGCAAGTCGGGAAGAAGTCCAGGAAGCGTTATGGCATTACTATAATGATGTTGAGAAGTCGGTGAATTATTTGAGGGGTATGCTATGGGATTTCTCTACAAATAATGTGGATCGAAACCGGGGTTATGTACTTTATGCTAACTGGGGTTCCCTGATTTAGGCAAGAAGGCGAAGGAGGCGGAGAAGAAGAATCCAGCCACTGTTCCGACGGTAAAGGCGAAAGAAGTTACTGGTAAGCAGGGCCTTCAGTTACTGATTTTACTTTACACACTTTTGCGGTTGGGCTCGGGTCACCTGCGAATTCGCTTCCGCGTTAGTTTTAGTGAAGGCCAGAATAAGTATGTTAAGTTTCCGCTGCCAGTTGTTGTTGTTTTCCGACTAAACTGACGTTGTTGGAAAGCTTGAACCTATTCTAACAAGCTGTTCTCAGTACCAGGATATCCTTTTCCTCCTGCCACAGTCTCATCACAGCCGGCGCACTTCTCCGCCTCGGATTTCTTTCGCGACACTCCTTGGCTTAATGTACCTGCTCATCGGAAGGCGGATATTGTCGTTGAACCATTGTATTCTCGACTTGGTCTGCTAGGTGGAGCACCTGAGAGCGCCGGAGGGAAGATGTCTAAGCTAGCAGCTTTGGCCGCTGCGCGCAAGAAGAGGGAGGGAGACAAGGCCCCGACACCGTCCTCGGCCGCCGGCGATAATACCCAGCCGTCCGTGGGCGATTCTAAAGAATCTTCAATGTCGCTCCGAGAGAGGCTTGTTAGCAGACGGGCTAAGCAGCCCGATAGTTCGCCGTCGCTGCGTGGTTTTGGAAAAGGACCTAGTTCTGGACAGCCTGTGTCTCCCAAGAAAAGTTCTCCTGAACCAACCCCGCCAGTCCTATCTCCAGCTACTGGATTGAAGGACATTGCAAATATTGAACATATAGAACTGAAAGAGGAGCCACCGACTGTTGACATCCGCGCATCACCATCAACTTTCGCCGTTACTATTGTTGGAGGTGATACACGTTCCAGGATGACCGAGCCCAGCCACTTATACACCAATACGCTAGATCTAATCAAGATCTACGGACAAGACCTTGCTGAACCATTTGATTTTGCAGGCCCGAGTCCAGACGATGTCGTGTTCAACGCGCAAAGTTCAGCTAAAGGTTTGGCTATTCGGCGTAAGATACAGGATCTTTCCTAATGAATCTCCAGGGTTCAAATCTAAACAGCCTGCCTCAAAACCGCAAGGTGATAAGAAAGATCAGTCAGGATTGGCGGGTGATATGGGTAACCTTAGCGTTATCGAAAAGGTAAACGTGAAGAGCAAGAACTTGGACGTGCTCTCAGAGTATAAGAAGGCGAAACGGAAGAACGCTATGAATTTTGTAGTCATCGGTTAGTATTGCCTCCTAAACGCTATGCACAAGCTAACAAGGGTCAAGGCCATGTCGATGCGGGGAAAAGCACGCTAATGGGACGACTACTTGCTGATTTGAAAGCTGTTGATAAGCGGACTCTAGACAAGTACCGCCGAGAAGCAGAGAAGATAGGCAAAGGCTCTTTTGCTCTCGCGTGGGTGTTAGATCAAGGCTCGGAGGAAAGAGCGCGAGGTGTGACCATCGATATTGCGACAAGCAAGTTCGAGACGGAAAACACCGTTTTTACTATCGTGGACTCCCCCGGCCATAGGGACTTTGTTCCAAATATGATTGCAGGTGCCAGTCAGGCTGATTTTGCGGTGCTAGTCATTGATTCCAGCATCGGAAACTACGAGTCTGGATTGAAGGGGCAAACAAAGGAACATGCTTTACTCGTCAGGAGTATGGGAGTTCAGAAAATAATTGTTGCCGTGAACAAGATGGATATGGTCCAGTGGGATAAGGACCGGTTTGAAGAAATTGAACAGCAGGTGTCGGCATTTTTGACTACCGCTGGGTTCCAGGCCAAGAATATCTCATTCGTACCATGTTCTGGTATTAGCGGTGATAACATCACTAGACGAAGCGACGATCCCAATGTCTCCTGGTACGCTGGTGGCACGCTGGTTCAAGAACTTGAGGCTACGGAACCTTACTCGCATGCCCTCGATAAACCGCTACGAATGACAATCGGCGACGTCTTCCGGGGAAGCATCCAACACCCTCTTTCGATATCTGGCCGAATCGATGCTGGGAGTCTACAAATTGGGGACCAAATTTACACCATGCCAAGCGGGGAAACAGCAACCATTCGAAGTCTCGAGGTCGATGGAGAACCGAACGAATGGGCTGTCGCTGGGCAGAATGTTGTCTTGAACTTAGCCAACATTGACCCAATTCACCTTCGCTCTGGCGATGTCGTCTGCCACGCGTCTGCTCCAATCACCAACATTTCTTCATTTACATGCAAAGTGCTTGCTTTCGACCACTTACTACCCAGCATGGTCGATGTTCATCGAGGCCGGCTGCATGTTCCTGGGCGAATTAGCCGGTTAGTGGCAACATTGGACAAGGGGTCTGGAAACGTCCTCAAGAAGAAGCCAAAGATTGTACCGCCTGGGGCTGTGGCGCGCGTTGTCGTTGAAATGGACCACGCTGTGCCCTTAGAAGCGCCTACTCGGATCGTCCTCAGGGCGGGTGGAGATACTATAGCGGCGGGACTACTGGAATGAACACATAGATCGAAATACAACGAAGATACGGAGTAGAGACGTTTCCAAATTGTCATCCTCTAGAGAACTTGGTGGCATCGACGGGGCCCAGCTTTGGCCCCAGACTGCGCGAATATTTGAGTCCCGTGTCCACTCCTGCCGAAATAGCCACAGACCCCTAGAGGAACTAGTCCAGATTTGCAAATCGCTAATCCCTCCTGGGCCTGGTTATTCTGGCAATTTCGATGGCTTTCTTAGACCGCCTGAAGCGGTTCCTGCAGAACGGGGGGCGGTCAGCGGAGAGCTTAGTCATTTGCGACCCTGGGTGGCGAAGACGGCCAATCACAGCCCGAGGAGTAACCTTGTATGCGAAAAGGCCAGATGGCCGCTGTCCTTTCTTCGCCGCTCGCACTCCATACAAGAAGCTACCCAGAGGTTCTCCGGTCCTCTCTCTTTTTCCTCTTGCAACATTCTCCCTTCTTCATCCCCTCTCTTCAATTCGTGCTCCCCTTCCTCTCTCATAGCGGTTGGGCTTGCTTTGCCTTTTTGTTCTTTCTTGTTTGGTTCCCTTATTCTAGGAGCTGGGAGTTTAAACTACATTGTCTTCAGCGAGTTTTACACAACATACTCGACATGGCGCGCACATCAGGCCGCAGCGCGGCCAAGCCGTTTGCTGCTTGGACCACCATCTTCTACCTCCTCCTTGTCTTCATTGCGCCTCTGGCGTTCTTTGGATCCGCACACGCTCAGGATGATGACTCCTCCGTCCAGGAGAACTACGGAACTGTAATTGGTATCGATCTGGGAACAACTTATTCGTACGTGCCTCCCTCGAGTTTTCAAGGCACAAGTGCAGGAAACTAACGTAATGCAGTTGCGTCGGTGTTATGCAGAACGGAAAGGTTGAAATTCTCGTTAACGACCAAGGAAACCGTATCACTCCTTCCTACGTCGCCTTCACTGATGAGGAGCGTCTGGTCGGTGACGCCGCTAAGAACCAATACGCCGCCAACCCCACGAGGACTATCTTTGACATCAAGTGAGTAATTCTATATGAATGGATGACGGTTTCAGGATCTGACTTGGTATAGGCGAATGATTGGTCGCAAGTACGATGACAAGGATGTCCAGCGCGATGTCAAGAACTTCCCTTTCAAGGTTGTGAACAAGGAGGGCAAGCCTGTCGTCAAGGTCGATGTCAACCAGACCCCCAAGATCCTGAGCCCCGAGGAGGTTTCCGCCATGGTCCTCGGTAAGATGAAGGATATCGCTGAGGGCTACCTTGGCAAGAAGGTCACCCACGCCGTTGTTACTGTCCCCGCCTACTTCAACGACGCCCAGAGACAGGCCACCAAGGACGCTGGTATCATTGCGGGCTTGAACGTCCTCCGTGTCGTAAACGAACCCACCGCTGCCGCTATCGCCTACGGTCTGGACAAGCCGGGCACTGAGCGCCAGGTCATTGTCTACGATCTTGGTGGTGGTACTTTTGACGTTTCTCTCCTCTCTATTGATGATGGTGTTTTCGAGGTCTTGGCTACCGCTGGTGACACTCACCTTGGTGGTGAGGATTTCGACCACCGCGTCATGGACTACTTCGTTAAGCAGTACAACAAGAAGAACAACGTCGATGTCACCAAGGATCTCAAGGCCATGGGTAAGCTCAAGCGCGAAGTGGAGAAGGCCAAGCGCACACTCTCTTCGCAGATGTCTACCCGCATTGAAATCGAAGCCTTCCACAACGGCGAAGACTTCTCCGAGACTCTTACCCGCGCCAAGTTCGAAGAACTGAACATGGACCTGTTCAAGAAGACCCTGAAGCCTGTTGAGCAGGTGCTCAAGGACGCCAAGGTCTCCAAGTCAGAGGTTGACGACATTGTTCTTGTTGGTGGTTCCACCCGTATCCCCAAGGTCCAGTCGATCCTTGAGGAGTTCTTCAACGGTAAGAAGGCCAGCAAGGGTATCAACCCTGATGAGGCTGTTGCTTTCGGCGCCGCCGTTCAGGGTGGTGTTTTGTCTGGTGAGGAGGGTACTGACGGCGTTGTCCTCATGGACGTCAACCCACTTACTCTTGGTATCGAGACCACTGGTGGTGTTATGACCAAGTTGATTCCCCGCAACACGGTCATCCCCACCCGCAAGTCCCAGATCTTCTCGACTGCTGCTGATAACCAGCCCACTGTTCTTATCCAAGTTTGTAAGTTTTTCCAATCCTTTTCTGGCGCGTCTGGCAGTAGTCACTAACCATACCGCAGTCGAGGGTGAACGTTCCCTTACAAAGGACAACAACCTTCTCGGCAAGTTCGAGCTTACTGGCATTCCTCCGGCTCCTCGTGGTGTTCCTCAGATTGAGGTCTCTTTCGACCTGGATGCCAACGGTATCCTGAAGGTTAGCGCCAGCGACAAGGGCACCGGCAAGGCCGAATCCATCACCATCAACAACGACAAGGGTCGCCTGTCCCAGGAGGAGATCGACCGCATGGTTGCTGAGGCTGAGCAGTTCGCTGAGGAGGACAAGGCCATCAAGGCCAAGATCGAGGCCCGGAACGGTTTGGAGAACTATGCCTTCAGCCTCAAGAACCAGGTCAACGACGAGGACGGTCTCGGTGGCCAGATCGACGAGGATGACAAGCAGACCATCTTGGACGCTGTCAAGGAAGTCACCGACTGGCTCGAGGAGAACGGTGCCTCCGCCACCACCGAGGACTTTGAAGAGCAGAAGGAGCAGCTCTCTAACGTGGCGTACCCGATCACGAGCAAGCTCTATGGCTCTGCCCCTCCTACCGAGGATGACGAAGATGACTACGGTCACGACGAATTGTAAAATAACTTAGAGGGATTTCTGGAGTTTGCTGCATTTTTCACTGTTCTTTCAACTTGGCCTTTCTAGTCAAGAACAAAACGCCCTATTCTTGGTATAAGATAGGACTAGCATGATACCAATACAATGATTCACTAGATCTCTGCCACTAATCGTCCTTCAATGACTTCCCCGCCCAATAAACTCCTTCAACACCTCGACAATTACCTGGTGATCGTCCTCCTGCTTCAACCCACTAACCACAATAACACCGACAATGCCATCCACCCCTTTAACCCTCACGGGAAACCCACCGCCATGAATCGCAAAGTCATCCGCAACCCTTCCACTACTCGAGCTAGCCAGCGCATACTTCCCCACAAACGCCGCCTCCACACCATTTGCATCCCCTCCCACACCCGCCAACATCTTCTGCCTCATAAGCCAGCTCGACACACCCCAGCGCAACACTGTATTCCGCTTCCGGCGCACCCACACCTCATTATCTGGGATCGTGCCTGGTTCCGTTGCGCACTGGAAGACGACGTGGGGTTCGGACCCGCCGGTGAGTGTGATAGAGATGAGGGCTGGTTTGCGGTTTGCGCTGGGGAGGGAGAGGATTCGGGAGCGGAGGGTGAGGCCTAGCGACCAGGCGGTCTCGGAGGTGAAGGTTGGGAAGACGGCTGAAGGGGAGGATTCGAGAGCTGCGAGATCGCGTGGCTACAGTGGCCTATTGTTAGTATGATTTGATTGGTATTGGGCCGGCCTACTGGTATAGACGCAGAATCGGCATCGCTTACATCCGTGCTCGCAGGGGGGAGAGGGGTTTCCGTCATTTTGCAAGCTTGAACAATGGGATATATCAGTTAGAAATTCTCCAGTGTAATTGAGAAAATATTTGAGGATCGAGTGGCAGTTGAAATAGAATAGAGCTGAGACCAAGGGGGTCTGGTCCTGGTGGGGAATACTAAAAGTAGTGACGTCGCTTAATTACGGAGGAAGGTACAAGCGTGCGAAGTTTGAGAATTACTCAATCTCCAGCACAATCCCCCCCACAATATCTCTCCGCTCCATCTCTTCATACACAGCCAGTAAATCTCTAAATGGCCGGACCTTCACCTCGGGCTTCACCATCCCCCGGCGGACCAAGTCTACTGCCTCCATACATTCCTTCAACGAACCCACTAGATTCCCACGCAGCTAAGAGTCCTTCCAACACGGAGCATCTCGCAAGCATGGGCGAAGGCCTTAGCGCTCCCGGCTGAGACAGCCGCAGCGTGTGCGCCTAAACCGGTGATCTGGTTGACACGTTGGACAGGGTCTGTGTTGACAAAATCTACGAACTCGAAGGCTCTGAGGCCAAGTACAAAGTTGCGTTTGTCCGGGGAATCGGCGCCAGTCACTTGAGCGCCAAAAGCTCTGGCATATTGCACCGTGACATCCACCGTTAGTTAGGCTTGGGGTTGGATGAGGAAAGCTAACCAGCGAGATGCCCGAGGCCCCCACCTGCGCCAACAACGACAAGCCAGTTGCCCGGTCGAATGCTAGCCCCAAGAACTGCCTGGAGGGCATTAGTATATCATACTCAGACGATCGTATGTCAAAGGTCACCATGTACACCGTAAGACCGGCACACAAAACCGGTCCAATGACCTTAGGATCAACATCATCGGGCAAAACTGCCAAATAATTCGCATCAAGCGCGATTACTGCTGGAAACTGCCATCTTCATGATGGAGATGGTTCGTGCTTTTCATGCAGTATTGCTCTGTTCCAGCGAGGCAGAACTCGCATCGTCTGCAAATGCGGCTAGTGAAGCGGATTCCAACAAGTGTTCCGACTTTCAGGTCGGAGCCGCAGCCTGGACCAGAGCGATAATACGCACAATACCTTCATGACAACCAACATGAGGGAACTTGATCATTGTTATTGGGATTCCGTCGGAACCAGCAGCGGAGCCGTTCTTCGTGTGGAGGTCTAGCATTCGTTTCAGTCATAGATCGAGCCAATTCATGAAGGTTATTATTGCTCACCACTTTGGCACACCCCTGTATAGAATATTTTAGCCAGCACTTCGTTAGTCCAAGGGGTAGAAACCGGGTAGTCCTTCACGAATTCGACAAGACCGTCGAACTCGCGGACAAGACTTACAGTCTGGACTCGAGGGATTTCAGTCATGATGCTTCGATTTGGAGAGAAAAATCCAGGAATTGTTCAGAGGGTTCGACGTGAAGGTGAAGCACATTGTTAAAAGGACTGTATATGTTGCGTTGACCCCTCTTCTGTCTTCCTCGTTTGATGTTGAGCTTTGGAGAAATGAGATGGTACGTGGCCCTCTCCTTTTTCTTTCCTTCCTCCCTTCTCCTCATTTCCTCGTCCTCTACCCACCTTTGCCAACAAGCAGCCAGCGTAGGAGCTTCCCTAGAACAGTGACCCCGTGAAGCGCGGGGGGTTACTTTTGTGAGGCTATTCGGTCTTTCTTCATGTTTCGATCGGTGGCTAGTCCGAGAGCTGCCCCCTCAAGGTCTGGAACGAGCTGCGGCACGGTATCTCCTTAGACAATATTAGGTCTGTTCCAACCCTACCTTTTTGGAGAAGTTAGTCACGGAGGTTATGAATGAACAACGACCACATGTCCCTTCTGGTCGGACAGCAACAAACATGATATAATTCTGCGAAAAGACCAACAACTTAACGGTGGATTCTCCAGCCACGGATACTGACGTGATTAATGGAACCGCCGCCGGGACAATACTTAGCTTGGTTTCGGCTCCTCCGCATTTTCCCCAGACTAAGCATGGTCGCTACAGTTTTGGCGCTGCCGATCTAGCCCTCTTCGTGCAAATACGGAGTAGTATGGGCCCAATGGCACGATTCATACCTTCCCAACTGGGTATAATAGCGGTTTCCCCTGTGGGATCCAGAGTTGTCCTCAAATCCCTCCGGTATAATGTAGTGGATTCCCTAGGATTAGGACACTCTGGGATTCCCGGTCCAATTTCCTCCTTTTCAGGCGATAGGCCATCTTTGGTCATAACTCCGGCGGGATGAAGCTCCGCGAGGAGCTTCTAAAAAAATACAAGCTATATAAAACCCTCAATCATTCAGATAGCTAATGGCCAAGTCGAGATTTTATAGCCAGGTCCAGTTCTAGAGAACTATTCTCCCTTGCCTCGCCACAATGCACTTCCTCCGTTTCCTTCCGCTTGCGGCTGCGATCACGGCAGTGACTGCATCCCCCCGGCCAAAGCGACCAGAGCCCTACTCCGAGGTCGTCGTCTTTAACCCGCCAAGCAACTATACCATTCCACGTACCCTTTACGCGCGGAATGAACAGCTATCCAATGGCGACATTCTAGCCACTTGGGAGAACTACTCGCCTGAACCACCGGCAGTCTACTTCCCCATTTATCGCTCCTCCGATTATGGAGAGACTTGGACCGAACTCTCCCAGGTTCACGATACAGTCAACGGCTTTGGGCTCCGCTATCAGCCGTTCCTATACAATCTTCCTGAGCGCATTGGTCGCTTCCGCGCCGGAACTTTGCTGTTGGCGGGGAGCAGTATCCCAACCGACTTGAGCTCGACTGATATTGTCCTCTATGTGTCCCAGGACAAGGGCCGCACATGGAAGTTCTTGAGCCACATTGCCACTGGGGGAGAAGCGATCCCTAATAATGGGCTGACTCCTGTATGGGAGCCATTCCTTCTTGCACAGTAAGCCCAATGGCCGACCCCTTCTTGTTGTACGTCTGGTTACTCAACGAGATTCTAATCGCTGTCTACGAAAAACAGCAAGGGCAAACTGATTTGCTACTATTCTGACCAGAGAGACAATGCCACTTATGGTCAAAAGCTGGTTCACCAGGTCACTGATGATCTCTTCAATTGGGGTCCTGTGGTTAACGATGTGTATGGTTCCTGGTACTTAAGAACAAACAGATAACTAATACGTGACAGTGCCTATCCAACGTACACAGACAGACCTGGAATGCCAGTAATTACCAAGGTAATAATGCTATTTCCCGCATATTAGGTCATTGTCTGACTCAAGAATAGCTTCCCAATGGCAAATATTTCTACGTCTACGAATATGGCTCCTTCTTCAACACCTCTGATTATACGTTCCCTCTGTACTATCGCATCAGTGCTGATCCAGAGGGATTCATTGACGCCGAGCATCACCAGCTTATCTTGTCTAGCGGCACGATCCCAACTTCATCTCCGTTTGTGGTTTGGACGTCGTGGGGAGGCAAGAATGGTACAATTATTGTCAGCTCTGGCACACAGGATACTATATTCATCAACCAGGACTTGGGTGAGGGCGAGTGGACTGAGGTTCCAACTCCCGAGTCGCACAGTTATACCAGGTCTTTGCGTATCCTGAAAGAGGATCCGCGATTCCTGCTGTTGCATGGAGGTGGGGTACTCCTTGGGGAGGAGAACAAGGTTACTGTGAGTCTGATGAACCTGGAGGAAGCCTTGGCTGCTTTATGAGTGTCTGTCAGAAGGAACTCTTATACAAACGAATATATATAATGGGTACAATTACTTAAATGGATCTTTGGAATCTGCTATGGTTGCTACATAGGTACCTGTTCAGAGGCCAATGTGGCAGGCCTTAGGCAGCCTTGGAAGTCACTTGACGAACGCCCCAACTGTCCACTTTGAATTGACTCATAAGCCAACATTCCCCCTCACGGCACAAATCCGAGAATATGGCTCTTCCTTTGATTTGTGCTAGCTCAATATCGCGCCGACGGCTGCCTCTGGTGATGATGGTAGGAATCCACACTTTTGAATCGGTGAAGCGCTCGTCCAGTGAAATGGGGCGGTCGGAGTTGTCCGGTTGGAGCAAATGTTCGAGAAACTGGCCTCCGGATTTCAGCATTTCCCGGTCTTGGGAAATACCGCCATCTTTGCGGAGTTACCCTGAGACGGGACTATCAAAGGAAAAGGGAGATCGGCTTGAGCACGGACAACAGAGGCACCAGTGCTGCAAAGCCCCCCACACAAATTCCAGGAATGTCACTTAGTGCCCTGAGCTCTTAAACCCACTTGGCGATACATCAAGAATTAGGCGACTAATCCGTAGACTCGGGGAGAAGATTCCAATTGAGGCTTGATGGCGCCGCTCTCTCGCTTTGTCCGAAGCATTTTTAGACTTTGATCTGAGACGAGGCGTCGATGCCCAAGATGATACATCAACCCTCGATGAGTTGATGTTGACAAGGCAAACTCACATGCAGTAGTTTCCCACTAACTGAATGCAAGCGAGGCCCTGTGCTGGTGCTAATGCATGGCTGGCGTCCTGTGAAGACCAAAATACCATTATTATAATGCCACACGTTCGGCGTTTAATGGAACATTGATTATAAGCATCACTTTATCGTGATTTCTTTTGCCAGCAATCATTGAACTCCCTGCCCCCCAAGTCTGGACTCCGAGGGACCAGGAGTTATGATTCTCCACGCTAATCGGGGACGCCGGCGCTAAGTTAGGGATCTGGGCAGGATTCAGGATTAACCTTCTACGCTACCGGGACTTACTGCGGAAGGTTTACAACTTCATTTCCTGGAGCTCTCTTCTGCATGGCTTCATGCATCCCGACAATATATCAACGGAGAAGGCCGATCGCAACATCAAAAAGCAATCTATCAGCTGACCGTTGATGACTTGATCTACTTCAGAGTAACGACTGACATACTTCTTCCCATGACTAAATTGCATCCCTTGAAGAGAGTCAGCTTCGGTCGAGTGGCAAATGCATATAGCCAATATGTCGAAACAACTATGCGGTTCCTTGCCGTTGAAAGGTCAGAAGGATGAATGCGCCCAAGAGCATGAAACAAGTCCCTGGAAACCATGAAGATATGGATTCTTCCGGTCTTGCGGTCTGAATCCTGCTCTTCATGGACCGCTTCTCACTCCCAAATTCCAACGGCATGACTAGTCGCCGTATCACATACGATCCTCATTGCAGGACCCGAGAGCCAGGTTAGGGCAGCTCGCCTGAGTCGACAGTTCCATAAAGCCTCCCAACTGTTCCCCAGGCATCTGTGAGGGACTTCGAAGATATGTCCAAAGCTTTATACTCCGAAGTAGAATATGTGGCTGATCGGCCCAATCAACAGGTGTCCCGCGCGCAATGATTGCGCTCCTCCTTCCTGCTCTCTTCGTTTCTTTTTCTCAGATGAGCTAGGATCTTAATCCCTGCTTGGTTGGGCCAGCCGTTCGTCGTTCTCAGCTCCTGCATCTGAAAGCATCCCAGTGTTTTGAGGGTTGCTTGCTCAAAGAGCGCTCAAACTGTGCATATGCATTACGGGTCCACGCCCCTTGGATTTAACAAAATCACTGCTCTCCAGTCATGGATTGGCTATCCATTTATCGCACTTAGCCTATCACTGAGCTAAATACTCGAGAAAATGGAATGGATGCCCGTTTGCCCACTCAATCGAGTACGAAGTGCGCCTTCCTTGATACCTGTACTCTCTCTCGAACACAAGGTTAGCCTAGAGCTGTATCGTATCTCTTTCTTGCTCTTCCTATTGTTTTCCAGGTGCCGCAAGGCCCAATCCCAACCTGGGTCGAACTGAGCAGTCATTTATACACTCTTTGCACAAGGCAACAAAATCAGAGAGTCAACTTCAAACCCTCAGCTGGGGAATATACTGTACATTGTTGCTAGCTCCCAACGTGGGGCTCGATGCTAATGTACGTGAAGGGCTAGGCAATGCCACACACTTACACAGCGCACACACGCACATCTCACAAATAGTACCAGTCTGTTTCCCCAGATTGGCTTGTGGTCCCTCTTTTTTTTTTTTTTTTTTTGTTTTTGCTTGGCCGCAACTTAAGCGCGCTAACTGTGGCGGGATACGATAGTCCGTCGCTGCATCAGCGTCTTCTTCTCTCTTTCCAGTCTTTCCAAGACATTCACTATTTAGGTGCAGACACTCCTTCCAACCATTCCCATGCTACCCCTTAACCACCCCACACCCTCCTACTTGTGTTTTATTATGATACCGAACGCTGTCCTGTCTTGACACTTGTACCCAACAATTGGCCTGTGGTCGAGGTGCCGATCGAAACAACCACAGATGCATACCACCCGCCTCGGTATCATTTGGTTGCAATAGTCACCTCAATAGGATAATGCCCACCATATCCCTGAGGCTGTTAACACCAGGTGCAACGCCTTAGGACTTATCTACCTCAAGTCATTATTCGCTTTTGATCGGTACCTCTGTACATATACCTCTCCACGCTGCTCTTCGTGCTTACCAAGACTTGGACGTCGACTAATTGTCCGAAAGCCTTTATTCTTTCGACATCACCGCTGTCGCCTATCGACGCCTATATGGTTTGTTGATGACTACCTACTCAAGATATCAACACGCCGGCTCTTATCGTTTTCAGCACACATTCGCGCGCACCGCGGATATAGCCGCCCAACCTTGCGAAGACAGTCTTCTCCAGATGTCTGGAACGCCGTTGGAGCAATGGACATATATATCTGACGGCAGATATCCCAACAATAGGACTCAGGTTCCTGATGAAGACTCCCAACCGCAGGTAGCGATTTTGAATCCTCCCTACACGGCACAGGATCCTCCTCGCTTCCTTTTCCCAGGTAGTCAAGGTCAGGAGCCGAGCCATTCTAGACTGCCAGCGCAAGGCCGAGTGTGGGATAGTGGAAGTGATTCGAGGCACCGCTACCCTCCAACAACGACTGGATCTCTTGCGCAATATAGCATCCAGCGGCCGACTGCGTCCTGGAATTTGGAATATGGGCCACCACCGAGCGCCTATTACGAGACATCAAGTCGTGCCCGTGGCTCTGTCAGCTCTGTCAGTCGCCTGAACGATGTGGATTCCCAGTAATAACCCCCTTTTTTTTTTGGTAATACTCTATGCTACTCAGGATATATCATGTCAGCATTTGTTTCCCGCTGGTTCCCCTTCAGTCACTGGCCATGTCAGTTGCCCATGGCGAGTTGTTGACCATAGAACCCGATGATAATGGATCTAATATACGGTGCTCAGATATAGTAGTAGCTCTGCTACATTACCGAGCCCCGTTCATTCCGATAAGAGCCCCGGGATTTACCCCCAAATGACCCCCCTGCCGAATTACCAGCTGCCGATACATCAACGACAATATACGGTCAGCATGCCGTCAGGATTCGAAAATATCCTTCACCATTCACCGACACCTTCCCCTCCTCCACGACCGCGAACCTCGAGCTTGTCCCGTTGCCATCTCCATATCAGACAACAACCGATAGCTGCGCGTGCTTGTGGTGCTGGGGATAGAGATAGACGACCAGTGGATCCACCTCCAATAATCCAGATGCTTCTAACGGACTTTGATCCGGGATCAGAAGAGGACAAAGCGATGATACAAGACCCACGGTTTACTGTAGGGTGCCTCTTACACCCTGTGCACGAATCCCATTGGCGAGGCTCGTCAGATATGGGCTTGGATGACAGCAGTGCTCCCGGCCAATCCACTCCATTGTTGTCAGGGAAAGCTTTTGTCTCGCCCTTTTACGTCGATGAGGAACCAGATCCCGCTACTGCACCAGCGCATCCCTCAAGTGGTGATTACAAGACTGAGGAACAAGGATTTGCCCAGCAATCGCAGGGAGTTTCAAGAACGCCCCCAGCATGCTTCTTTATATTCTCAGATCTCTCCGTTCGAACAGCTGGGATCTACCGTCTCCAATTTCGGCTTATGAATTGGGGCGAGATAGAAGACACGGGACAAGTGGTTCCTGTCCTCGCCGAGGCATGGTCTGAACCTTTCCGTGTTCACCCAGCCAAAGATTTCCCGGGAATGTCGGACTCGTCGATTCTTGATGTAAGACTGAAGGAGCTTGGATTCGTGGAGCTCAAGATAAGAGGGAAGGGTATAGGGAAGGGGCGGAGGGTAGGAAAGAAAGATTCAAAGAACCAGCAGGACTGAAACGCTCTCATTCCACCTCTCTTCTTAAGCTATTTCTAATCATATTCCTCCCTTTGAGCTTTCTCAGGCAATGGTCTGGAATAGATAGCTCTATTCCCGTTGATGCGGACTATGTACTTACGACAGACAGAGTCACGAGGCATTACTATGGAGTACAGATGGGGTGTTTTGGGTGACTGTCGAGAAGATCTTGGAGTTTTGTTAGGTTATAAATATCACAGACCTAGATAGGCGAACTGTCGTAATCAACCATATATACTCCGTATTCACCTTCCGTTTTAGCTAACGAGTGCCTGGCCAGCATTGCCGATATTAACCATGACAATGGTTTTCTTACCAAAAAGTCCATCACATCTAGACCTGTACTTATATATTTCCTTTAAACAAGTGGGTATCAGCGATCAAGAATGAATCAGAGTTCTAGTGGGCTAATCCTGTGCCCATCCATCACAAATCTAGATGCTTCAACGGTAACTGCTCGTCTCCAGGAGTAAACGTCGCTACTAGTCTTTGTAATTGCGTGTTTGAACCGCGTTGCCCTCTTACCATTTCTTGGGCTTCTTCTAAAATGGCGTCCGAGCCCTCGATGTTACCATCCTGTCGGAAAAGTATCACAAGGTTCAGTCCTGAGCGAACACACCCCGCGGCCCAGGCAACACGGTACCACTCCATCGCTAAAGCACGGTACTCAGGTAGAGGACGGGGTCCAAAGTATGATGATATCCTCGCGAGCAAGCCTTTTGATCCCTCCGCGGCCTTTGACCCGGCCCCCAGGCTCGCAGCGCTCTCACCAGGTCGCGGGTGTTGCCGCGAGGAAATGAGAAAGTAAAGATTGGCGAGTTTGCGACTCGCGTCTCGGTTTCCGGCTGCCGCCGCTTGGCCCATGTATTCTTCGTACTTTTTGAAGTCACCTTGTTGTCTCATGACGTCGGCGTACAGTTTTAATGCGACTGGGTCTAGGTAATCTACCGCTCCGCGACGTAGGACTTCTACTTCGTCCTTGCTTAGTTCGCCAAGGGACTCATCTTGGTCGTAGCCACTTGACTTTCTCCCGGTAGTCCCCTTCGATGCACCCTTCAACCATAGATATAGCTCCCAAGGCGGCTCGATTCTTGAAGAGACCGTCAAATCTTTATTTGCTTTCATCTCCATTCGAGTCGGTTGGATCCGCTGCATCACCTCCTCGACGAGCGCAAGAGCCGGTGTAAATCTCCTTTGTAGACCAAGCACCTTGGCGTGAATGAGCATAGCGGGCAGGTCGCGGTTGTCTATGCCTTCGGGGTCGGACCGAGTAGCGAGCCTCTGGATCTGGTCAAGGAAAGTGGTGCGCGCAGGCGAGGTGGTGGATGTAGCGTAGAGGACGCTAGTTTGGTCATGGCAGCCGCGGAGATATTGTGTTGCTGTGAGAAAGAGCGCCATACGAGCGCCGGCGAGGGTGCATGCTGTAATAACCCAGTGGGCCAATGTCTTGTCGTCGCGGGTTATTGCGCGGCCAATTTCAAAGATGGTATCTACGCCAAGTCCGGAATCTACATATCTCATTTGCCCCGTTAGCATCGTTATAGACAGCGAAGAAGAGGGGGAAGAGAAGAGAAACCATACTTCTCGCGATCTCATCAATTCCTTCCTTAGACGGCGACCGACTCAACGCGTTCTCTAAGAGAGCTTTTGTGACATTCGTGAACTTGCTCGGCGTGACAGATTTATCAATTACGCCATCTTTCAACATTTCGGTCATGAGTCCCAGTCCGGTCTTCTCAAGGATTCGCAGTCTCGAATTGAGGGTGTCTTCTGAGCCAAAGCCGGGCCGGTTGGGGTGGGCATCTCCAGGGAATATTAGTCTAGATCTTTGAACGGTATTTGGACGTTGTTGTGCTCGTTGCGCGGCAGGGGACCGAGCTGGTGCGGCGTAGGAAGAAGTGGTAGAGTGGAATGGTTGTTGGTTACTGCGGCTGCGAGGAAGGTGGTTGTCAATTGATCGCATAGCAGATGGACGGAGTCGTGTTGTGATGAGTATATTGGAGCGACACTGTCGTGAGCTCCATTTCTGGAGGGTTGGAGGGCGTGTTCGGGACATTGGTTGTTTGAGTTGAGGGAGAAGCCGGGTGGACTTTGCGGCGGGAGAAATTCCTCGGATGCGAATGGTCTGGCTAACTGATCAGACCATTGTAGAGTACAGTACCTCCAAACCAACGAGCAAACACGATGTCATCTTACAATCTATGGGGCAGAAGTTGATCCTACCACGATAAACAAATCTAAATAAATAGATGACAGATGATAATGTACATTCGCTGCCTACCTCCCGCTCTCCGGTCAAGTTATCAGAACACCTTCAGAAACGAGATCAGATATATGACAAAAAAAAGAAGAAAATCACATCCACCAAAAAGCGGGACGACAGCAGCAGTTGAGGGATAGCCACATACAGGCCAATCCCTCAACTACCTCCGCCCTAGAGGTCCAAGGGCGGAAAAAAGACCCTAGGCTCTGTGGTCAGGGACCCGGCACTCGACCTCACGCAGAATTCCCATAGAAGCCCAAGTCTACTCCATGATGGCCTTACCTCCCACAGCCTTGAGGGTCTCGATGATCTTCTCAGCCTCCTCCTTGGGCACAGACTCCTTGAGCACCTTGGGCACAGACTCGACGAACTTCTTGCTGTCCACGAGCGACAGTCCAAGCAGGGTCTTGACCTCCTTGATAACCTTAGCTTTAGACGCAGCATCGATAGCCTCGAGTTTCAGGTTGAACAAAGTCTTCTCCTGTGGCGGGGGGGCAGCCTCCTCTTCTTCAGCAGCGGCAGCAGCGCCGCCAGGGCCGGCACCCGGGGCCATGGCAAAACCGCCAACGGGGAGGTCGGGGATGTTTAGGCGAGACTATGAAGAGACCAACTTTTAGTACAAGAAGCGATAGTATGATCATGATTGAGGTGCGTATGGGGTGGCACTGGGACGATTGATACTGCTATGCGTGTGTATCTATTCCTCTTGGTGTAGATGTGTATGCAAGTGGGTAGACGCACCTTCAGGCTAGCAACGAGATCGGCCGTTTCTAACAAGTTCAATTGGCTAATTTGGTCGACAATCTGGGTGATCTTGGGGTTTGAAGGAGCAGCAGGAGTGGCCTCTGTAGACTGCCATCTCCGACGGAATGTCTGCTGATATGTAGCGGAAATGCGAAGGGAAGCGGATGGGCGGACGAGCTGTCTGCAGCATCGAGCTGCGGTCTGGGCGGACATTGACATGGTGGAGATGTAATTGGAGCTGGACCGGAAATACAAGGGTAGAAAGAAGAAGACAGGCGGCGAAAGGGATCGTTCAACTCGACAATTCTCGCGGAAAGGCCCAACTGAAAAAGAAAGTCGACGCTGGGAAAACCTAGTCTTATCACGTGATCACCACCAAGATACCATCCCAGGAATGAAGAACCTCTAGCCATGAGAAAACACAACATGATTGTTTGTTCATGTCTCCAATATAAGAGACTCTACGCATGCATAACTGTGCGATTTATTTAAATTTAAGATTTAAAGAACAATCGCTGGCCTTAGTAGCCAAAGCAATGCACTAACCCCTCCACCTAGTATTATAGAAGACCTAACTTTCTCATCTTTCCCTCAAATGGCGTATCAATACATTATACATGAAGGTATAAACAGCATTACAATCTGAGAGCACTTTTCAGCCGCCTTATCTGACCACCATGCTGCTCCGCCGTTGCTCTTAGCAAGTCTACGCACGTCTGGTGCTCCTCTTCATAGTGCGTCTCTGCTCCTTTTCACGCTCACGGTCGAGGTACTTGCGCTGCTCCTCGGCAGTCATGCCACGGAGGGTGCGCTCCCTCTCCTCCTTCTTCAACTTCTCCGCCGCCAGCTTGCGCTCTTCAGCCTTTTCTTGCTCGTCAATGCGGCGCAATTTCTTGATCTCCTCCTCGCGAACGTTCCTAATCTTGCGCATCACTTCGGGGCGGAAATGGCCGAGAGAAACGAGCCTGTCCGGGAATCGAAGGAATTGATTGAACAGGAGCAGGGAAGAGGCATATCCGGCAGCGGATGACGCAAGGTTCAAGCACAGTTGAACGCGCTTCCGAGGGGCCGTTTCCTCAATCCTAAGGATTAAATGTCAAAAAAAAAATGCTCGCGCACCGTAATCAGATATACGTACTTGGTAGGCTTGTCAGTCGGCTGATCAGTAACAATGAGATACTTGAAACTGTTGCCCGCCTGCTCCACGGCCTGGATCAACTCAGTAGTGAGGAGGGTATCGGTAATTTCGGCGCTCTCCGTCATGACAGTCACCCACTGGGGTAGCTTCGCATTGTCCTTGGTGAAGGTCATAGACGCATCGTATCTGTCATTTCGGAAGTTCTTCATCTCATTCTTGTGCACAATCGCCCAAATAAAGCCATCGTGAGTCGAGTTGTTCACCTTCAGAGAGGACGTATCCTTGCCCGGCACAGGAACCAAATCCTTTTCCTTCCCATCGAAGGTGTAGGCGGTAGCCTGGTAGGTCTCCTCCGGGGCGGGCCAGCTGTCAAAGAAAAACGCAAACACCTGATCCATCCAGTAGGTCACCGGGTTGGCGCGCTTAGGCATTTTGATCGCAACATCGAGGAATGCGACGTTCTGGCGACCAGTTGCGTAGGCCGTAAACTCCTGGGCAGACTTCTCCTTCAAGATAGAGTCGGTGCCTGCGATTTCCACAGACACGGCGTCGTCGGATTTTTGAGTGACGTCAAAACCAACAATTGCGAACTCGTTCCGGAGAGCAGAGGCATGGGCAGTGGCCCACTCCTTGGCCCGTCGTCGATTTTTACGAGTCCCCCAGAAGTGGAACAGGACAATCAATAGGATAATTGGCATGACCATAGCTTCCTGCATGAAATCCTTTGGGGATGTGCGCTCCCAAACCCGGTACCATTTCGTGTAAGGAGCGGGACTAGTCCCGGTCTGACCCAGCGGCGTCGAAGACGAGTCCACGATAGGGGCAGGAGACGGCTCAGGCGCCTTGACGAAGTCGGCAAAGTCTAGCCAGCAGAACAAGTATTAGCCAGGACAGCTTTCAGGGTGTTGCATTGTCGGCTAGAAGCAAGCAAGGCGCGACACTTACCACCATCCTCGAGTGCGGCGGAACTGGGCCGGGAGCCAAAGACGTTCTTGAGAACTCCCGCCATTGCGAATGGGCAAATCGGGAAAAGGACGAAAGGTTAACCAAGGAGTAGGCTGTCGCGATGCGTGAAGCTGCAAACGTGGCCTGGGGGGGAGGAGAAAAGAGAGGGAAACCCGGGGCGATGGGGGAGGCAAGTTACCTGTTGGTTCGGGTGGCATAATTAATTGACGTTCGCCGCCAGAGCCAGATCGGAGAGAGCCTAGCTTGGTGGAGCCGTAAGCTCTCGTTGACCATTGACACCATGGCCAAGACTGATCGAGATATGGAGTTGCGAGATAGAAAGTTGATGATGAAGAAAGCCTTAATTAATTGCTATGAAATTTCCATCCTACAAAGTTCCATGCAGGCCGATCCACGAAGTCCTCCCTTTTCTTAGTTGCCCTAAGCCATCTGCCACTCAAAACAAGAGACAATGCCAGGCGAATATCACAGGAACAAGCGCGTGAAAATAGTGAGAGAAGTGGTATCCTGCACAGAATAAAAAACACACACAATCAAACAGGAGTAAACGCCAGAAGAATTTTTAGCAGTACAGCCCTCGAAGAAATTCTAACACGCTCCGAATAAAACTTCAAGATCCTCATCTGAACCAATAGAGATTAAACCCGATAGAGTCGTAACAATCGTTAGATGTCCCAGGCCAGCTGGCTGACAAAAGCAGAGACGAAGAAGAAAAGAGTGTAAGGGAGGGGACGGCGGCGATAAGCAGCCTAGCGCAATCAAGCGCTCGAACATAGTACAGATATTTCAATGGCCATAGGCCGGGGGAGGGGTTTCCTCATGGCTCAGGCGGTCCCAGAAAGGATTGCAGGAACTGGCGCCGGACAGTTTCTCTTCTCGCATGCGGCGCGCAATTTCCCCTGCCAGCCTCTCCACCAAGGCTTGATCAACAGCATTAGAGCTTATCTTCTCCTCGGTAAATGGAAGGGCAGTAGAAGGTAATTGTCTCTGAAACTCAGTATCAGGCTTCTCGGGGCCAATGTGCGAGCGCATTGTTCCCCTTGGTGTTGCGTCCAAATCGATGGCATCAAAAGCCCCGAGGGTTTCAGTAGAAGACGAAGGTTCCCCAGTTTGACCGTAGAGGTCGGTCAAACGGCGAGGACCAGGTCGCGATACACTCAGGCGGTGTCTTTCTGGCACAGCTGGAAGGTGCAAGCCGGTCTCTGGGGAAAGAGGAGGTGTCACTGGGTCATCTACCTGCTCCCTCACGATGGGCAGGGGAGCTGAGTACACAGATGGAGCACTGGTGGATTCGGTAAAGGCGCTCTCATCGCTCACACTCGCGGCATCATCAGTGGTCCTGGGACGCCGCAAATCCACAACGCGCTTCTTCCGCTTTCTCGAGTGCGCCTTGGAGTGCCGGCTGGCTCCCATGCTTAAGCCGTAGCTGCTAAAAGTATGTGTGGAGGTTGTGGATCGTGTTTGCGATGATACCATGCTGGCGGTATCTGGGAAAGACGACATGTTCCCAATCTGGGAATGGGTGCGGGAGAGCGCAGGGCTTCCTGGGGGCATGACGCTTGCAGTAGTATCCCCTGCATCGGATGGAGACGTCCATGCGCGGTACACAACCTCCCGGATAGAGGGGGTAAATAGCGATAGTGTCCGCTGAGAATCGGTGAGTGCACCGAGCCGCAGAAGGTTTTTTTGGGAAAATAACGAATGGGTCTCGACCGAGGAGTCAAGGGATAGCGAAGCAATCTCCGATTCGTTTAGTGCATTGCCCAAGGCGTCCACTGGATCCTGCGGAGGGCTAGCCAAGGGATCTTGCCCAGGGCCTTCCGCAGTAGTAGCGGTTGCTTGGGTCTCCAGTTCCTCCCCAACCCGATATTCCGGAACCCACAAACGGAGCGAAAGGCGATGGATTATAGCGGGGAGTTCGTCCATAAACAGAATTCGGAGTTGGCCTTCTATTTCCTTCTGAAGAAAGTCGCGGACGAAAGGGATCGAGTCAAACGTCGATGAAACCTTGAGCGATTCCAGTGGATCGTTCCGAAATACCACCGTGATTCCTTTCTGCTTTGAAAATACCAAGACCACGAAGCCGGAGAGTTTGAAATCCGATAGTGTGATTTGCAGAGGTATGGTGAGCGGTGTCCTAATTTAAAGCAGCAAGTCAGAATTTGCGTTCTTCTTGAATGTCCCGCGGCTACTCACGCTGCAGCAAGCGGTAATGGCGATGCAAAGGACGGTCGTGTGAGAAGATAAGTATTCAGAGGATTTGCTTGGACTCGAGTCTTGAGAGTTAAAAAAGCATCGCCGGCATAGGACATTTTGAAGATGCCTCGAAACCGATCCTCCGCAAGATCCCCGATCTCCAAAATCTCCAGCTCGGGCGGAATAGATCCAAGATTGAGTTCCGTGACAATGATATCGTCGACAATAATCGGGGGTTTTGGCGACTTATTGAGAGCCGCAGTTAGAAGGTCCTGCGCGCGGGTGTAAAAACTCGCGTCCGCGGTCAGCGGCGACCAGTTGAAGTTGAACGCCATCGCAGGTCATTTGAGGTTAACAACTCAACGAGCAACACATCAAACGGGCCAGAGGGGATGAATGCGATAGTCAGCCTCGAAGGCGCTGATGAGGTTGACGAGGAATGAGGCGATGGCGAAAGGGACGAGGCTTTCTTTCTCTTGTGGGGGCGGCGATAAGAAAAAGGGAAAAAGACGGGACGAGAGGTCCGAAGAATCACAAGCAGCAGAACAAAAGAATGAGGCAACCCTCGCGTGATTGACGCGCCGAACTTGATGGTCCGACGAGATTTTTCGAGGCGATACTGTTTTGTGTTTTGCTCATTCAGAAACTATTATCTACATTAGAGAGTTTCAAGTTCATAAGGATCGCGTGCTTCTTTGACTGTAGGAGTTTCCTCGGACGGAGCAACGGTAAGACGTCACTGTGCAGAGCCTTCAATTATGGAGCCTTTCTCCTGTATCCACGCGCCAGCCAAAGGGTATCTTATGATTCACGATCGACTCAGGCGCCATGACATCTCTCCACCTCCATCCGGACTCCTCCGAAAAGGAAAAGTAGGCGGATTACCTCTGCTCCGGGTTGACTCCAGCAATACGGAGTAATGCAAGCTAAACTGAATTAATCCGGGAGCTTTACTCATGGTGAATGTGACTATGGAGTATAAAATACAAGTAATAATTCCCCGTGTTTTGGACATATCCTGACTCCTGAGCTAACCCTGTTTCAACCTTGGTCTCCTTGATTTCATCTCAGCTTGAACTTTGGAACCATGTTTCTTGACATCCCACTTTTCTGGAGCACTACAACCCCTTGCGATTATTGATCTTTCCATAACTATTACGCACTCAGAGCAACCCCATGGCTTCAAATTCCCACTTTAATATCGGCCTTCCAAAAATCCATGCGAACAAGGGGAACAAGTGCGTGCCGCCGACCAATGACTTTATCATAGGGACCTGGCACGTAACTCACTCGAGTCTGCCGCTTTGGAAGGGGAAACGCAACATCAATATCACCTACAAATTACTCCCCTCCAACTCTTCTGGTACATCATTAATCGACGACCTTGTCCAATACCAAGCAATTGGTTCTGACAAGATCAAATCTGTTCATGGCGTTGACACCCCGTCTCCGGGTAATCAAGGCGCTTGGGATTGGCGAGGCAAAGGGTGGCTAATGATCGCAAGCTCGCACTGGGAATGTCTTGGCTTTGGCCATACAGATGACAATAACCGCTGGATCATTACATACTTTGCCAAAACCCTCTTCACGCCTGCTGGCATAGACATATATTCGCGCAACAAAGAAGGACTCTCGCAGGCAACCATTGATGGAATACTCCAGGCTCTCAAGAATTTCGAAGTAGAGGAATTGACAAAGCTAGTCAACGATATTTTTTCGATCCCACAGAGCTAACTCATTATATAAACTTCAAGTTGAAAGGCCAGAAGTTGTATCTACCTCATGATCTCAGAGAACAGACAACAATGACATGACTGACTAGTATGCGTTACATAAGCCATATTTTCTCGGCTCCCCAGCAACAAGCATTAGTCCGTTTTAGGAAATAAATCAATAACTGGCTCCAACCAGGCACGTCACCTCGACTCGGTCAACTTCAAATTGGCTCTGTCAGCGTTATCCCAAATCTTCTGAACGGCGGCTAGGTAATTAAACCACAACATTATTAGAGACGGTTTTTCAATTTCATACCATCAGTCATGGCGTCAGTGTACCCACAGGCGGTCGCCAACCTCACCCCACAACAGGGGAAAGCAAGCAGCACACAGACTTTCGGGAAACGGAAAGTATACGGCAAGCGAAGGGCAGATGCGCCAAGGGCAGTATTTGAGCAGCGAAGCCCAGCAAGAGTTACGGAGATCCGAGAAGTTGGGGGAACTCAAGATGCTTTCGCCAGCCTCGAGGCAAACCTGGCTAGAGTCCGAATTACCGATACAACAGGTGCGGGAGAGGATGAATGGGGGAATGATGATCGCGAGACCATTGGTAATGCGACTGAAAACTCAATATATACCGTCGACAAGACAAACGTGCTAGCACAGGAACCGTTTGCAGATTCGACGCCAATCGAGCAGCCCTCCCCAAAAAGTACGCCGATTGCTCCGAAAAGATGTCAGACAATGGTTGAAGTGAGGTTAACTCCAGGAGTCATCCCCGGTGAGACTTGGGGACAGGTGAAGGAGTCACCAATAGAACCATCAAGTTCTATGTCAACCTCGAGGCGAAGAACAGGAAAAGCCAAGCCTTTACGCCGTGTTTCATCTGACTATATCTCCAATGGCAATGCGAACTCCTATGTTCGTGCTATTCTGAATGAAACGCTGTCTCCGGTAGCAGCACAGGGCATTCGGAAGTTTGATGCTTGGGCTGCGCGAGCAGGCGAAATGTTAGAGGTTGTGAAGCTGGCAGAAGGCTCCTACGGAGAGGTATATAAGCTCAGGCTACGAGAGAATATATGTCAAAAGGGGACTTCTAAGTCAAAGTTGGCGCGCCTCAGGGCATATGGTGATGGTGTTTTCAAGGTTGTTCCCTTGCGAGCACAGAGCGGTCCTGGTTCTAAGAAATTCACCAGCATTGATGAAATCGTGGCGGAAATTAAGATGTTAAAGTACCTGGATCCCATACCAGGATTTGCTCGGTTCAGAGAGATCCATGTCGTCCAAGGAAGGTTTCCAAAGGCGTTCCAAGAAGCCTGGGATCAATACAAGAAAACGAAAGACGACTGCCTCAACCCGAACCCGTCAAGCAAGAGAGCCTATCCTGACTCGCAAATATGGGGAATCATTGAAATGGATGATGCCGGTTGTGAACTCGAAAAGTCTTCTTGGTCTTCAATTTTCCAAGTCTACGATATATTTTGGGGTGTCGCAATGGCTTTGGCTCGCGCTGAAGAATATGCGCTCTTTGAGGTAATCCCCTCCCCAATCACTTGGCCCAATCTATAATTTGACAATGAAATAGCACCGTGACCTCCATCTGGGGAACGTTTGCATTCGGAGCACCCGATCAGACGGCCGCATGGATCCACCGTCCGACTCGGAGATCATGCGTCGCTCATACTCGAGTGGTTTTGGGCTAAGCAAATTAGAGACAACGCTCATCGACTATTCACTCTCGCGGGCTGAGCTGGTAGTCAACGAATCTTCGGAGCTTGTAGAGGTTACGTCCTCAGATCTAGATAGAAAGCAGATTTTTGATGCTATTGGCCAGGACGAAGATGATGCTTTGCTGAGAGACACATACCGACAGTACGTGAACAACCCCTTCCCTCCCAAATCCCCTGTTCCAAGGAAAGCAATACGGATATGCGCTAACTTTAAGCCCAGTATGCGTGCTCAGTTATATCATGGCAATCCTCTCAAAACAGAAAAGACACCGAATGTCCCCGGGATCTGGGCTGAGTATGCCCCGCGGACGAATCTTGTTTGGCTTCGGTTCCTTCTCAAGATGCTGTTGAAGAACAAGAGGCGCGAAGCTCAAGATTCTGCAGGCCAGATCACGCGACAGCCTCTTGCGCCATGTACGCCGAATAAAGAGATTAAGAAGATGGTCAAACCAGGCAAAAAGCGCGAGACTGTCCTTGAGTTGCGACTTGCTGAAGAAGCTCAAGGCCGGGCTTCCCAACTCAAGCAAACTCTACAAGACAGGCTAAATGCCATTCTTGAGCTCTTGGACCTTGAACATGGACACGAGGACATGTGCTGCGCTGCAGACCTTGTCGCTTTCGCTCTTGATGCCCAGTGGCTGGACGAGAGGGATTTTTCCTTTGTAGAATAGATAGAGTACCTGGTTCTTTTAGGGGCTCGGACCTCACTCATAGCATGGCGTCGTGTTTGTATAGAAAGCATGGTTTTGAAGCATTTCTTGGGGTCGGAGATCTTGCCTACTGGGCTGCAATGATATTTCGTTGGACATTTTACAAATGGCGTTGATTAAATCCCAGTAAGTCAAAGCCGATCGAGAAGGAACATTCCTTTAAATGCTATATATCTATCTGCCGTTAAAAATGCTCCTTAACATCACATAAAGTACCCGAATCTCATATCCCGAAATTTACAGTCCGTCAACCAAAATACAAAATTGCCTGCTGTGGCTCTTATTTTATAGATGCATCCCAATACCCCAGAAATACACATGCAAATATTTTCTCATGTACCGGAAGCGAAAAAGCTCAGGAGACTTCCCGCAGCCAAACCACCCACAAGCATAAGGCTCATAAATCCGCCAGCAGGTTCACGCTCTTCCGCAGAAACCCAGTAACCAGCACCCATCATACAACAGCTCGATAGGTACCCATTCGTTGCGCCGAATAGAAGCTGCACGATGAAGAGGTAGAAGAAATCGCTCTCTACGGTGGCGCCTCGCCCGCCAATATTGCAGAGTTGGTAGAGGGGGATGAAACCAGCACGGCCGATAGAAAGGGCCAGAAGTGCCCAGGGACGATGAGCCAGTGAGTAGCGTGGGTTGATGACTAGCATTCTCGCAAGGAGGTCGCCTATGTTCCAGAACAGGAATGCTAATGGGATGAACGCGGATGATTGGAAGAGGCGGGAGGCATCGGACTTGTCACGGACAGACTCAATCTGAGAGGTATAGACAGGAAATACCATTGTTACCACGAAGCACAAAAATATCGAGATGGCGGGGAGTCGGAGCCTCGAAAATAAGGTCCAAAGGCTGACGGTCTTCGTAGGTAGTAGTTCATCGTTATTAGATGATTCCGAGTTATCATCAATTATGTGCAGGGCCTGGTGCTTAGTGAGCCAGACAAAGGCGACCAGTGTCAGGGACGAGACTCCTGTCGCGGTAATGAAGCAGGCGAAGGCTGATTTCCAAGATGTGTCTGGCGTCTGTTCTTCTCCCTGTTCCGGAACTGCCAGGCCGGAGAGCATCTGTGCCAGACATGGTAAGACTCCTGCTACACCCTGGCCGCTCATGATAGCCTGAGTATATTCCTCTCTTCCGAAGCCTGAAACATACGCAAACACTCCATTCTGATTGATCCCCGTCGCCATACTGGCCCCAAAAACCATGACCATCAGTAACCCGAAGTATACCATCACGGAGGCATCTTTCAGCACAATCGTAGAGAACGCGAGTAGCGTGAAAACAGCCATGTTGATCAGCAAGGATACTATAATTCGTCTCGGATACGATGCCGATTGTTGCACCTTGGCGAGCACAAAAGAGGATGTTAGGTTGGTGACAGTAGATACCGTTAGTATAGAGGACTGGTAATGAGTTGTTGCCCATGTGTTTGATTGAAAACGCTGACGAAAGAATGGCGCTGCAGCGAGGAACATATTCCTGTATAAAGGTGAACCGGTTAGAGGTATTCAAACCAGCAGAGCTGTTTATGGAAGGACGTACCATGCCCATAACATGGACACACCCAAGATAAAGAAAACCCAGTATACAGGCCTAGAGAATGGCAACCTAGACTGGTCCTGAGAAGTAGGAGAGTTCGGTTCATTCTCAAAATCCGATCGCTCTTCGATGGGCTCGTAGGCCGCAGCTGGAGGTGAGAGCCACTTCCGAATGCGATCCATGATGGGAGGAGCGAAGGCTACGATTTTATTAACAGAATAATATGGAGAACAAAAAAGTGAAGGCTTCAGCCCATCCTTACATATGCTAAATGCTGTTCTGAGACTCAAGCAGTCGGCTTGTTGAGAAGATGGAGGAGTCAAGTGCATCCGATAAGCATGCCCAGGCAACGCCAAGACGAGATGTCACGTTCTCGACGATGGCTCCCGTGATGGCCCAAAGAGCGATGGCTTCTAATACTTTTATTCGGGAATAGAAGCTGGTAGAGGTGAGTATTTCTATTAAGTATGTCTATGCTAATAGTTACAGTGAGGAATCAGACCGGACAAAGCATCTAGGAATCCGAAATCCCCATACACTGCGAATGTGCTACTGTCATATACAGATATATCCGCACTCACCAGCCTCGGAACGATATGAGTGCAGGCTCTAGGCTATGTAACAATGCAAACAAAAGAGGATAAGACAGAGGTAAAGGAATATGTCGTGTTAGAAGAGGATAAGGTTTGGCCACGAAAACAAGCAGTCTATCGTGGTTGCTCGGATTCATGGTTTGCCTCTTCTTCCGGCTGTACTTCCCAAGGCTTTTCTTGGGCTTCAGGGTCGACGGATGGGCTGACCGGTGGCTTCGCATCACCGCCGTTCAACTGCCACTCCATAAGTTTTGTGAAGGCGCCACCTGGGCGCGCACTCAATTCGTCGTAAGTGCCTTGCTCAGCAACTCTTCCGTCTGGGCCAAGGACGATGATTGAGTCAGATCGCTTGATAGTAGAAAGTCTGTGAGCAATGCTGATAGTCGTATTGTTACCGCGAAGCAGTGCTGCAAGCGCGCTGTTCACTAGGGTTTCCGATTCAGCGTCAAGAGCAGACGTGGCTTCGTCTAGAATCAGGATGTCAGGATCCTTGATGAGCGCCCGAGCAATCGCGATTCGTTGTTTTTGGCCCCCAGAGAGTTGAGCCCCGCGAGGCCCTACTTGAGTATCAAGACCGTCCGGCTAGACCTCGTTAGTACACTCACAACGAATCCGCCCAGGTGCTAAACTTACAAAATCGCTGATAAACTGGCAGTTGGCTTTTCTTGCCGCTGCGACAATTTCAGATCTACTTGCATGGGGACTTCCATATGAGATATTCTCCGCGATGGTTCCGGAGAAGAGCACAGGCTCCTGGGCGACAACGCCAATCTTTCTGCGAAGTGACTTGGCATTCATCGATTTGATATCCGTGCCGTTAATCAAGACCCGTCCTTCAGTGGGACTATAGAAACGCAAGAGTATTGACGCAATGGTGGATTTCCCCCCTCCTGATGGGCCAACAATGGCGACATTCGTGCCCTGTGGAATTTCAAAGTCCAAATCTTTGAAGATAGGAACGGCAGGCCTGGTCGGGTAACTGAAAGAGACGTTTTGGAAGCGGATAGGGCCACGAGCAGATATGACCTTGATACCCTTGGTTGGAGAGATTGTCGGGTGGCGGTCTTGCAGCTCGAACAGTCGACTTGCTGCTCCGACACCCTTCATCAATTCGGAGTAGAAACTAGACATTCCGAACATGCTAGAGCCGGCGTAAGCCGTGTACATCAGGAAAGATGTTAGCTCTCCGATACTGATGGCGCCGGATTTGACCATGCCACCTCCAACATAGAGAAGCGCCAGAATTGTCAAATTTCCCATGAGCCCCGTCTACCACTCGTTAGATCAGTCTCCTAGGAGCATAAGGGGTTGATACATACAGAACTAAAGAAATTTGCGCTGATAAACGATTCTCGTTTCCCAAGGTCGAAAATCTTCCGTACTTGGCTATTATACCGGTTGACCTCGAGGACTTCGCCGGCGAATGATTGGCTCGTCTTCACGTTTCCTAGCCGCTCTTCTGCAATCTTGGTTAAAGTTCCCAGATTTTTCTGGATCTTGCGGCTCAAATTTCGGATGGCTCTCCCGTAAAAGAAGGCTCCTAGTCCAATTGGAGGAAGCAGCAGTGCCAGAATGCTGGAAAGTTTGAGGCTGACATACGCCATCATACCGAAGCCAGCCGCGCCACTAACGCCAGCTCGTAGTCCGTCTGATAGATTTTGCGTAATACTCTTGCCAACAATTATGGTGTCCGAGCCTAAACGTGAGATCAGATCACCGACCCGATTCGCATCAAAGAACTCTGCATCCTGTATAAAGGTCTGGCGGAAAAGTCTCGAGCGAAGTCTGGCAACAATACGCTCGCCCACAATCCTCAGGACGATGATACGGCCGTAATTAGCGGCCGCACCGCAGGCGAGAATTCCGGCAAGGGCGCCATAAAATACTGGAGGGCTCAAGCCAAAAAGCTCATAACCGCCATCCTCTGAAGCTTTCGTGGATGCATCTAGAATTCTACCAATAGAAAAAGGAAGCGACATGGTGATCGAGGAAGAAATTAGCAAGCAAATAAATGCAAAGCCGAGCTTCTTTCCCTCTGGGCGCGCAATGAGCAATAGCCTCCATACTTCTCTGAACCCGGACTTTTTCCCGCCATTGCCATCTTTCGCTAGCTTCGCGCGAAGGTTCACCTGTGCCGCTTGTGCTGCCTTTTCCGACAGCTCAAACCCCTGATCAATCTCATCGTCTTCTTTGTTCTTGCTCTCAGCGCGCGAAGTCTTCGTCGACTGCCGGGGCGGCTGAGGTTCTAAAAACCGTCGCGTGTGGGAAAACTCCCGAAGCTGTTGAATTGTTCGAGAGCTCGAACGTAGGCGGCTTCTGGTGTCTTGATGTATTGCATGCGCTGGTTTATGAATATGGTTGGTAAGAGGTATTCTGCGACTCGGGGATCCCGAATATGCCGAGAACGGCCGGACAATGGTAGCATGAGGATCACGTCTGAAAGAAGCCGGAAAGGTTTCAGAGTGGAAGCTCCTTAGAGCGGTTCCATCTGCTGGAATTGTCCGTTTTGAAGGAGCCCCTGCAACCCAGGATGGTCGTATCCTGAAGCCGCGCATTTCGGAGATGAAGAACCGGAATGAAACGGCTGGTTAGAATGATGCAACAGTGCTTAAACAAGATGCCATGTCCCGCTAACAGGAGAGGAGTGTTTTCAAGGCACTCATGGCATAAATGGAAAGGGGGTCAATCACGTTGCAAAACAACAGGAACGCCTCGCACTTGTGAGATTGACCAGATGCGATCCTGCCTCAAACCAAAATCCCAACAGCGTTCGGAACGAGATCGGAGATCCTGGGATTTTGCCGCATATTACCGCCTGGCACAAGCCTTTGATGGAAGCGGATCGAGAGCCATCGAGAGCTTCGATTTGAGCCTCGTTATTGGCACGTTCGCTTACTCTTTGAGATCGAACGAATAAAAAAGGCCTTCAACAAGAAAGCCTTGATAACTCATCGCTCCTCTTACCCATATCTTTTTTCTCGCCTCGGGCAGAACAACTGCCATCTTTGTTTTTACCCCACGTTCCACCCCTCTTTCTATACTTCTCATTTCGAAATGGTGCTCGACTACAGCAAGTGGGACGCTCTGGAGCTTTCGGACGACTCGGACATTGAGGTACACCCGAATGTCGATAAACGGTCATTCATACGAGCCAAACAAGCCCAAATCCACCAACAACGCGAACAACGACGCCGTGAAATACAGACATTGAAATATGAGCGCATTGTTAACGATGGTCTCCTTTCACGCATTGAGAAGCTTCTTGTATCATTTAGAGAGCAGGAAGGGTCAACATCAAACCCAGAGGATGTAATATTCCAAGCGCTCATGGAATTTGCGATGAATCCCGCGGATGACCAGCCCCCGTCACCCCCGGAGGGAGTTCATACACAGGAGAAGGAACAACCGAAGTATTCTCAAATGATGAGCGCATTGGTGGATCAGGTCAAGAAAGAGGTCGAGGAGTCAAAATCTGACAGGCTTTTCCAGGCATATGTCAAGGGTGTACATGGACACAAAGAGAAAGTGCAAGGCTTACAGAAGGAGCTGCTCACAAGGCTAGCCCAGCTTGAAAAGGAGGAGGGTAGCAAAATCACCAGCGAATCGATCCACACCGGTTTCGACACTTCCCACATAGCGAGACCGAAAGCTACGACGTCAACAACACCAAAGACTAGTACGGTTGAGCTTCTAAACCCCATTCCGGTAACTGGAGCTTCCGGTCAAGAAGGCAATGACGACGAAGCTTTTGATGACCCGGACAGCATACAAGCCAGCGTACTGGGCAAGAGATTTGCCAAAATTGACCACAATGATTACCGGGCTCTGCGTCAATTCATTTCAGATCATCCGGAAATTGTCGCGGAGAAAGAAACCGATGGCCTGTTGGTAGAGGCATTCAATAGTCAAATGGACGGTAAGGAGGACTATGCTCGTCAATGTGTTCACCAGGGCCTGTTGCTGCAATATTGCCGCTCCCTTGGTCCGGATGGTATCTCACTTTTCTTCAAACGGTAGGCATATCCATCTTTTCTATTCGTGATGAGCACAGTGCTAACTTTACAAACTATATAGCATCACAACAAGGGAGCACCAAGCAGGAACCCTATTTCGAAATGACGTCAACGAAACCTACAACAAGATCAAAACTCGTGCTGCTGAACTAGCCAAAGACAGTTCAGCATCCAACGACCCTGCTGGTGTGGAGCAGATTCAGCTCCACGCAGTCGACCCAAATACAAAAATTACTATTAACATTCCTCAGAGTGGGAGCAGCGAATCCGTGGAAATCGAAGCCCGAAAGATATACGAGTCGTTCTCTAAAGAACTGCAAAAGGCATTGGCATCAGAATCCCTCGACGAGGTCAACAAAGTTCTCGGGAAAATGGGTGTAGAAGAGGCTGAAGACATTGTTGAGAAGCTAGGGCAAAGCGGCATGCTTAGCCTTGAGGAAGGTATTGTTGACGCAACAACGGAAGAGGGCCGAAAGAAACTAGAAGAGATTGAAGCCGAGGGCAAGAGAGAGAAACAAGCCGACGAGATTGGGGAGCCCGGCGGTGATATAACAGAGTTGGACTGAGAAAAACACTGCCGTCCGGATAATGCAGACATATGTGTATGTGAGTGGGCGCCTTCTTTTACATTCTATGTCACTAGTACATATGTGGATGTTTAGCACGCGGTAGTATTGTCTATATTCCCACTGAGGACATAAATCCGTAAGCGCTCCTGTTAATTGAGCCATCCCAGCAGTATCGCCCCTCTATTAACTCGCGCCTGCAATTTCTGTAGAACCCATGCTTATAGCGACATATTCAAGGAATAGAGTGATGGCATACAAGCTGAAAGAAGTAAAGGGTGCGTTATTTACCTACATAAGTGAAAGAAAGGAAGGAAGGGCCAGAAAATCATGGAATAAGCAGAAAAGAAATACAATCAGACCCCGCCGGCGCCAGGCGCTTTCTCGTCCTTCTTGAGATCCAGTAGTAACTCTCGGAAACGCTCCTTGCCTGATCCGCTCGCACCACCTCTGGTGCCCTTTCCAGAAACATCCACAAGTTTAGCAATCCGTTCCCAGCTTGTTCCGCCAGATGATGTGTTTTCGCGGTTCGCCAGAAACTGCTCCGCTTCAGCGCGGGTCTGAGCACGAAGCTTATCCGTCTTGTTGTTGTAGGACACGTAGAAGTCATCAATATCCTCCCTAGCCTTGGTAACGGTGGCTTCCTTCTTTTCGTTCGAGATCTCGGCTCGTCGTGCAATGTCTGCATCACGTTTCTCGCGCCACTCCCTAAAGCGCGAATGTATAAGGTTAGTAGCCGCGCGGAGATCAATGGAACCGAGAAGGTTTATTCAAATTGCTATATTGTGAAAAAGAGGGTTATTCAGGAGGATAAAACATACCTGACAGGCTCCGATTCCTCTTCAGGAGCCTGATAGCTTGAGTATCCAGTCGGCGGAAAGGGTGCTCCAGTTCCAGTGATGGTGCCGCCAGGTGCAACTTGCTATGAACGGTCAGACATTGTCTGGATTGGAATCTATATCTCCCTGCGAAATCCAATTTCGTACCTCGTTCTGTGTTTCTATCGCAGGAAAAGCAGATTCGAAGCCAGAGATCTCAGGGCCAGCGCTTGCGTGCGTCTCTTCCGGAGCCCCGAGTAGTTCGTCATTGTTGACATCTGTAGAAGCCACTTGATCTTGGGAAGTTGCGAATTGATCGGCATCGTCACCTAGGAGTGCCCTCTCACGAGCTAAAAAGTCGTTCTCGTCTGTGCCATTGGTTTCGATAGCTTCGGTTTGACCTGGTAGCGGGATAATTAGCCCCAGAAACACCCCCAGACCAGTGATGCGGGTAACTCACCTGCGGAGAAGTCCTCCAATGAGGGGAAACGGTCGGCCATGGTGTGAGTGTTGTTATCTGGTCGCAAAATCCAATTATTTGTGAGAAGAAGTTTCTTTTTTGGCAAAAAAGTAAGCGGGGAACGATTAGGAAGCGATGCTCCAGGTGGCTTCTTTTGAGTGTTAGGGAGATGCGATGGCTGAGATACGGCGATTCTGCCCAGCTCAGAAAGCGGTGAATGAGCTCGGACCTAGAGGTGCGACAGAGTGCTTCACTGTTACTCCTTAAGTCAATTCTTCTTCATCTCACTAGTGAATGAATTAAGATCACTCCTGGTGCTGTGCCTGTATTTTGACGAGATAGTCTGTATACCGTGTTGCTTCTGCTTCTCCTGTTGAAAGAGATAGTTTATCCTTGGTCTTTCCGAGCTCGGCGCCGGACATCAAGCGCGAACGGCGAAACATACAACTTTTGATAGCTGATCACTCAGATCAGACGAACAGGTCATTTCTCGGATGAGATTACAATTATGGCGTACACCGACGACTCCGTGAAAGCAAAACTCTCCGCGCTCAATGAGACGCAGGAGGGTATCGTGACTGTCGCGCAATGGGTCATGTTTCACAGGTATTAACCATCAAATTGTATCCATTGTTATTTCTCTAACAGGCACAATTACACTTCCTAGGCGACATGCTGATCGAACTGCACAACTTTGGCTTCAAAAACTCCGCGATTCGCCTGCTCCAAAACGCCTGAACCTGATTTATCTCGCAAACGGTACGTTCTACACATAGAGCCATTGTCAATCCGGAACTGATAGAGAAGCTAGAGGTTGCGCAACAATCAAAGGCACGGCGCAAAGAAGATTTCCTTATTGCGTTCTCGCCGGTTAGTGCTTCGAGCGTGGGTATTTGGATGTTGAAACATGGACTAACACTAGTTAGATCATCGCGGAGGCTATGGCAACCGCATACAAAGGCTCATCAAACGATATCCAACAGAAACTGAGACGGGTGGTCGAGGTCTGGAGGCAGCGTTCAATCTTCGAACTTCCAATTCAGGAGGCCGTCGAAGCTCGAGTTGATGGTGAGACCTACCCAGGTTGCCTCCCGGAAATCCACACGCTGATTCGAATAGAGATCGATAAATCGCGTTCGACCGGCAAGAAGCCGTTGTTGGGCGGCTCGCTATTTTCTAGTTCAAGTGGTTCGACCCCGTCTGAACTACAACCCGTAGTCCCGCTTCAAGTAGCGCTTTCCAAAGCAGCTGTAGCCTCTGGCACATCTGCTACAGCTGCCAATGCCGAGTATGATAAGATGAACGATCCCAACGTTCCATTACCGACTCCTCCCGTGCACGCCGCTCGACTCAGCCAGCTATTGAAAACGCTTGCAAATGCCGAGAGTTCAGTGTCTGAGGTGGTTAAGTCACGCCTTGCCCTCATTGACGGCCTGGAAAAGCTTCTTGAGACCAACCGTACAGCTTTGTCAAAGGAGCAAGCATTGGTTCTCCAACTCCAAAACAAGAAGGCAGAAACTGAATCCAAGAAACGAGATGTCGAGGATGCGATTATGAGAGGGCTTTCTGCCGAGAATACTCCAGCAGCCAACCTAGGAGATTTTGGACAAAGTAGCGAAGGCGTCGCTCGTCCAGAGATTGAAGCTCTTACGCCTCCCCCTGTTGAGGCCATTACCCCTGTTGTTTCACCTAAACAAGAAGCACGAGACTTCGCGCTGAGCCATGAACAAGGAGCCCACTCACTGGGGGGCTTTTCTTTGGGGTTCGATCACCCTGGTGATGATTCCATTCCGGGGCTCTCTCATCCTTCCGCACCAAATACGTTTAGTGAACTCCCGCAAGACATCATGAATGGACTCCACACCAAAAAGAGAAAGGTTGCTCATGGAGAAGAGGATTATGCACAATTCGCGAGTGGAGATCTAGATGCGGACGTTGCAGAACTACTGAACCAGGAGAGCAACCTCCAAAGTTAGCTTTTCTAGTGCTACTTTCGTTTCCTTCAGCGGATATCCCTGTCTATGAACATATCCCGTCCTGATACACTTTATTCTAAGTTGGCTGCTAAATCTTGTAATAGCTATGTTCCATTTGACGGGCTCGAAGATCACGACTTTCATAATTGGCATCATGGTAATTCGAAATTAGACAGCTCCGGATATTTGATGCAGGGAAGGACAAATTTGACATGCGTCCGAAGTTGTGTTCTTGCATACACCACCACAACCTCCTACATTGTTGTTAGTGGATGAAATCCCTCTGTAGGCTTTCATTGGTTGGTTGCTGGGTGATGCCTACTATAGATCGGAAAGCTGTGCCGTGAAATACATGGACAATACAATCACGAGGGACTTGTTGAAATAATAATAATAACCTTGCCAAGGCTATCATCATGGTATCTCTAGAAACAGAAAGTAGCTATCGGTATATATCTGGATCGACCCACTTGCTCTTTGCGACCCGCGTCAATGATGAGGCGGGCGAACGCCTATAGGCGATTCTGAAATCTCGCGGCATCATGGCCAGTGGCTGGTTGTCTGGTTGAGAAGGGGGAGGGGAAGGAGGAGGGGGTTCTGCGGAATCATGTCTCTTTGGTTTAACTAGTAGCACAATGATCATGCCCACCACTAGAAGTATTAAGAGGAGGATGATCTTGCGTTTCGTGGTTCGTCGTTGATAGTTCGTTGCCTGTGCACGATAGGTTAGCTAGGATCCATGGCTATCCATATCTCAAGATTGCGACATACCACATTCAATTCTTTCTCGGCGGATTGAACGTCTGTGTGCATTCGCTCTACGTTGTAGTCGATGCGGTCTAACATGGTGCCCTGGTCGATGACCATCGTCTGTAGCTCGCGGAAGATGTCTGATAGTTCGATAATTCCTTTCGCGATATCGTTGATCTCCCGCTCTCGCTGGAGTATCACGGCATCGTTTTGGCCGGTCATCCGCTGTGTTGTCTGCAAGAGGGTAGTTTGCGAGAAGGATTTGTCCGCATCTGATTCCATTAAAGACGGGTCGGTGTAAGGGTTCTGCACGGGGGTAGGGGAGCGATCGAATTGTGATGCCGAATCTTCGAGACCTCGTAATTCTATCGACTTGCATGTAAGCTAGCTGACGTAAAGCTGGCAGGGTCAGTTTGGGTGGCTCACTTCTTAGGTAGGTGCTTTGTTTCTTCCTGAACCGGGCGCTGGCGTCCTGCACCCTCGAAGCAAGTGATATTTGTATGTTCTTCGCTATTGTCTCATCCCCACTACTCACTCCCCCTTGTTGTTTGGCCTCATGTACCATAAGTTCAATTCTCTGGACAAGCTTCTGACATTCGTGAAAGCCGCGGGTAATTTCTTGGGTATATCGCTCGATCACACGCTCATCCTGTTTCCTTATATCTTCATCACCAAATCCGGGTAAGAGGTGCTTGTGATGCAGCTTATCCAAATGTGCCGACTTCTGCGCAATGTCCTCCAGTAACTCTGTCACCTCTTCTTGCACATCGACCCAACGTGGGGGAAGCACGTCCATTTCAATGATCGCATCGCCATCGTCGTCTATTCCCGTATATTCAGATATGAGTCTCCGGCTTTCTTCAGACTGAGAGCCTACGTCAGTGAACCCATTGGATGCTCCGATATAGCGCGGCTTCTTCGCGGGATGATGTGTGAATGACTGGCGGTAGGATATGAAACTGTCCAAGAATAACCATCAGCATGGACCAGTGTATTACATGCACGTCTGATAAGTGTGGGGAAATACAGATTCGTGCGATCCCGCCACATCGTGGACTATGAACGGCCGCTGGCTTCCCCGGGGGTTCTGGTGGTGAGTGTCCTTTAGGCTGGGGTAAGCATCATTGGTCGAAGACTCGAAGGGGAGGCGAGATCGAGGCCAGATGAAATCCACTGTTCCAAATCTAAATCCAGACGAAACTGTCAAGAAGAGAGAAGCAAGCCGTTCCGATTCTTGGAGCTAGTCCGACGTAATGGCCAGAGCAACGGACATTGGCAGGCTGATCTCATCGCCCACGTGAGTGACCATTTGCACTAGTCCTGTTCTGGGCCTTCGAATGTTCTTTCTGCACTCTGGCCCCCTTTTACATATGCTCAAAAGCCAAGGAAATTATCTGCGAGATCTGTGCCTGGGGAAATTGTTGATAGGGATGCGCACCGGAGTTAAGTTCCAAGCGATTCTATGCGCTTTCTGCGTGGTGCCTGCCGATCAAATTCAACTTAACTCGACAAGGCGTCTCGGATTTTCATCTAGGCTGCCTATCCAGAAAGTCTGCTTGAACAGAGCTGCGAGGGGTCAAGAATCCGCCTTCGTTTCTGAGTCCTCTTATATCAACCTCATGTACAGAAGAAGCCAAGACTGCATGTCAGCATCCATACCTAGGTAGTTCCACGGAATCGGTCACTCGGAGGTGTGGATATGCCCAAGGTAGGACGCAGATTTACGCCTTGGCAATACGGAGTACTTTGCTTAGAGTACAGCGTTATAACTTGAAAGAGAAATACTACCTAATAGTCGCATCTTGGTTGACTTGATGAAACTAAAAAATGGTACTGATATAAGATTCCGCCACATGTTAGAGCGGCTCAATACCCCGCAAGATAGTAGTGGTTAAAATCGCATATCGCGGGCCCTGCCAAGGACACATCAGTATTGAAGCGGACCATTACGCCAGTTCAAGAGAAACAAAGACATTTGGCATTTTGTGGAACATGAGCAAAGCCGAGCTGAAGATTCAGCCCTTTCAGCCCTTCGGGCGTGCTAACCAAAGAGTGGTCGGGGCGGGTCACGTTTCAGGGCTAAGCGACCGCCTTGCCAGGCTTCCAGCTCAGTGGCCGTCTGATTTCTGGGTTGTTGTGGTTTGAGGCTAGAGTCCCCTTTAACTCTCCCTCTTTCCCCCACCACCACCCATCTCCACCAACGTCTTCCTGCTCGTGGTATTTCTCCTCAGTCCAACTTCATCCCCCATTCGACTTCAATCTCTGCAATCTTATAACCAAATACCATCACCATGGTACGCTCCAAATGTCCCTTGTCCTCGGACTCGCAACGGGGCGAATCCCCCCACTTTGCGGGGCAGATCTATTGTTATCCTGTCCAGAAGAGCTGACGAGCCCCTTGCAGGCCGACGCTCTCACCGAAGAACAGGTTTCCGAGTACAAGGAAGCATTCTCTCTATTTGTAAGGCCCATATGGCATTACATAAACTGCCGATCGCCATTTAAGAATCACTAACTTACTCTTTTCCGCGTGAAACAGGACAAGGATGGCGATGGTTAGTGCAATTCCCGCGCTCATTTATTCCGGCAATGTTATCGCATACGATCCAAAATTATCCAGGAAATTTGGTCGCATTTACTGCTCTGGTATTAATATATGCGTGTAGGCCAGATCACCACCAAGGAACTCGGCACTGTGATGCGCTCGCTCGGCCAGAACCCCTCCGAGTCCGAACTTCAGGACATGATCAACGAGGTCGACGCCGACAACAATGGCACCATTGACTTTCCAGGTATTCTATTCGGCTGTTTTTCTTCGTGTGCGATACAATTGGGCAGATCACTGATATTCTAACCAGAGTTCCTCACAATGATGGCCAGAAAGATGAAGGACACCGACTCCGAGGAGGAAATCCGCGAGGCGTTCAAGGTTTTCGACCGTGACAATAATGGTTTTATCTCGGCTGCCGAGCTGCGCCATGTCATGACCTCTATTGGTGAGAAGCTCACCGATGATGAAGTCGATGAGATGATCCGTGAGGCAGACCAGGATGGTGACGGCCGAATTGACTGTACGTTGACCGATACCTTCCAGTTATACAGTCATACTCGATGTGCAAGACTTGATGCTAATAATTCTTCAGACAACGAATTCGTGCAACTCATGATGCAAAAATAAATCCCCTGGATCTTATGATGTCTATCGTTAGCGAAGGTGTAGACACTTCTGATGATGTCTCATCTTAGTTGTTCTATCATTGATTGTAGCCCTGTCTAATCACGGATACAGCACTTAGTGGTTCTAACGGCTGTCACTTTATGAAATGTGTCTCTTGTTCCTCCAAATTATTTCCTATGGCGGATACGTAAGGTCATATTGGCCTAGGTTGCAACATTTCGTGCCCAGAGCACAATTCTCTAGTTGTCCACGACTGTCTTCCTACTTATTCCTGACTTCTACACGGCCATCTTGTCATGCTCTATTTAGTACTGGCGTCATTCATGCTACACCCCATCTAGCAAAGTCACCGCCCTCAATCTGTGCTTCTATATTAGATGTTTAGTCCAAACGGCCGATTTAGTTAGAGTGACGAAGCGATATCTCCTTCATTATTGCGTTTTGGTATCACTGATATAAAGTAGGGGAATGACTGTTTCTGGTACTAGGAAAATATCTCCCACTATTCCATCCCCCACACCATCATCGGTTGAATCTAAAAATCTCCATATACTGCCTTGCCACATCCACTCCAGCATCCGGGTCAGGATCTTCGTCTACTTGTTGACCACCATCACCCTTCCCTCTCCGACTAGACCATTGTTTGTCCTGTTGCTTCATCTCCTGTAAGCGCCGCTTTGCCTCCTTCCCGATATCCGACACGAGTATAGCCTCTCTCGCCCCGTCAACTCCCAGTTTCGTCCAGAACTCCCTAATCAAAGTGGCAGTGGCCACATACTCTGCATCGATATCTGCCTCCTCCACACCATCCGGAAAACCCAGTCCAATCCCTGAACCGTCATCTACATCGTCCTCCTCATTAAACGAATAAGGACCAGGCACCTTCCCAGTTTTCAGCTTTCTTGACTGGTATAGTCTTGACAATGTGGAAACCAATGACGGTCCGCGCCATTCAATCTCAACGACCGTACCTCGGACCCGCGCAGCAGGTTGCGTCTGCCGCACGTCGCCAACGCGAACTCGAAAATCGCCGATCTCGTACACCATCCCACCTTGCACGGTTACGGTGTGTCGTGGGGCCCAAAACGGCTGGCACGCGTACACGAAGTGCTGATATAAAGAAGCGGTCGATTGATGCGGGATGGTCGTCATGGTCATCGGCGTTGTGGCAGTTGTTATTTGGGATGACTGTGAGCTCAAGGCCGTGGCATTGGCCGTAGTGACGGCAGGAGCGTTGCCATTATCTAGTGGCTGAGATGCGTATATGAACCCATGAGTAGGGTAGTGATAGAGCCAGAGAAATTGCATCAACTTCGGGACTGTCTGGCGCTGTGAAGTTGACGGGGGTAGGCATGACGGCGTGTCGCGCATCAGTTTGTGGTCTAGCCCCCAGCGTCCGAGGAGAGCTGGCTCTTCAGCAAAGGCCGAGTTGAGGCGCTCGGTGACTGTGGCCAGGGCAGTGGAGGCATTCGGATTTGAGGGAATGAAGAAGACGCTGGTATTTTGTTAGCTGTGGAGCGATAAAAGGTCGGATTTAGCGATGTATTCCTACCCGGTAAGTGGCATAGCGGATGCTTGCTTGATATGAAGAGTGCTGGGTGCGAGAGTTTGCGAAGGTTCCTGGTAGATCGGTCGGAGTGCAACTGGGTATCCGTCAAACGGTAAAGTAGGCTGAGAAGATTTCCCCAAACCCCCAGGGTTCTTCCTCAGTCTACCGAGTCCTGTTCTTAGAGGGGACGCAGCCTAGAACTTGATGTATCTCAACTTGGCACTACACTCTATGGTTAACTCAGATAAACATCCACCACGTTGAGATATTTCCAAAGACCGACCTCCTTAAAATTCAAGAAAATTGGACTACAAAATATTGCCATTAAAGGGCGTCGTAGTTGACATCGCACATTGAGTGTGAAATCTGCATGTGAAGGTTTGGTCCAAGAACCGCAGTGTTGTTGCTGGTACTTCGGCCTAAGTTCTAAGGCTTCAATTCTCTGGTGCTTGAGACAAACAAGACAAACACTCCAGAACGAGGCAGGTTATTTGACGACGTTCTTCTTGCGGCCGTCTATAGTACCCCCTCATGCAACCATCTTATTTACGTACCGTGCCAGATTTCTGGGTCAATTCAATGCACAAAGTGATTCCCACTTTGTTGTTCACATGTTGGTTCGTCCAAGTCCATCTTTCGCTCAGGGGAGCTTCAACCAAGGGAGCTGCCAAGACGCGGGACGATGGAGAGGCTGAGACCCAAGGGGTCAAGAATAGCAGCTGTTACCCACAATGCCGGGGACTAACTCGCCACCGACCCTCTGGGCCTTGTACTAGTCCCAGGCCCAGGGACCACAGCTTACGCAACAGCAGCAGATCCAATCAATGCGATATGCTTTTTCCATGCCACCAGGGACGTCAGTCTCCTAATGCTGGCCAGACTCAGCCATTAAGCCACACTAACTATCAAAACAAGAACAATAATTTCGCTCAGCATACCAACAGCTTCAGCCTGGATTCTTGAATTTCTGCCTCACAAGGGGTCGTTTTTTGCCCATCGAGTTTAGACAGCTCCAAGGAGTGGAATCAATGACGATCATTTCGCATGACATGTTCTTCGATCCCAGACCAAGATCGCCCTGTTCTCCATGCCCCTTGCCAGGTTCTGAGATTTCCCCAGCTGGAGGTTCAACCGTACAACTCTCCTTTCACACCTCTCGCAGTATTATTAGATGCCTTAAGACACCCGACATCAGCATGCTGCAGAAACATTCGTTCATGTTGCTATTTAATTGAATATTGACCAGCTCAAGCTGTAGACAGCTGTCCCCTCTTTAACCAAAACCTTTGAGATTCATCATTTGCCTCTTACTGTCTCTCCAGCTACGATTTCACAATATTCCCAGCATCATGCTTCTGGTAAGGAAACGCTATGTTGTGCCGACGCTCGTTCTTATCTCCATTACCTACTTTATTTTCTCTACCTTGCCGCCAGGTGCGGATGTATCCTACATCAAACAAACTTCAGCAAACGACATAATCAAAATTGCAAAGGACGGCAGTCACATCCGATGGTCAAAACACGAAGAGCAATACCCGATTGCCGATTACATTTCTTTGCCAACCTCCGCCCCCTCACCAATCCCTCGAATTCAGTATGATTTTCCCTCCGAGTTGTGGTTTAACCGCATATGGCGCAAACGAAAACAGAAGGCAGTGAGGGAAGCATTCAAGCATGCGTGGAAGGGCTACAAGGACAATGCCTGGTTAAAAGATGAACTTTCACCTTTAAGTGGTGGATACAGAACTTCTTTTGCTGGCTGGGCGGCCACCCTGGTTGATTCCCTTGATTCACTCATTATCATGGGCCTTACGGATGAGTTTGATCAAGCGTTGCAAGCACTCAATGATATTGACTTTTCAACGACCGAATCGTTACAAATCAACGTGTTTGAGACCAATATCAGATACCTTGGAGGTCTCCTCGGAGCCTACGATTTGACCAATGGAACATATCCCATCCTTTTGAGGAAAGCGACTGAAATCGCCGATTTCCTCTATGGCTCTTTTGATACGCGCAATAGAATGCCACAATCACGGTGGGAGTGGACAAGGTGAGCTTCCATCATTGATCGATCGACGGAGGCTGTTGGGTTAACGGTCCCAGGTCGGCAGCAGGGTTAGCCATTCGGCCAAGCGGCAACACTATCCTCGCAGAATTAGGTTCATTTAATCTCGAATTCACACGACTGTCCCAACTAACAGGAGACCCCAAATACTTCGACGCGATCCAACGTATTTCGGACAACCTGGAAGCGGCTCAGAAGGAGACCCAGGTTCCTGGTTTATGGCCGATGATGGTGGATGCCCAAAGCTTGCGATTCGTTGACACTCGGTTCACTGTTGGTGGAATGGCGGACTCAACATATGAATATCTTCCAAAGGAACATATGCTACTACAAGCGCGGACACCACAATATCAGCGAATGTACGAGTCCGCGATTGCCTCGATAAAGGACCATTTGCTCTTTCGCCCCATGACCCGAGACGGAAAGGATATTCTGTTCTCAGGGAACGTCAACGCCTTATCAAAGTCTAACCACCAAAAAATAGAACCCCAAGCTGAACATCTCAAATGCTTCCTTGGAGGCACAGTGGGTATTGGTGCTAAGGTGTTTAACCGATCTGATGAACTTCCAATCGCTCGAAAATTGACTGATGGCTGTATATGGGCATACGACATAATGCCAACCGGAATCATGCCAGAGACCTTGTACCTCAGCCCCTGTGAGCATAAGCGAGACTGCGGATGGGATGAGAAAAAGTGGTACCGTGACATTCGGAGGCGTCCGCCTAAGCATGCTAATATAGCGGATACCGATGCAGCCGCCAAGGCTCTTATTGACCAGTTTAAATTACCCCCTGGTGTGACTGAAATCGCCGACTCGCGCTACATGCTAAGGTGGGTCAAGTCAGCCACCCAGCTAATAAAGCCGCTGACTAGTTCTTGCAGGCCCGAAGCCATTGAATCCGTTTTCATCATGTACCGCATTACGGGAGATAAGAAATACCAGGACGCCGCATGGCGCATGTTCAAGAACATTGACAAAGTCACTCGTTCGAAATATGGACATGCAGCGATTACTGATGTTCGGCAAACCAAACCAGCTCAGCTGGATTACATGGAGAGCTTCTGGTTAGCGGAAACGCTAAAGTACTTCTATCTTATTTTCTCCGAACCAGATCTCATCAGCCTAGATGAGTATGTGCTGTAAGTACCCACCATAACGGCAGCTTACCATTGATATGTACTAGTTTGAGGGAAATTAACAATAGTCCAGAAACACCGAGGCACATCCATTCAAGCGTCCATCATAATGGACTCCCTAGTTTTGTGCTTTACAAGTTTGACTGTATAATAGGGTTCGGCGCTGGCGTTATATGAAAACCTCTGAAGCTGTAGAGTCTTCTTAAACTCTCACACGGGTAAACATTTAGAGTATCCGCTGCCATTCAGTTGCTACTCATAAAACATATGGAAATGTTTTGAACGTAAATTGCGTACAGGCACATGCGTATATAATGCTGGTGTCTGTGGTACAGACATTAAGGCCTTTGCGTTTCCGTATACCGATTCCAGTATTTGGATTCATCGCCCTGCTGCAAGCTCTCACCATTCGGGTCTGCCCCATCATACTCCACGGTATACTGGACATCCTTCCGGATAATCATCCTTGCACTCTCGTCGCTCCGCATTGTACCAACACTCGCTCCGCTCCGCTGCTCGACCAGCTCTATCTCATCGTCCGCGACCAGCTTCGTATCTTGGCCCCTCGGCCGCTTCATAGCACCGAAATCCGCTTCCATCACACCATATGCCACAGTTCTGTTCCCGGTTCCCCCAGTCCCCGACGCCGAATTGGAGTTATTATACTTTGAATTTCCGGATATTTGCTTCGATGCATCGAGGCTGCTTCCTAGTGTTGAGTCGCCGGCTGTACCGTAGTTTGTGCTCATGGCGGCCATGAAGGGGCGGAGACAGAAGACGCTGCACGCGATGAGGGAGTAGTGGAGTTCGACCTGAGCCCAGATTATGGCGTCGACGGAGTCAAGGGTCGGGTCGTCGGAGTGGATGTCTCGTTGGAGGTAGTGGATATGGAGGACGGCGAAGATAACCATTCTGAAGGAGCTGTAGTTACTCCGTATTCCACGGGCAAAAGGGAAAGATTGTGTGGTGATTGTACTCACGGGAGTCGGAAGAAGAATGCCGAGGCAATGGTGATTTTTCGCTTCAAAGGCATCTGGAGACCTGCGAGGAGGAGAATAGAAAGGCCGCAGAGGATGACCTCAGTTGCAATGTCGAGGGCGACAATGAACTGCCATCTTGGTACCTGTATGGTGTAAACAACGTGAGGGTATTCCAGGGAAGATAAGGGCTTGCCAAGGGCAGGCGTACCTGGTCCGCGCATCGTCCTCCAGGGCCCTTCCAGGGGCGATTGAAGCCGCAATTAATGCTGAGAATGAGGATCGCAGGTATTACCCACAAGGTACACAGGGCGAGTGTACCCCAGGACAAGAGGTTGTGGAGTTTCTGGGGAGTGATGCGGAGATAGATTCCCACAACGCAACACTTGGTAGTGTAGAGAGTGATGAGGTACAGGATATCACTGACTCCGAGCAGCTTTTGTTTTGTTAGATTGGGAATTTTGTCGGGGAGATTTTGTGCGAAGAATTGGAAGTTAACGAGAACTTACCCGCTGGATTTTGTCCACCTGATCATCCGCGAGGAGAGTGGTCGCCGTGCCCAACCCTTCCGAACATGCGCCGAACACTAAGGATGCTTGGATGATAGCAATGATCTGTCAGTTAGGTGTCAGCAATTCCCAAGGCTCTGTCAAGAATGTCCCCTGAGCTCTATGTTGACATACGGTTGCTCCCAGGAAAACCCAGTCATCGCTCCCAAACGGCGGGTTCAATGCGAGCCGCACGTAGAGCCGAATCAGAAAGCTGACTATTGAGAGTACCAGGCATAAAGCGACTGTGATAATGATCCAGGCTCCATGGTGCTGGTCATCGACCACCTGGAATGGTGGCGACTGTCCTGGGGGAACGTAGGGACCTGTCATGACCTTGTGGCAAGCAAAAAAGGCATAGGGAAATAAAGGGAAGGAGTGGAGGTTATATTGCGTCTATGATGAGCATGAGTGGAAACAGGGTCATCAGTCTACTGCGATATTTTCTTTTGTAGCATGTTTTCTTCTTTTAGGCTATTAATCGAGCCTGGAACTAAAAGCTAGAAAGCAACAAGGTTTACTGCTGCGTGCGTGATCAGGGCTCGCTCCCGGCCGTCTATATGGCGCCAGGGCGAACAACATCGTGGCTGTTCATGATACAACCAACATAATTTTAGGGTTCAGATAGGCTCCGAAATCTGAACAACGGATGGAACTCCGGAAGCACTAAAAAGCTCTTCCGCCCCCATCCTTCGGGTCCCCACTCTGGCGGGCTCGGCCTATAGCCGGCTGATCACTTGTAGAGATCAGCCACGGACCTGCCTGTTTCGAACCCAGGCTGCGAGAGAGTGCAGGGATCGGATTCCCGAGCTTCGAGTGTTTGACAGTAATGTGAACAAAGCACGTTCCCCACTGCGTTCTAATCGCGCACATCCCGTGATAAAACCGGCAAAGTCGGCGAATATTATCTGACGATAAGAGACACAAGGCGCTTGTTCACCTTCACCGTCTCGTGATAGCGTGGCATGGGGTGCAGAAGCTGCCTCTTCTCTTGCATCTGATCGACGTTACACGGCATGGGCTGCAAAAGACAAAAATAAAGTCAATCGTGAGTTGCGACTTCGACTGGAACCAACGTGCGGGTCGATGGAGAGTCTCAAGGTTCAATTTAAATGCAAATTGACACGCCGACTTACTCGGCGAGGCGAATCTCGCTGACTCTAACCCTTCCAAGGTCAGCATCACGATGACCACTAATCGGGACCGTTGAGGCCCCGGCTCTTGATTTGATATCTCCCTGAGATTTGTGAGTGGCGCGCAAGAGAGCCGTGACCCATCTTTCTACTTACGCAGGGCCAGGCTAAAAAGTGGCCAAAGAACTCAAATACACGCCGTCGTGCTCTCACTATTCGTGGTAAAGCCACGCACAGTAGCATTGAGCTAGAACTTTTCCTTGGCTAAGGCAGGGGGGTTCCTGCTTGATGAGCTGCTTTTTCTCGAGCATTATTACTCAGTATTACATTCCCACATGGCAAGGGTTCTCTTCCTTGCTTCTTTTCGCCCAACACTCATTTCGCAGCTGTTGCGTCTCGACACTCTTTGACTCCATTAAGAAGCATTCCAATTGCCATTGGAATCCAGTCAATATTTACTGATATCTATCTTTCTTCTGGGTTTATCGTGGCCTTTAGGCTTTCTGACATCTGTTGGGATCGTCAACCATCACCTTGGCAGCATGGACACCATTCAGACAGCACCCGGTGTGAAGAATGTTGCTGATGTTTCCGTTGATTACGCGGGAGACCCTGAGTACAACAGGCCCAAGGGACTCGTGGCCCCCAAGTACATGGGTACGGTGGCAGATCAATATGATATGAGTGCCATGGGTCGAGTCCAAGTTCTGCGCGTAAGTTTGTCGTTTCGGATATTTCTTTGTCTGTAACTCTCATTGACTTTGATGATCAGCGGAACTTCAGATTCGTTTCGATCCTTGGTTTCGCATGCACGCTGATCTGCACGTGGGAAGTGGTCTTGACGTACATGCCCATATCCATGTGGTACGAATGTCTATCTCAACTAACTGTCCATGCTCGATAGACTGCTCGCTAGTGCACTCACTGATGGAGGTACTGCTGGTCTGATTTGGGGATTTGTCATTGTCTCTGCAGGCTTTTCTCTCGTTTTTGCCAGTATAGCGGAGATTGCTTCCATGTAAGTCTCTATTGCTTTTCACCCACTCGTATGTTTCCTAAACCGGATTAGGTCGCCAACAGCTGGTGGACAGTACCATTGGGTGTCCGAATTCTCTCCTCGTCGATATCAGAAGTTCTTGAGCTACATCACTGGTACAGCCGACACCTTCCACTTCGCTATATACACGCTAACAAGAGTAGGATGGCTTACCGCAATTGGATGGCAGTGTGCCATTGTATCAATTGCTATGTTAGCAGGTACAATCATCCAAGGTCTTATTGTTCTTAACGACGTCAACTACGTCTTTGAAGCCTGGCATGGCACTCTCCTTGTTATCGCCATCACAACCTTTTCAATCCTGTTCAATACCTTTTTGGCCAAGAACCTTCCAATGGTGGAGGCGCTGATCCTTATCATCCACATTGTGGGACTGTTTGCTATCATCATCCCGCTCTGGGTGCTTGCTCCCCGCAACAACGCAAAAGCCGTCTTTACTGAATTCAACAACGGCGGTGGATGGAACAGCGATGGGACAGCGACTCTAGTAGGATTCTCAACCACTATTACTTCTATGATCGGTTACGATTGCTCGGTGCATATGTGTTAGTACCCCCTATATCTGGTGACAGCCATGTCCACCGTCCATGATAAATTGTCTAACATCCTTGGTAGGTGAGGAGATCAAAGACGCCTCCCGAACTCTTCCTAAGGCAATGATGTCCGCCGTAGCAGTCAATGCATGCCTAGGATTTATCATGGTTATTACCATCTGTTTCACTCTAGGTGATGTCCAGAGCGTCCTCGAAACCCCGACCGGATTCCCCTTCATCCAGATTTTCTACAACACGACGCAGAGCTACGCTGCCACAAACACCATGACAGCCATTCTAGTTATCACTTTGACGGCGAGTACAATCACTGAAGTCGCGACCGCATCTCGCCAGCTTTGGTCTTTTGCGCGCGACAAGGGGCTCCCATTCTCGTCCTTCTTCGCCTATGTATGTCATACCTCACACCCGTTGCCTCTGTCCTGCTGACCCTATATCTACAGGTCACCCCAGGATGGAACATCCCTCTGAACTCGGTCATGGTTTCCCTCGCCGTGACAGTTCTTCTCTCCTTGATCAACATTGGGTCATCTGTTGCCCTGACAGCTATTGTGTCCTTGACCATCACCTCTCTGATGTCGGCCTACATTCTCTCAATCGGATGTATCCTCATCAAGCGCTTCAAAGGAGAGACTCTTCCACCACGACGGTGGTCACTCGGCCGCTTCGGAATGGCTATAAACTTAGCCTCCATGGGCTTTCTTCTCCCCATTTTCGTGTTTGCCTTTTTCCCCCTTTCGTCGACTGTTGACAAACAGACCATGAACTGGAGTGTTGTCATGTACGTGGGTCTTATTACCCTGGCTTCTTTGTACTATGTTATTCGGGGACGTCATCACTTTGTTGCGCCTGTTGCGCTTATCAAGCGAGATGCTATTCCTATGGCCGCTGGTGCTCGTGCTTAGCACGGGGAGCAAAAGCGTAGAAGCTGCTTTGTGTTGTACATTAAGTGATGTGATTGCCAGTATTCCCTTGTAGGATACAGCAGGTAGGATCCTAGATAAAAAGGAGAGGCAATTGTTTATATATGTGCAATAGTTTAGTATACGATCAAGTAGTATTTGGCTTCAGCACACCGTAGACCTGTGCACACCCTTACGGGATGATTGAGCCTCTTCAAGAGTGGTTGATTCCATCGGCAAACTAGCCCGTCAACGAAATAAAGGTCCGCCCAAAATTTGTTCTTCAACTTCTCGACCCTCCACAAAAAGCAAAACTCGCTAAATGACGATCGTTAAAAATGGGCGCAGATTCTCAAATTTGGTCTGCAAAGTTGGTTCATCGAGCGTCGGGTATGGTCTAGCCAAGCGCGCTGAATGGCTGATTTAGGGTCAAGTTTATGTTCTTTGATGAGAACTATCTCGGGGGGCTGTTATATGCACACAGGGTTCGCTCCACACACACCTCACACCAAAATCAGGCGCCTGGTGGTAAGGAATAGTGTGCGCATAACAGCCCACTAGATGCACCCCAACTTATTATCCAGTGCCCGCCTTAGAGCGCACTCTAATAGTGTCTTTTCATAAGCGCGTCGGCGAGCACTACTAATAAAGCACCTTAAAACCTTGAATTCAGCAAGGCCAGTGTACGTACATGGGGCTCCTTTATTCACAGAGTATGATCGTTACCAGTGCTCACCCTTAAAAATGATGGAGGGCTTTCTTTGTTCTTCTCGTCTTTTTTGACTCGGGGAATTTTAGGTGCTTGGATGTAAGTAGCTGGAAAGGCAAAAAACATAAAAAAAAAAAAATATTTGAAGAGAAAGAAGAAGATCCCATGACCGATCGCATTCTTGTGTCGCAGAAATTTCAGCTCCATCTACAAAGCACATCCTAAGCACTACTATGTATGTATATTCAGGCTTTCAGACGCATCCTCCGTCTCCACGCGTATCGCGGGTTTTAAACATGCCAGTCACTGGCTAGAGACACAAATACCTGTATATTTAGCAATAATAGCGAGTATAGCATATTTCCAGTCAACTCTTATAGTCGAGCGACAGTCGCCAGCGCATCCACAGCGACGATTCATGGAGCGGGTATGTAAATATATCGCCTAAGCTTCAGACCTCGTGCCACGAGCAGATCGACGGAGGTCGCTGGCAGTGCCAAATGGTCTGAAGTCTAACAAAATGCGCTAGAAAGTACGTTAGAGCCTTTGAAAAGACTCTCGGAGGAATCGATGAGTTCGGTGCCCTCGGCGGCCTCCGAGGAGCACAACTGTGCCGATACGCAAGGTAGGAAAGCCAGTCTCGTTACCTAGTAAGATCAGATAAGGATGTGGGGTTGTTCAATATTACATAGTTTATTATTGGGCAGATCCCCTGCACAGACTTAGAGTATCTATCTACCTACATACGGACAAAGGAGAATGGTCAACATGTTGGCTTTTTTTGACTACTCTTGAGCCATTGTAGCGTTTCGCGCCCGATAGACCTCTTTGTCTTGTCGTCTAAAAACAGATTTATCCGCCAGTAATATGGCTCGCAATGTAATCTGACTCTGGAGTTGTCCTCCACATAGACCTGGGGTGCTTTTAGTTAGTCTATCCCGACCTCGCGGGACAGTACTCCGTACTCCGGGGCTCGGGTGGAGAAGAAGATGCAACATGCATCGTCAGCATTATTCGAAAGACGACGATGAGCTCACATTCACGTAATTATCCATCCTGCTTGTGCAAAATCCTTGTCGCCGTCGTTGTTGGCCCAAGTCAGGATGGATGAGCTGTTCAACACGGATGAAGTAGCCGGGTCTGGCCCTGCGCTTCTTTTCCCGTGGGTGCTGCGAGGATCCCTATCTGATTGATATGATATACGGCTGGGGGAGGCCGACATCGGATGCCCCACATGGTCGCCTTTCTGCTTCGTCAATGATTGTCGGGAGAGAATCTCTGGACCTGTCCACTTCTCTAACCTCGATGGAGAAATTGCGATGCGCAGGTGATGCTGAAGTATCCGGAAGATGGCTATTGACAATGGATATACTCGGAATCGAGCGCAGGGAGACACAATGGCTAAGGGGAGACTGAGACATTTGCGGCAAAGAATTCCCTCACAATACGGCGGCGTACGAGGACTGTAAATTACCAAGAGCGTTTATCTGATCCGGAATGTGACACATCCTTTCGTCACGTGTGACGCATGCTCATTTCCAGAAGCCGGTTTCCGCGGGATGGAAACGTTCAACCTCTTTCCCAGATGACAGAAAGCATGATATCCCCTCGTCGATCTTTCATATACTCTGGAGTACGTAGATGAATCGGCGCCCACTATCCCCCCATAGTCTACTAATAACTCTAGAACCACAACCTCGGGTAAAAGGGGGGGAGCATTAGCCGAGGACGGATCATAACCCTGACTCGACGTGAAATGCCAGCCGGATCAGATTAGATCGGTAACCATACTGTATTTCAATATTATGCTGGCTGCCGGGCCACATTCCGCTGTGCATCAGGCCACCTTGACAGAAGGGGTTTTTTTTCTCCCTTGTACTTCCCCTGAAAATTGCTCGTATGACCCGCCAAAGCCATGCATCGAGGCGAAAATAGAAAGCTCCTTGGATCCTTCCAAGTCGAGGGCTCGGAAATCCATGACCGAGGAGTACGATAGGAGTTGTATCATTGGGGGAGCGAACAATCGGAGAAAGCCGCCGTCTTCTCCACGGAGTCATTGCAGGAGACTCTCCTAAAGGGATAGCGGCCGAGGAGAAAAAAGAAATTATTATCTTTAAATTGTTAGTGCATTTTGGGGTCCCTGTTAGATATCGATATTATTTTCCAAAAGCAGTTATCTCTGGCCGTTGCAGTTTGCGCTGTCCTCTGCGTTCGGCACCTGGCAGCGGCGGAAAAATACAGGCGACGGTATGCGGTGGTAATGACGTGGGGTGGCGAGCAGCAGACAACAAACCTTCAAACTCCTTATCTGATTTTTGTCTTCATTTGCACAATATCACCAGCTCCAGTCGACTTTGAAGCTAGCCGCAAATCTGCCCTCGAAGAAGCAAGGGAATGAACACTAGAACCTCCTAAACGTTACGCCCATCTTTCCTAGCGTCGCGGAACCAGTCTCCCGGTACCGGTTTGCCCCAGCCGACAAGACTTTCCGCCTCATCCCACCCCATCCACTCTTATTACCGAGTGACATTCACCGTTTCACCTTCTGAGATTCCTTCACGACTCCTATTCAACCCTGTCCTACACTGTGGCCGTTTGTTCTGGTGTGCACATGCCGAGAATCTAGACTTGTGACTCCTTTTCCTCCACTATTATCACCTTTTCTTCCTCTATTCTATTAAAACCCCCACCGAGCTAGCTCTTTTCTCGCCGCGCCGAACATTTTCAATTCATTCTCATTGTTGACGTGCGTTTGGCGTCTTTCATCTTTTAATTTTGATTACTCGTCGGCTTAGATTCGCAATGGGTTGGTTGTCCCTACCTTGAACTACTACGTTGAAGACGACAGCGTCAATCGCTAATATCTGCCTTAGTCCACGCCGTGGTACCCCAGACCGCGCTGTCGCCGCGATCTGCGGCCTTGAGGCCGACATATACTCACCGTGGAGAGTCTGGAAATGTCCCCATGTCATCGACTTCGCACCCAGATAACCCCGTTCCGGAAGAACCTCGAGTCCGCTCGCTCTCAGTCACCACCACGAGTTTCGGCAGCCCCTCGCTTTCGTCACAGGAAACAGAGATTACAGATTCCGATTCACAGTCGCCCTCAACACCACCTACAGAAGCCTCAGACCTAGAAGATGAGAAACAATCAGAGGATGGCCCTGGGCGTCGGCGACGAGCCTCCACGGTCCTCATTTCGCAAGGCCCGGATGATATGAGACGGGTGCTGGAGAGCGTAGGTGCAGGAGGGACACAGAAGCTTCAGCCTATGTGTTGCGGTGGTGGATGCTGCCGCCTTCAGCCGTTGAACCGAATTGAGGGGCCTGTGTCTCTGATAAACCCGGTCACGCCGCCAGATAACAAGGCGTTCCAAAGCTTGAAGCTTAACGTCGATCTTCTCACACTAGACAGCGGGCTCACCAACATTGCTCCCTTACCACCAAAGACAGTATCCTTCTCAGCAATCCCTGCTTCGGCCGCAAACACGCAGTTCGGGCCTGTCGATCACCCTCCTCCATTTGTCAAACCTCACCCTCCGTATGATGTATATCGAGCTCCCGTCTACCATGCAAGAGAGCTTACCCAGCCTGGCGCTGAGAAGAGGACATACCACTTCGACATCGATGTAACAGACTACCCTGCGGAGAGTGGGAATGTCGACTTCGTCGTGGGTGGTGCGATTGGCGTGTGCCCTATGAACAAAGAGGAAGAGGTTAACGACGTGCTCAACGGACTGGGAATTCCCAAGGCCGTCCGCGACAAGAAGATTCTCTTACGCACATCCAACGGCAGGTGGCCAACCATCTGGGGTAAAGACGAAGCTCGGGAGCTGATCACAACCCGCCGGGAGCTCCTGAGCTGGTGCTCCGACATCCAGAGTTATGCCCCAACCAAGGGCTTGTTCCGGTTACTCGCCGAGTACGCCAGCGACCCGAGTGAGAAGAAGATCCTGATGTTCCTCTCATCAGCTCAAGGCCAAGGCGCGTTCTGCGATCTCCGCACAAGCTCCCACATCACCGTCGCCCAGCTCCTCCACGCATTCCCGTCATCTCAACCGCCTCTAGATCATCTCCTGTCCACGCTCAACCAACTTATGCCCCGCTTCTATTCCCTTTCACAAGATCCGCTCATCTCCTGCAAGAGGAAAGGCACGCAATCCCGCCGCCTCGTTGAAATTGCCGTGACAGTAGCCGAGTCCGACGACTGGAAGGGCGGGCACCGCACAGGCGTAGGATCGGGCTATATGGAACGTCTTGCGCAGCGCGTCATTCAAGTCCAAAACCAAGGCGGCGAGCTTGGAGATCTTGGGCTGCACGTTCCCATGTTCCGAGGCCTGATGGCCAACCCACTCGCTAAGCGATTTGCCTCTGACGGCCCCATGCTTCTTATCGGCGCTGGCGTCGGTATCGCACCATTCCGTGGATTTGTACAGCGCCGGTTGCAGTCTGCAAACTGTGCGAACAAGGTCTGGGTGTTGCAGGGGGTGCGCGATTCGTTGCTCGACGAGCTGTATCGGGGCGAGTGGGGCGTAGAGGAGGATAAGGTGCGAAAGGTGGTTCAGAGCCGGCGTGGTGAAAGCAAGTATGTCCAGGAGGAAGTCCGCAATCAAGCTGATTTAGTCTGGTTTGTTATCAACTCTCTCGACGGACGTGTCTTTGTGTGTGGAAGCGGCAAGGGCATGGGCGAAGGTGTCGAAGCGGCGTTGGTGGACGTTGCGATGGCCAAGGGAAACCTGAACAGAGAAGAGGCCGAGCTTTTCTGGTCAAACAAAAAGGAGGCCGGGCAGTATATTGCGGTAAGTTTTCAGAGTTCCTAAAGAAAATTTTTAAATGAAAAGCTGACGAGAAACAGGAGACGTGGTAAGATGATAGATGTATGATAGGCGGATGTGTTTTGGTCTCGGGGTCGGGGTTGGGCGGCCTAACGGAGGTATCAACTCCGATGTGCCCTTCACTTATCCCCGAGAACTCGGGGAAAACATCACCTTCCATTCGAATTTAGCGAGTTTTGTTATCCGATGCTGGATCATATCGGATTTCTTTTTGATGAAGATGTTTTAGATGGTATGGATAGGCATATTGCTTGGGCTTCTCATTATACGGAGTATATATCGGTGAATCAATCATATTGTTATCTTTAACCTCAACTCAAAAGTAAATGTATCTTTCTCCAACTGGTCACTGATTGGAGCAGATTATAACAAGCCTTAATTATGACAGGCATATTTATTTATTGTTATTTTTTTTTTCTGACCAGTTATGCGAGATGTAGTTTAGTTTCCATTATGAATTTCAGGTATATATTTATATAGGCACTTGTGGGCCACAACTGTTGTTACAGTCAGCGCCAGGGATATCTATTCATCACTTGAGCATATCTAGAAGAGATATAGATATTCCAGATAGAGATCTCCAAGCCAGACAGGCCAGATGAAGTTAAGGATGAAGCAACTTGTTGAATATTAAGAAAACAAATATCTTTGAAGTTGGGGCGGCGGGATTCTGAAGTGTATAACAAGAGGCGAGGACCGGCTTCATCTCTTGCCTTCAACACTCCTGAATATTATCTCTAGGTTGAGTTAGATACTCACTGACCTTCTTTCGACTTTTTTTTTTCCCAGTCAACTTTTAGGGTAGGTTTTATCTATCCTACAGCATCTGCCGTCCTATTGTTAGTGACTGACCCAACGTACCTCTAGCAAAGATGCTTGTGCTGGACACCTCCTCGCTTTTGCTATAAACTACTAGCCTACCGTCAAGGTATGTAGTATCACTGTTCAATTTCCCTAGCCAGCCTTCTGAGAGCTGAAGCATTCAGCGGCTAGCATTTTGGGATACTAGCTGTATTGTGTTAGGTATTCTTTCATCACTGTCAGACATTTCCTGCTCATCTTCCAATTCCAAGGCATGCAATATAACTTCTATAACCATTCCTTGATCCCCAGGGACTTACCTACCTTGTCACCGTGGAGGAGAAACAGAGCCAAGAATGACTCCAGCAAAGGAGAAGCAAAGCCTAAAGATCTCACCCCTCTCCGACGCCGCAATCAAAGCCTTCAAAGCTTCCTGGCCGACCTACCACCAGAAATGCTCTCCGCTCATCAACCCCCTTCTGCGCTACTTAACCGACTTCTTCCCGATAAACATCGACCGACCGTTCTCCTGGTTTGACACAGACAACCCGCACCGCCGCACTTTGCGGAACGCCCTGATCCACAAGCTCCAAACAGGTCTTCGCGAGAGCAAAACCTGTAGGTTCCCGTTCGACAGCGACTGGGACCACGACGTCTTCGTGCACGTGCTCGCGTGGTGGTTCAGCGACCCCGCTGCTGTGGAGGTGCGTGCGACTGTGGAGAAGGAAGTGCACCCGGAGGTGGTCGATGTGGAGATCTTCAACAACGGGATTGACTATGAGCCGGAGCGGGTTAGTCATTGCTTTGAGCGGGCGCATCCTGAGTTTCCGGTTCCTGGTGTGCCGATGAAGAAGGTGGAGTACAACCCTGGGTCGTTTTATGGGGAAGTAGGCGAATGTGGGGGTGCAAGGAATGAGTTTCTGAAGGAGAAGAGGAAGAGGAAGAGTCTTGGTATATTAGGGGAGTTAGAGAAAGAGGCGATAGATACGATGGAGTTCATAGGGCTTCTGAAGGCTATGGAATTCGATTGGGACAATGCCGAAGAGAGGCCTGAGTGAGCGGCGAGGCCCTTTACATTGTGCTTGGCTCATCGTTAATGAGTCCGTTCATGAAAAAGTGCTTGATCATAGAGAATGTAGTGTCTGGTGGGTACGTGCTTCCGACCCTCAGAATATCGGATAGTAACCTGTACCATTCAGGTATGGAAGCTTTCCGGGGCTCAACATGTGTGTTGTACCAAAGCTCGAGATCAGGCGCTTGTCAATGGGCAGTAGCTGTCTCGAGGAAATTGAAGGAAAGCGGTTGTATGTGTTCAGAAGCACACGGCGTGATAACCCGGATTATGGAAAACTGAAAGAGATCGATACTACCTAGTAAGGAAAGAGCGACCAACGTCTCCAACGCGATGTGATTAGGCAGGAGCCAGCTGTCCGTGATCAAAGTGGCAGGCGCGCATTGCAGACTACCTGAGTAGCTCCTTCCTCAAACGTTGCGACTGATGACATTCGGACACGGAGGAGGACACAGCGAAGCGATGGAAACATGAACGTCCCGACCCGTCCCGTTGTCGGTTTTCGGCTGTCATTTCCACTTCCCCGCAATCTGATATACACAAACAAAAATCGGTTATTACATAGTTAGCAAAATGAAGCAAAAATGCATCAACCGCGAGTCGAACGCGGGTCTCGACCTTGGGAAGGTCGAATCATAACCGTTAGACCATTGATGCCATTTGGTGTTTGGTGTTTGGTGTAAATCATAAGCTAAGTGATTTAATGAGGGGTCGAGTGGAGGCTAGCCTGGGAGGGTGGCTTGGGAGGCTTCGTAGGGCTTGTTCGTTTTCGCGACTCACAAGGTGTTTCACGTCTCGTTGGCGGCTAAAAAAATGTGGTTTATAGTGTCTGTGTATAGTCAGTCGTTCTGAGGAACCCTCCTTCGGAATACGTAGTTGAACACCTCGGCAATTCTCTTAAAGATGTCAGTGCCGCATTGCCAAGTCTCAATACCGCTTCCAAATCTCGTATTTCTCTTTGTTCTTAGGCTCATGCGGGTGCTATGCACCCTAAATACCGAGTCATGCAGTCCTCACAGGTAGACATCGTTGAAAGCGAAAGAGAAAGAAACAGCAACAGCCTGTCGATCCAAGTCTAATTTGCCGGAAGGGGTGACCAGTATGCGTAATGCGACTATGGAACTCGGTATGGAACCAGCCAGAGCCATTTTGGCGCACCTGCGGATGCTCTCATTTCCAGGTTTTCAGAACATCTGGTATGCGAGGGGGTGATGTTACTGCAGACAATGAGTGAGGCAGGTTAAAGTTGGTGTACCTCATGGTGTGCGCAGTCGACTTTGAAGAGTCCAGAAGAGTTTTGATGGAAAAGCGACAAGGGACTCCACAAGGTTCTCATTAGCGAATGGTATATGGTAGTATCAGCCCTAAGGTAGCAGAGTTCTGCTCTTTACCCTCAAAAAACCGAGTACCTAGGGTTTTAGGTAGTGCCTCCCTGAATGCCGGGACAGACCTTCCAATCGGAGCGCCTTGAAACTTCACCCGCGTCTGCCAACAGGTCGCCGGCAGCGACAGCAACGACGTAGCAGCAGCACCCTCCCTTGCCTCGAGGGTGACATCGAGGATCGCGATCAGCATGCATCAGCACCAGCCATCAATCGGCCTTCAGTGGCTGATCTACCATCGGGGTTCAGGCACGAAAAGACTCCAAGGCCAAGACCCCGGCCGTCTCGCTAGCCCAGACGGCCTTTCCCTTGCTCGATGCAGCGCGATCAACTGCACGTTCAGGCCTTCAGATGTGCTGCACTAACCCACCGTTACCGTTAGACTTGCCGAATAGCATTTAGTAGTATATTCATCCTTTAGTGTGATGTACTATAGGACCTGTCAGAGTGACACAAAAGTCTAACCCCATCGAGTAAACGTTGCGAAAGAGAAGGCAGGGAGGGCGGCAGGTGCCTCAAAAATTGGCACAAAATAGGACAAAGAAGGAGGTCCAGTCGGGCTCCATGCTTCATGCACGAAGGGTGGAAATAAGATTTGCGGGAATCTTGGAAATTACATTATTGTTCTGAGTCGTTGGCATGTGGATGTGGATGTGGGCGCCTTGGGTGGCACGGACTGGCTTTGAGCTTCGCCTTGCAAAGAATTGAGAAGTTGAGTGGTCTGGAGATAACTTGAATGCCTAAAACGATCGACTCGGCATGTCGATCCGACGATCTCGAGTCTCGTGTCTGGATTTTAGACTCCCGGGCTCTATCTGAACAAAGAAACTGCAGTCCAAGCTCGGACCGTCGGCCATGCGAGAGCTGGAGTCGGCACCTGGACAGACCAGTTTGCATCTGCCGCCATTTACTAGTAGGGTCATAGTCTCATCTGACCCGGCTTGGTCCTATTTACCCCTGGGATCTTGGCCTACCGACGGAGAACCGTTGACCTCAAATCCGTACCTTACTTGGAGTTTTGCCCTACCAGATTCACACAAAGCTTCACCGCAAGTCTATTGAGATGCTATTGTGGCGCCAGTGTGATCCATGGTGCTGGGCACGGTTTCTCCGCATGCCAACCTAACTCCCCTGTGCCACGCTTATCCTCTGGGGTTAATGCTGCATGCTGATCTCAATTGCCTTAACATTTTGCAAATATTGTAGTCTAGGACATGGTCACATTATCCATACTGGCTGGTACTGTACATAGATGCTTGCAACTGTAGTCGATAACAAAGAAATACCCAAAAACACCTCTCATGCGTCAGGCGATTATTAGAAATCTTGGGAGATTCCCCCAGTAATCCTGTAATATGCTGTAATGCGCTGAAACCTGTTGACCCATGCAAAGCGCGAAAATTCAATTTGAAAACAAGCAGGGTATCAAGAGTGCGTCCCTCGGCTGTATAAGTAATATGGGAAAAGAAATAAAAGTCAGGGGGAAAGAGAGATCGTGTCTATCCTGCTGGAGCCCCGTAAATCGTTATGTTAGGTGTATATCCCTCGCGGTGCGGTTGTATAAAATTATGCTGGCCGTAATGTTCCGAGTCCTCATTCCAATGCTATATCTCTCGAATGGAGGAAGTTCAGTGCCTCCGGTGAGGTGATGACTCGGAAGGCGTTTGCTCCATATCACTCAGGGGGGACAGTCGCTGAGGGTCCATTTCGTTCCCGTTACGCATCTGATTTCGTAGAGCAGGGAGTTGGCGTCTTCTTGCGTTGATGAACCAATTACTGATCTGTGCGATTTGTGAGCAAAGGCGTAGTTAACCAAGGATCATGAGCCAATTACCTGACTAATTGTAAGACCTGTACGGCTCATGAACATTTGCTTATCCTCCTCACTAGGATAAGGATGATCTAGATGCTCATGGAACCAGGCCCGGAGTGTGTCGGTGACAGGCTTAGGCAGATTCCCACGCCTGCGCTTATTCTTGGGATCAATTGGGTCACCCAGAATCCCAAAATTCGACTGCGGTGTATGTGAAATCGTCTGCGCAGAGGCATGCTCTGGGTCGCTCTGGTAAGCCATTGGCGGGTAAGGATATCCCATTGGAGGATGAATAGGCGCCGTTCCGTACGCATCGCCCCTTCGGTCGCTCATCGGTCCAGTCGTAGAAGTTGATGTATATCCGTGGGACCCGACGGGCCCAGCGGCGAGCTCCGGTCGTGAATGACCCCTGGAATCCGGGTACACGCCAATCCCACGCTCAGGGTACGACTGCAGATCACGGATTGGCGGAAGCATAGGACTCGGGCGTGAAGTGTACCGGGGTGTCGCATCGGTGGCGCTTGGAACGTGCGCATGGCTTCTTGGGTGAGAATCGGCGGCCCTCCCTAGGTAGTCCCTGTGATGCGGTCCGTGAAACGGCACTTTGGAGGATGATGCATATGGAGGGCGGAAGTTATTCGTTACATCATGTGCTGATGTCGGGCGTTCGCGCGGTTGCCGAGAGGTGTAGTATGAAGTCGACTCGATTTCCTCGTGTAGGTGAGGCGGAAGCAGCTGTGAATGCGACATCAGCATGTTTAATTTCTTTTTTGTCTCGCTTTCCGCCCCCTCCGGTGCGCTCATCGGGCTGACGGTCAGCGCTAAAAAATGGGGTGTCATGTTGATCCTCTTACCTCGCGGAATGACGGTAGGGCCTGGTTATCAGCTGGAAGCCCGCTTGCATATGAGATGGCCATGTTTTTAGAACCCCCACTCTGGTCACGGTGCTGTGACATAGACAACAGACACCGGAGAGCCGAAAAGACGAATCCGAATTGGCGGAACCAGGCCGATGTAGTGTTGTGAGAGGTGTTAAGGTTGGGAGATGATTGCACAGCAGGAGCCGGCCCACGGCTTGTAGTACACAGTATCAGCGTTGCTGTCCCACCCAGGAGGTATAAGTAATTTGGTCGGCGTTGAAGAGGCGAGGGTTGAAGTCGGGATGGAGTGTTGTTGGAGAGGCAGTATGAGAGGCGGATGGAAGGCGGATCAGAGTTGGGTGGGGGAAGGTAGATTTAAAGAGGATAGAGGGAAAGGAAGGGAGAGTATAAGGCACGAATAATGAGGAAGGGAGGTGTGGAGGAAGAGAAAGGAATAATAAGAATATCGTGAAGCAGGAGCGGATTTTAAAAGTACCTGAATTGAATGGAATTGACATTATTTGCCTGGCTTTGGCTTGATGACGATGATGGAGCAACAGCTGAATCCAACCAAGGAAAGGTTATGCAAGGAAAGGGCCCTCTTTCCGTTCCTTTTCTTTTCGCGAATACAATCAATTCTACTCGGTGATTTGTCTACAACTTGAATATTCCTGCTGCTGGCGCTTCTCCTTCCCTTTCTACTTCTTCTTCTACAGAGTATTAGTTAATGCCTATACGTAGAGCGCTCTCCAGAGTATTCGGGTATGACATGCAAGAAAAAAAAAAAAAAGAGCCAAAGAAAAAAAAGAAAATAGGAAAGGGAAGTTGAGATTTGAAATTAGCACGAGATTTCTCTGGAACGCTAAGACTAAACCCTCCCAAGACCGTCATCAGGACCCCGTCACCAGCAACCAGATCCATAATAATATTTAGCCTGCTGGGGAGGCCATCCTTGGAACACTCACGAACAGAAGGAACAGGGGGGGGAGATCCGAGAGGGACAACCGACGATCGTACTAGTAAGTAGTGCGCGGTGGATACTGTAGCCACAAACTCCATTTATCTCCAATTATTCCAGCTGCTGTCGACGAGCGGGTGAGGGGAAACATTCATTTTCCTTTTTTCTTTTTTTTCTCTGGCCAAAGAAAAGTGAGGGGAATTTTGCCTGAAAGAGGATTATTCGATCATTATTATTTAAGTTAGTTTAATGAATCGGTTCCTTCCATCTGGTACGCCCGCAGTACCTTAAAGTTGGCCTTGACAGACGGCGCCGAGGAATCTTTACCTTTCGCAGAGTCATGGGACAGGGAGGCGATCTCAGGCGCCGCTGCAGTCCAGATGAACTGTTCGCTGGGACAGACCTGTACAACATCCGCGTGTCTGTGGATGACTCCCTCACTGCGTCGCAGCAATGCCGTGTTCGACGCCCAGAGGGCTTCGCAGCAAGGTGCTGACCGAGGAACCATGGCTGCCACATTCTTCTGTTCGTCTCTTTTCTTTTTCGCCCGTCCGTTTTGGGAACCATGCATCGACAGCTGTGGCTCCAGCTCGGACTCTTCTTGCACACTGAAGAAACCCTTGTGACTGTTTCCGCTGTGTCTAGTTTCTTTTTCCTTCGATAGCCCTCGCCCTTACGCCCAGCCTACATTCGCCCCCAAGCCGACGACAAAACAAAGCTGAAACTCTCGTTCTCTCTCTCAGCGGGTCGTCACCAGTACTTGACTTCCAGCTCTAAGCTAATTCCTATGGGTTTGGCACCCCAGTCAACCAAAATCAAGCGTTGTCTGTGATAACTCGACGAACCAAGTTCTTTGTCCTGTCAGCTCTTAATAATCATCGTCCCCCTGTCTTGAATGGGCTATTATTTAATTGAAAGGCTCCAAACTATCCTGCGACATACCCCATGCGGACTGTTCTATTCAAAACTTTCGCCACTCTCACGGGGTCTGCCCCATCCACTGTCTAGGTATCGTGGATTGTTAAGTGTTTGTGTGTATTTTCAGCCTCCCTGCGTTTGATCCAGATGAAGGACTCTCTATTTTACATGGATGTCTGGACATTGAAACATTGGTGATCCTGGAGGGTCGTACAAGGTACACGTATAGTTTGTGTGATAGAAGGCACCTGTCGAGGATGTCAATTTGCTTGCAAGAGCGGGGCTTCTGCTGGTAGGAGTATTTGAATTCCGGGTTGGCAATTCCAAGCGAATCAGGTCAAAGATCAGGAGCAAGAATTGCAACAGGAAGCAAAAGGGTTCAACCAAGCAAAGGCAGTACAGCGGAGTGAGGGAGAGGCAGATCATCGGCTTATCATCGGCTTTTGGGTCCACGCCTCCACACTCCTAGTCGTGTCAGAACATATCACACATCAAACAACAGAGCTTATCCTGGTTGCCAGGTGCAGAAAGAGTCAAGGGGTACCCCCTTCTTCAATCTTGCAGCAGATTTCAATTGAGAGCCCCGGCTCCTAAGTAAGTCCCGGACGTGGAATTGAATAATGACGGCAATGGCGCTGAGCCCGCGCCTTTCCGCTGCAAGGTGGCAGGTATAATTATTACTCTTGAGATTTCCATTGTTACTTTGGGGCGAGTCATTCCAAATCGATCTTCGAAGCTCTGGCTTCGTCGAGGAAATGAAGGAGGCAAGAATTCTTGAATCCTGCTACAGAAGGAGCTGGGTCAGTTTAGTCTCGGCTCCGGAGCCAAACTCAACAGAATGAAATGGATGCCCAGTGCAGGCAAATCCCGATCGCCCGGCTCTCCACTTGTCCTTAATATGGAATATGTGCCTCACTTCTAAGGCTCCTGCATGCTGCACGCCAGCTGCACTGTCCGGGAATCCTGTGCACTTTGTTTGACAAGGTAGGAAAGATCCACGTCAACTCCCTGCAGCTAAATCCGCTTAACAGTCTCCTACCAGTCAGGTTCGGAGAAATACTGCGATCATCCAGATATGCCAAACGAAGTCGGTCGGGACGGCGAGAGTCCGACGTGGGGTACAGTAGAAGCCTATTTAGAGTACGGCCTTTGAAAGCCAAAAAATTCGAATGTTCCACACGGTCCGGGCAGTCGAAAAAGGCAACGACCGCGATAAGGCAATACAGGACAAGTCAAGGACCATTGGTGGGTTCGTTCATATAACATGCAAGATCCATTGCCCCATGCATATGACATCTCAGGTTGTCAGCGAGGAGGCGGTGGCTTTTTTTCTATAGACAACGGGGGTGCTGGGAACGGGGTTGGTGGTTCCCAATTCCCAGGCTGGGAGGTCCTCTGGAAGACAAGGAGCGAAAACAAGGAACGGAGTGCTGCCCTGACCTCGGGAGAATAAGAGGGTGATCGGATTCGGACGGTGCGTTTTGGATTGGTTTTGGCTGGCCGTGGACGATGGGGCGGTCAATGATAATCAGTGACACTCCTCGTGGGACTTGGGGTCGAGACCTGAGAATCTGGTTCCAGAGCTTATGTTCGACCTAATTTATCCCCAACTTTGAGATCCATCTTGCCACAAATCACAAGGGAGCCACGAGCATGACAGCCCGGATAAGTGGTCTCGAGCGCTATCTGATAGCGGCGTTGCGACAACCACGAGGACTCCCCGGAGTAAACCGTGTTGCGTTTTCCGCTGGACAAATTCAAGGATCTTGATAGTCAATAATTCACAAGAATTTCATAATTCGAGCGTGGCCGCCATCATGACTCGATCGTAGCGATGACACGCTCCACTCAGTGGGACGATCGATAGCGGGAGCCCATCACAGCCTCCAGCCTTCCGATGGACCAACTGCGAGGATCTCGATGATGTCTTGGGCGACGACAGACGGAGTTCGCACTCCTATCAACAATTCGCGAGACAAGGTTCAAAGAAAACAGTGACTCTCCGGAGCGCTCCGTCCAGTTTCCGGAAATCTTCTCTCAATGGCCATCAATGCTACCAGCCTCTGGTCTCGTATCCTCCTTTGGGAGCGCCATAATTGGAAATCGAACCGCGTCGTTAGCGGCGGCGGATGATGGCGGACAGAAGGATCAAACTTTGTTTTTGGAGATTTCGACGAATTGTTCGCTCCAGCGAAAAGCCAGCATTGGCATCCTCAATGGCCTCTCGCGTGCACGCTAAACTAGGGAAATCCTCGTGGCCCCATGATCCCCACCAAGTGATTCGCCCGCGCTGCCAGCCTAATTTTTTTGACAGACTCCGTCGAGCCACCGCTCTTGTCACTGGGGACGAACCACTTGAGTGTTTGGTAGCCAATCTGCTCGCCCATGGCGCTGGGCCGATCTCAGTTCTGAGCCATCAGGGCGGAGTGGCGAGTTTCCCTCTCAACTTCTCAAAGGCAAGATCGAGTGCGTACCGGGGCGTATTCACGGCCACTTTCTTCATCTGACAATTGATGATGGTACCCACTGCATGCGCAGAAATCACAGATGCTCGATCCTCGGATAGCGCCTCCGTGGGCTTCAGGATTGGCGACAGGGGCACCCACTAGTATCTACCGTGTGTTGTAACATTACATCCAAGCCACCGGGGGATGACGTTGTGGCCCGACACGTCCTGACACTTCTCTGACAGGGCGTCACGGCTGGCACTCCTGACACTGACACTGACACTGACACTGACACTGACACTGACACTGACACTGACACTGACAGGGGATTACCCATCATGCCGGCCCTTGTCATTTGACTGTCTTTCCCTTTGCTTTTTCGATGCCTTTGCTCCCCGATTTTGAGTAATTTTGCCAGAATGAAAAATCGGGATGGCAAATAGCCTTTCGCCGGATCCCAGATCGTGAAGAGTGCAGGGATGCAGCCAGGCGGCGATCGATCCTGAAGGGCTGCAGCAAATCACAGAGGGCAGCAGCCTCTCTTCTTTTTTTTCCCAGTAAATCCTGTGGGAAGCCTCAGCAAACCTTGTCCCAGGGGTTCGTCTGAATTAGCCAATTTCTGAGCCGTCTCGTGTTGCCCATTGGCTAGCCCTCTGCAGATCCCACCTGACACGAGCCCGAGGTCGATTGAGGAGCAAGCTTGCGACTTCCACATCGGGCGCACTACTGCGAACTGCTGCATCAATTCTGACTCAGGCTCGCTGTCTGATGCAGGCCGCAATTTGTCATTCTGCTGCGGCACTGCCAGCGTCCGGTTATTCTTCTTTTGGTGATGCTCCAGACTTTCGTTGATCGTCGCAAAATCTGAAAGCCATGGTCTTGCGGCGCTGACATCATTGGTCTCCTCAGGAGAAGGATTTGTCCCTCTCAACCACGAGTCTCGCTTGCTTGATCGATCAAATTCTCCGAAGTTTTTCCCTTCTATCAATGTTCAAGTCTCCTTCCCTATCGAGACTGGTTTCTATATAGTCTCCCGTTCTATTTGCATCGCATCCCTAGCTCCATACCTCCGAGCCTGCCAACCAGGAAGCTGAGTGGACTTATCAACCCCTCGCCTGAGGATAACAATGGCAGCTGTGGACTCCCTGTCTTGACTTGAGATTATTGACAGACATCAGTGGATAAATTATCATGCAGTCCCAGCTTGATTCCTTGTTTTCTGTGCCCCCTTGAGTCGGAGGGGCTCCGTGAGTCTCCGTCGGCATGCGCACGGATGATCGACGGCCGACAATCTACCCTGCAGCAGTTCATCTTCGGTTCTGGGTGGGTTCACAGGTTGAACCTGGAGCCCGGGTATGGCATGTCCACTTTCCTAGAATAGACATGACGGCCGTTGTCCAGTTCTTCACAAAAGAAATAATAGTGTTGTTGATTGTGGCGTCTCCAGGCTCGGCACAGTAGACTAGTAGGAGTAGCACACTATTAGATCCTCCCTCGAAGGAGGTGTGCCGGGAGCCAGAGCCACGTTGTCCCCGATTTCCAGGATTTCCTGAGTTCGAGAAAGTTCTTGGAATTGATTCTTCCGTCTGCATTATTTCTCTCTGCCACTTCCACTTTACGCACCTTCCCGTTTGAGCACGCTTGACCTGATCCGTCCTTTCCCTTGGAGCTTCGCTCTGCGTCCCATGGATACTCCGTTGAATCCACGGGTCTCATCCTCTCATCCCCTCATCCTGCAAACATGATCACTCCCTTTCCTCTGGAACAGGGGCACGCTGGGGCAATGCTAGGCGACTGTTCGTTAATCAATATTATACTCACTCCGCACTGTCTCCTGCCTTCTGAAGACCAAGTGACAGCAGCTACTATGAATAAAAGACTCAATCCAATGGCTAGGCCTGCAACTGAACGGCGGCGACTCAAACTTGAGACTTCAAATCGCGAACTCACAGCCACGTGCCTTACTTCAGGTCATGTTGTGGAATGTTTGTTGCACTCTATCATAATAATTACCGGCCAGCTTAGTATAACCTCCAGGTTCAGACCAAAGTCGATACATATGGAACTCTTTCGGGTTTCACCCACGTCTCAATCACCTCAACGGTGTCCAGTTCGTCCCTGCGGCCAGTTTTACCTCGCCTGCCCTTTTACCGACCAGCCTGCTCCAGAATTCGGCCGTTCCATCCGGAACGAGCTCCTCCACCTCTAGCGACACCAGCGCGTCAACAATCCACTCCTGGCACCTTCTTTTACCATCGCGAGGCGCGGCTTCGGCTCTGATAATACTAGCGACTCGCCGACGTTGATCTGCGGTCAGATCGACTACCTTGGCCATGCCTTCGGCCTGCATGGTAGCTAGGTCTATGCCTTCGCGAGCATCAAACTGATACCATAACCTTTCCAGGTCGATGACCTGCACATGGAGAAGGTCGCCGAATGAAGCACCAGACTCGCGTATGGCGAAACCCCAGTGAGAACGGCTTTTGGCGCTCAGACCCGGCCCGCATATTTCGATTAAAAGCTCATAAGCCATGGTATAGTGTTGTCGAAGAGTATTCTAACCTCGGAGTGTTAGAATAAAATGAGCGGTGGCCAGGCTGGCTGAGCGGGCATATCCGGGACTGACCTCGGGAGCGACAGTGCTCACTGAACCGGTAGCAACGGTTCAGGCTCTTTCTGATTCTTGTGATATAACCTCAAAGCGACGATCCCCGCGTCTAGTGCCGACACGTGCTTTCCATCGAACTCAGGCGCGGGGTCGAGGAATTAGAAATAGGCACCTTCATTGACATCGAACGCGCTGGCGCTAAATAAGCGCCATGCCTTGAATAGTAAGAGAGAGCGCGAGAGCTCATTGGGCAGCGACCCTGCAACCCCAAGCTGGAAATCATGAGAATAACGTAAAGTTGGCTCATAGACGAACTGGTCTGCTCTCAACTTAACTATATAAACTCATAACAGTAACATGTCTGTCAAGGTGGAAGTCCAAATGCTGAATATATATTAGTGCCTGCCCTTGAACAAATAAAATATCAACATTATGCAGGCTCCTTTGTGCAAAAGAATTTGTACCGGAGACCCCTCACTATCCTAGATCGACTACCTCACTGACATATCTCAGTTCCATTTAATCCTGCTGTCGGATACAACGCACGGGGTAATCCACTATCCATGTGCACAGGGACGGATCCGGCCGAGTCTATAGTAACACTTGTGCACCAGTAGATCTCCGTCAACTCAAGACTGGCCTTGAATCCCGTGTTTGGGACAGAGAGTGTGTACGAGGAGCCACTGTTGCCAGCATTTGTGAGGACCCTGATAACCTGTGTTCCATCGTAGCCCTTGTGCATTGCGATGGTCGAGTCATCGTGGTAGATGGGCCGGTTCTGTGTCATAAAAGGATTGATTAGCACGGATCATTAGTTACACCGGCAAAAAGAAAGTGGTGGTGGTGGTGGTGGCCAAAAGGGTTTGCACCATATAAGTAAGATACCCCTCGTCCTGCCCGATGGCATGCGTGCGAATGGCATTCGACGCGGCGATGAGTTTGTACAGCTCGCTTTTTGTCGAGTATCTCGATAGTCAGGTTGCTTCGCGGTTGGATGGGTCATTTCCACCCGAGTAGTGCTGCTCTTGCCCGGCGTAGATGATGGGGATTCCGTCGGAGAGGATGAGGAAGGCGGCGACGTTTTCGGCGAGGGACTTGTCGTCTGTATACCTGGTTGACTTAATACTCGTCTATTTCGTTTGGTGAAGGATGGACTTGGTGTTTACGATGCAAATCGAGGGTTATCGTGGTTCTCAATGAAGTTGCCAAGCAGGGTAGAGCCGGCATAGGTGTACTTGACTGTTTCGATCATGGTGTAGAGGTTGCTTATGCTGTCAGATGTGGATTTGAATGCATTGAGAAGAGGGTAGTAGCTTTCGTCCTCGTCAGCATGAAGTATGCAAGCTAGGGCCGTGGGAGGTTTACATTGGGTAGTTGAGTACTCCATCGGGGTGCTCCTGGTAAGGACAGGTGTATGCTGGATCGCCGTCGAAGATCTCGCAGACGCAGTAGATGCCTGCTGCTTCGGTGAAGCCATCCCAGAAATCTTTCTGGACATGCTTTACGGTGTCGATACGAAGGTCATCGACTATTTTGTATGAGCCCGATGGTCCGACGAAGAGAAAGGAGACCGGTCTTACTAGAGTAGTTTGATACCAACGACCCAATCCAGTCATACCAGTAGTCTCGGACATCAGCTCGGTTGGTGTCAAGGTTAGGAAGCGAGATTGAGTTGTCCCCGAGCCAACACTGCTCAATTTGCGTTTGGCCCTTATAGTTCTGGATGAAGCAGGGCGAATGAAAGTACTTCTGTGAGCTGAAGGGGCTGAAGATGCTATAATCTACAGATTCTGCTGACCCGTTGTAGCCCTACCTGATGGTCATTTGCGTGTCACAGAGAGGCTTAGAGTTTCAGTGTCACCCACCATATGGTTTGCAACCACGTCCACCATCAGATACATGCCCCAGTCATGCAGAGCATCGGCGAGTGTCTTGAGGTTATCATCCGTTCCATAATTGGGGTTGAGGGCGAATCTGACGCTGGTGAGCTTTCATCGCCCCTCCTCTATACACAGAGAAAGACATACATATCCCTTTGCCAGTAACCATGGTAGGCCTGTCCGTAAGAAGTATGCTCCTCGATTTGAGCAGTCACCGGCGTGATCCAGATCGCCGTGAATCCCATCTCCTGAAAGTAATACAGCTGCTCTCTCTCTCAGCCCTAGCCCAATAGGAACGACTGGAACTCATCATCTACCTGATTGATTATTCCCCGCCATGTACCACCACAGTATTGCTAGACTTGTTATGTGACTGCCGAGATGGTTTCGAGGACTCACTCCAAAAGTGGTATCGCATTCAGCCGAAGTCGAGCTATCTGTACGGGCGAAGCGATCGGTCAATAAGAAATATATAGACTGTGATCTCCATTGTGTAGTAGCCCCAAGCGCTGTGGCCGCGAGAGAGAAGAAAGGCCGACTTCATCGCTATTTGGATCGTGGTCGTTGCCCTGGCCTTTGGCTTGACAGGTTTGGGCCATGGCACCGATATTTCTATCCATTTCTCCTCACACCTGATTCTGCAGGCTGCGATTAATATCCAGCGGTCGCCCGGCCCTGGGCCCCTGTGTTCAGTCATCAGTGTCAGCGTTGCCGTACTCCGTACGAGGAGATTGGTAAGGGTGCTTGGTGGATTTGCAGGAGATCCTGGCGCAGTGATCGGCCTATGCTTATTGGTCTTATCATGAATCGTGGCTTTGATTGCTCTAAGTGCCGTTGCATTCGATGACTCGTAGTTACTTAGCTGTTATTAAACTCCCAGCTCAGCCATCCGCCAGTCACCGTTCAAGGACCCTGCCACACTCCATCAGCCAGGCTCCTCGACACCTTCCTCACCAAGCTAGCGTCCAATCTTGCCCCCAAGCTCCGTCGTGGGTGAATGTGTCCAGCCCCGTTACAAAAAGAACTCGCAACACAGTGTCATAATGAGCTGGCACTCGCTGCCCGTCCAAAGTCACTGATGATGGCTCAGAGGGAACACCCAAGATTGTTATGTTCGCCAAGGGATTGGCTTCTCTAAAGTCACCTTTCGTTGAGACGCTCAGCCGCGACTCAGATACTCTGAAATTTACGTCAAGCGTGTCGTGGGGGCTAATACTCTCTCCATCGTCGAGGTACAACTGGCCTGATGCCGTACTACGATCAGCGCCCAGAGCTACCAACAAAGCCCAGGGCGTCTGGCGAGCATCTCTGATGGTCAATGCTACCCCTTGCATGGGAAGGACGCTGCCTCCCCGGATATAAACCGGAATATGGCCTAAGGGAGCTGCAATTGTCGTGTTGACTCCGGGCGCTGCGTCTACCACGGTTTGCGTGTACCAATCGTACCAGACCTGACCTTTGCCCACGCCGGGAAAAACTCCTTTGACAGTATCAACATGGGGCTCGAGAACCGGGACAACCATTATTGACGGTCCAACAAGGAATTGGGTGTCCACTGCAGCTAAGGATGGCTCATTGGGAAATTCCCAGGCAAGTGCTCGTAAGACGGTGGAACCATCAGTGTGTGCGCTGTTCATCAAAGTGTAAAAGTACGGCAGCAAGGCGTATCGAATGTTCATTGCCGACTTGGTTGCATTAATCACCGAGGCCCACCGGTAGGGCTCCTGCGAGATCGCACCACGGACGTTATGGTTACGATAGAAGGGGAAGAAGGCCGATAGCTGCATCCAACGGTTACAGAGTTCTTCGTCGGTGTTGCCACTGAATCCGCAGGTGTCGACCCCAAACATTGGCATTCCGAAAAGGGAGAATTGCAAGGCCTGTGAGATTGAAAAGTACATAGACCACCATCTGGAATGGTTGTCACCACCCCAGTGACCCGCCCATTTCCCGGATCCTGAAAACGTTGAGCGGGCAATGATAAACGGACGTTTCTCCGGGTAGATTTGCATCAACCCCTGGTAGGTCGCACGTATGCCCATGTGTCCATAGAGACTGTGCACATCATACTCCTGGTAACCATCTACGTGTGTTGCGTTTGGCGAGACGGCATGAACAGCGAGATCATGACCGGCTTGAACATGGTTAATCACATACGGCGGGTGATTGACATTGCGAACTCCAGGAGTTGGCGTCGTACGCAGGTATGTCGTAGTGGTAGACGGTGTGGGGCTCTCTGTCGCCGATGCCTGGCTGACGGATGCTGCGGAAGCGGAAGTAGCCTCTGTAGCATTGCTTAACTCGAACCCCTCAGGGTACTCGTACACCCTGTTTTGTGGCTCCCCCGGTAATGTAAAAGGTGGATGAACGGGATTCAGCGTTCGATATTCGGATCCACAGCTTCCCACACAGAAAGATGATACTTCGCCCATATCGTACCAGACTCCGTCAAACTCCAAATTCTCATACCAGAGCACAAGCTCGTTGGCCCAAAAGTTAGCCGCCTCCGAATGATGCCAATCCGGGTAGACCGTGTACCCGGGCCAGACCGCTCCCACATAAAGGCTATTATCAGGATTCTTGATGTAAACGTCGTGGGCAGCCCCTCTACTGTAGGTATCGTACCTGTTTAAGAATTAAATAGAGTCCAAGTATCCATGGCCATGGATGGGAAAGACTTACACATCAGATTCGTCCTCTGGATTTGGAATGTATAGAGCTGCATCAACAATGGGCACGAAATGGCGTCCACCCGCGTGTAGTTGATTCAAGAAAGTTTTGGTGTCATTGTACGAGAATCGGTTCTGGTCATTAGTAAAATCCCGGTAGCCATGCATGTAGTCTATGTCGGCCCTAGGTTAAGCGTTAATCTCGACAATACTACATCGAACATCTAGAGACGTACCACAGGTATTCCAGGGGAATTTCGAATTTCTCGAAGTTTGCAAGAACATCGGCAAATTCCGACCAGTTATTGTAGCCCCATCGGCATTGATGAAAACCAAGGGTGTCATACTTCTGCATTGCAGGAAGGCCAACTGTGCTGCGTTGATACTGCTTGGTAACATCTGCCGCAGTTGGTCCGGAGTAGAAAGTGAGGTCAATGTTCCCTCCTATCGTCCGCCAAGTTAAACCTTGTGGGTTCAAAACCACTTCCTGGCCATGAGCATTTCTTAGAAATACTCCATGCGAATACGATCTATAGTCCTGCGTAGCATCAGCTTCACTGATTTTCAAATATGCGTGCTCGCCAGTCAATTCATTGACTGTATGATATCGTGTGTCTAAGTAGAATGCATGGTGCCCATAGATGTTCCTGAGGAACAGGCAACAGATTAGCCTTGGCCGTGGAAGTAAATAGATAACAGGTACGACGTGTGAAAACACACCAGTCAATCGGATCACCGATATCTGCCGCGTAGGTAGTAAGTGTAGCGTTTCTCAAGAGCCGTAGTTGGTTGATACGTTCTCCCAGGCCGTACAGGTTATATTCCTCTGGTAAAGCTGTCACGAACTCAATGAACTGGTCCTCAAATACCAGAACAGAGCCTGCCGTGTCAAACAGTATCTCCCCTGTAGCTCTGCGGGCCACCTGGAAGTTGAAAGTGGGCTCGTTGGACCATGTTACTAAGAAGTCACTTTGTAACTCGGAGGCACCGGGAACCGCTGTTGGGCGGGGTACCAATTCTTCTGGGAGTATAAACCAAGATGCATTTGAAGCGTCCACATAGGTAGGCGTAATTTGTATATTCAAACGATCGTTGTCCTGAAATTCCACCTCTAGCGTCAATAGATCAACATCCGTCCCATAGACATTACATGGATCTCCATCCAGCTCCAAGCTTGCACTGAAGCCGTGGGAAGTGTGGAGCACATTGAACGCTTTATACCCAGGACAGACGGACTGTGCATTAACGGCCTGCGGGTCGTCGATGTTGGCAATCAAGTGTGCCCCAACATCGACATAGTCTGCAAGGGTGACCTGAGTACGTTGAGCGGTTGTGGTCTCGGTCGCACCTGCTGGCTGGCGTTGTAAGGGCTCCTGGATAATCTGGGCCGCTCCAAAAGCCACAGCTATAAGCGATGCCCCAGTGAAGAGATGGGTAAAGCCTGCCATGATGGGAGAACCGGATGCTCACGGAACCCGACCGTATGAAAGTCTACCAACACAACCGACAATGACCTGGGCCCTCTCTATTTATCTTGTAAGAGTGTCCAAATTGACAAACAAGTCATCTGCGCCCTCATTAATGTTGTGGCACCTTCCCGGGGTCGAAAGGCTGGAGGCACTGGAGATTATCCGTTGAGTCTTTAGGACGCAAGGGGAACCTCGTCTGAGAAGGGGGTGGCATGTTTGGAGGCCGAATAATGCGGGGAGAGGTGACCAAGGCAGATCTGGGCTCTGCGCCACAGAATTCAGGCAAAGAGTTGTCGAAGGCTAGACGATCGCCTGGGAGAATGGTGCTGATTGGCCACTGCTCCGATAAAAGACCGAGTCTATAATAGAGCTGTTAAGGTGATCCAGGATGAGAATTCTAGCGGTGGTGGAGTGACGACCTGAAGGAAGGACTCTCTGATGGAGACTCGCTGAACCCCAGAACTTGAAGGGCGTATCGACGGTATTTTTACCAGAAGTTACCGGTGAAGGCCGCCTCGGAGACGACAATCAACTCCGATTTCATTCCAGCCTGGCCATAATTGAAACGCCTGTCGATGGCTGCACTATTACAATCTACAAGACTCGGTGCGCAGTTCACGAAACCCGCCATCTTGACTGCACTATCAGTGTTTTCAGCGGAGTTCTGTCCAGGTATGACTTCTTTGAATGAGCAGCATCGGCATCTTTTGGCCTCATAGCTGTCATCATTTTGTGGAGAACTTATATTCTCTCTGCTGGCGCCTGCATGCCATGAGCAACGAAGGAACACACTCTCCTCACAGACCAAGGCAAGTGCCTTGAAGATTCGGGATTGGCTGGCAGCCACTATCTGGAACATCGGATTTCCTGCCTCATTGGAGTCTGCTGTCCTTCGGCTTCCCGAAATGCGATCCTTCCATGCGAGCCCTTCCCTATCAGTAGCCATTCTCCAGGATCCATTTGGGGCCCGAACTATAGACTTTCTTAGGGGCATCTCCTCCTACTAGTCTAGTTGTCCCCGCTAGCGTTGCAACCGATGGCAACGGCTCGTGGACGGCTGCGGAGTGCGAAGTGCATCCTCTGATGCAGGGGAATGCTTCCAGAAAAATAACGCATCTTCTTAAGAAACGTCATCCCGGACAAGAGCCTTGGATCCAGGGGCTCTGCACTCCGGGTGGTTCGCTCGGGCCCTTTGCGCTCCCCTTCGCTCGTCGACTGGGCGGGCGAGTCGCATGAGCTTCTTCGGTCCGGCATGTAAGATTCGTCAAGCTAGGTCTAACGCGAAAGAGCACTAGGACCACCGTTAAGCGATGGCTAGCATATGAAGACTCCACGAGAGAGACATGGTGTAACGCGGGGACTGACTGTAGCTGCAGATAGTAGTGGACTGAGGAGTGGAGTTGTGTGTGACTCCATACAATACAACTTTCGCTCTTTCTTTTATCTTCTCTGCTCCTCCCCGCTTCGGCTTCCCCAGATTTTCGATGTCGCCGTCTCCTGACTCTTCTTTTCTTAGTGCCCCTCACATTCATGAGTCCTACGGTCCTGCCTCGCCATGGGCTCCTCGGATTAGGCATCTCTTCACAATCGACCACTAAACGCTCTTCACTGCCTCTGTTCGGCTGTCTCGGGAAAGATGGATTCGGGCACGACCTCTCCAAAGCAAAAGTCCTTCAAGCAGGCCTGTGACAATTGTCGAAGGAGGAAGATTAAATGCTCCCGAGAGCTGCCGTGCGATAAATGCCAGCGACTGCTTCTATCATGCTCCTATAGCGACGTTCTCCGCCGCAAAGGCCCCAAGTTTCGGACACTATACCCCCTGGCCCCAATTCATCCATTGGCGGCAAGACAGCGCCAACTTCTTCAGAGCGATACACAACAATACCCTACAGACCAAGAATGGTTCACCGATCCAACAAGTTACCCTCTAGGGGGTTCCCCCAATTCCCCGCCCTTTACGATGGAAGATCCCCAATACCTAGCTCCAGACCTTCCAGACTCGTTCAGCCGCCTGCCGCCTCCCGAGCTGGTCTCCTCCCCAGGTTCTACGAATTCTTATTCCGACTCGCCTACTGGGGCGATGCTCCCTTGCCCACGCATCTTGACTCCGCCAGTGCTTCTAGCCCATATCAACGTCTACCTAAAGTACATGTTTCCTATCATGCCTGTGGTCCGAAGAGATGAACTTCAGCAGGACTGTCACCATCCGCAGCGCTTGTCTTCACAACGATACGCCTTTTTAGCCTCTCTTTGCGCAGCAACACACATTCAGCTGAAGCTGGATGCTGACGCCTCTCAGGTGCATACCGGCGCTGATGGAAGCTCACTAATGTCCGGAGAGGAGCTTCTCACAGAAGCCGTTCGCGCAAGAAAAGAATGTGATCCTATCGAAGACATGAATGTCGAGAGTCTCTTAACTTCGTTCTTTCTCTTTGCGGCTTATGGCAATCTAGACCGTCAGGATCATGCATGGTTCTACTTGTGCCAGGCGACCTCAATGATTTTCACGCTAGGGCTCCATCGAGAGTCTACGTATTCAGAGGTGAGTATAGAAGAGGCGGAGCAGAAACGAAGGGTTTTCTGGCTTCTATTCATTACGGAAAGGTATGGAACCAGCTGAATTTGTTAATAATGGAGCGGTGCTAACCTTCCGTCTGAACCTTCAGGGGGTACGCGTTGCAGCAAGCGAAGCCAGTGATGCTCCGCAACTCCATCCATAAACCACAGGTCCTCTGCTCCGAGGACCCAATTCTCGCCTACGGCTTCATCAATCTTATTGGGGTCTTTGAGAATCTCAGTGCGAATCTGTACGATTGGGTCTCCGCAGGTGGAAGGGATAGATCTCTAGAAATGCCGCCTACATGTGCGATTCAAGCCAATCTCAGCAAACCTATTTCCCTCGACGGTGTTTCGGAGATCCAGAAAGTTGATATCCTTATCACGCAGCAGTGGCTACAGGCGATGATGTGGAAGCTCTCCATGACCCGGGCCTCGCAACCAGGCGCCAGGAGTGAGAATGTTTTACCTTTCCATCTCCCCGTTATAGTGGGGAAATCGGTCATGTCCGTGATAGCAGACGTATCCCAGGGTGCTGTAGATGCACATGGGATTGGCATGGTTAGTTCATCCGCCGACGAACCGTAACATCACTAATATCTTCTGCAGGAGCAGAAGCTCTTCGACCTTGGCGCCTCCGTGGCAGACGTATCACGCTCACTTTCGACCAAAGCCGCCCATAGCCTCGCAGAGTCGACCATCGAGCCCCGCGAGCTATTATGGGGTATCCTCAGCACGCTCTCCCGAATCCGCGGGTCCCAATCCTATCTCTTCCCGTCGCTTCTGGAACGCTCAAAGGGTATCCTGGGCTTTGACTGCTCACTGACTATGGGCAACTTCCTTCCTCCGCTTCCTCCATCCTCTTCATCCGAACATGCCTCGTCATGGCCCGCATCAGAAGATACCCATTCCAGAGCCGCAAGCAACACCTGGGACGTTGTCTCTCTTGCAGATGATCTTGGCGACAGTGCTGATACCGTCGATTCAGTATCAGGAATGCTCCCGCTGGCAACTATGCCAACTGACCTTCCGTTTCAGTCTGGGACTCTATTACCATAATATACCCTTCGCGCTCTTCTCATGATTTGCTGTTACTGCTATATATACATGCACATGTGCTATTATGACGTATTGTTCCAGGACGAATGATTTACTCCCCTTCAATCCTAACCTCCACCTCCATTCTGATGTATATAAATGAGGCAGTTTTGGACGCAGGATTGTCTTACCCTACACCCCACCCCCAACATTCATGTACCTACTCCCTTTCCTGTTACTATTGATGATGACCACCAGAAACGATTCGCATACAATACTATAGACTCAATATCATTACACTTGGTTTATCAAGCCAAATAGCAATGAACATTCTCTACCGCTACTATAATTTCGTTGAAACGGTCAAACGTTATGAAGAGTATATAACGATTGTTGACTAGCTCATTATATACTGAAAGAATAAGAACCCCTCATTATTAGCTAAAGACTGAGTGATGACACGCCAACGAAGGAGGTGAAACGAGACAATAACGCCCCGTAGTGATCGCCCTATGCACCAGAGAACAACAGCGGTAGAAATAAATATACAGCAGAATGGCAAAATGGGTGCGGAAATGGTAGATGTGGTATCATCAAGACGTGGAATCGAAACTCATAATCTAGGTAGGTGCCGTAGGAAGAAACCCTCAGTGGGGATCGCGAAAGTCTGTAGTCTATAGATAGTTGCAAGATCTCGGTGTGGATTGACAGTTTGGTCGCAAATAGTGGTGTCGACAAAAGCAGAAGGGTATTATTTATAAACAGATCGAAAACCGGCATGCTGAAACGACAAAAATTATTGTTTTCGCCAAATCAACTCCATGATTTGGTCACCCTTCTCGGAATTGCGATGAATGTACCACTGTCGAACACTGTCCTCGTCGACCGCAGAGTCCACCATCAAATAGGAAATCTTGCCGGGATCCTTTTCACGAAGGGGCCCAAGCTCGTGCATAAACGCTTCGCGGGAAGCTTGGTGGTCACCATCCCAGGTGAGCTCCATTGAAGTGTCGTCCGTGCTGATTTCTGTACTATATTTGGATATTGAGAAGCCGTTGGACAGTGTCCAGCCGTCCGCAAAGCGCCATTTTCCAAGAAGGCACGTTTCGCCACAGATTTCGCTGACTTTGCTCAGCTTTGCCATGTCCGCATGGAACCAGGACTTCCAGTGATGTACCGACAGAGGCAGGGGCCTTATAGCCTCAAAAAACCCAGTGGCGTCACCTCTGAAGTCGAGTTGTCGCAATCGATGGTCAATGGTGAGGTGTGCGTCTGAGTATTGGTAGACGCATAGAGAGATCCTCCGGTCGCCTGTATACTCTGATTGTTGGCAGGCCGCGAAGACCTCTGGTTTGCTCAGTTGTTCCACAAGAGGGCGGGACAAGAAGATGCCAGCGCCCCCGAATCCCATAAGGCCAAACAAACCAATTTGGTTGACACTTTCTGATACCCCACCGATGTACATTTGCTGTGTATGATCATATTTTTCGAAAGCCTCAATCAAAGCTGACATGGAAGGAAAGAAAGTATCATCGTCGATGACGCACGACCAACGTGTTTCTTCCCGCAGGTTGTCGGCCAATAGCGATATCAAAGAGAAATACCGGGTTTGGTATTCATCATCCGATTCTGTTACGATCAAATTGACACCAAGTTTTTCAGCCTTCGCTAGGACTTCGGGTATCCGTTCATCTGGTTCGACAAGCGCGAAGATGCGTGTTCGTGTGTGGCCCGCCCAATGAACGAAGGCATCTAGAGACTCGCTCAATCTGTCTATTTTTGTGGCGACGCCGAAATCGAAGTGCGAGGCGTCCACATATGTGGGAGGAGGCGAGACTTCTAGCGAAATTGAGCTTGGAATTGAGCAGTCATCCTGTAAAATTTCGGCTGAATTGGGGTGTTTCTTGCTGGTAGAACCATGGTCGAACAGAGGAGTGTCCAAAGTTTGAATCAAGGGCACCTTGCTGGACGATGGGACAGCCACAACTTCCCGTCGCACATACTGGGAGACTTTCTTGACACCGAGTCGTTCTAGAACATCAAAGTCGGGCTCACAGCCGACGTGGGCAGTGACTGTGATGTTCTTTGATGCAACAGCCTGGACAATCTCCTGTTTCTGTTTACTAGCATGGTGGGTGAGGTGCGGGGCGACGAAGACAAAGAATGTTCCCACAATGCAGGCCCCGGCGAGAAATCTAGGAAGCTTCTTCTTCCATACCCAGGAAGACTTGATAGGGGATCGATCCCGGAGACTGAATTTGGTTGACATGGCTCTCAAGAAAGGAATCTTGTCGATAATGAGCGTTAAAAAGCGACGATGAATGCGACACTAGCGCACTCGCATCGCGATCAGCCAGCACGTTCAGTTCGTAACAGTGCTTGTGGGGACAGTCTGCGGAGGGCGAAGGGATGATAGCGAGCGAGAGATATAGCCGATTCGAGGGGAGGACGAGGAATAATTCAGATAGATAACGACAGGCGGGAGGAGAAATATTAGAACTATTATTGAGAGAAATACCACGTCGAGATTATTAAGAGCGAAGGACAAGAAAGGTTGAAGCGGAGGAAGAGGAGAAGGTTGGGGGGGGGGGGGGGCAAAAGACAAAAAGGAACCAGAAAGACCTTCCCGCCGAGAGTCCAGACTGCGAATTACAGACAAGAGAGGTGATGGAGCCAGAGGGAGGGAAAGGGGGTCATAGTCTTGGATCGTTCCCTGATCCACTTTGCTCTGTCTTGCTTTTCCCTGGGCCTGGAGACTTTCCGGCCTTTCATGTCGTTTTCGGAGCCGCGCGTAAGATTCTTAATCCTCGCCTATCTGAGTCGTGACAAGACACCTTCAGCTCCCCGTTTCTCGCATTTACACAACTGTTTCTTGTACTAGATGTTGTCGGTGCGAGGGGAAAAAGACCTTCATCAGCCCTACTCGACCAAGCCTTCGTGCAATCCTCCAAATCAAGGTGAGTGACTTTAACCAAGGCGGATATTAACTCTTCTTGATGACGCGTATTTGGGCGTAGATCCTGTTGGAGGTCGGCTAGGTACGACCCACGCTCCTTGGCAATGCGAACAGATGCCGCGAGGCTGCAACCATGTCACCATCTGATGCTGCTGTCAAAGAGTGTGCCCTCCATATCCCGGGATAGGATATTGTTGTGTCCGAGCTCATCATTTGCATGTAGGTTGCCATTCATATACGGCCCATGTGGCCTTCATAGGAAGCAGAGGCATTTGTAAACGCGTCTTAGACAAGGCAAGTGTCAAATGCGTGAGCGACGGGTTCGGCGTTTGGCGTTCTATTATTGGGTGAACAGGGGTCGTTTTGCGCCTGGCCGTTACGGGAGCTTCCCTCGCTTCCGCCAAATTCTAAGAGGACGCGGCATGGCGAAAAGAGATCGGAGAGATTGCGGGAGATCTGAACACACATACGTATGCAGCTACATCATATTTTACACTTTCATCTCTGGGAGGTCGCTCTGATGGCCCCCCGCACGATGGAGTCGCTGCGTCCTGAATAATGATGATTCTTCTTGGGGACTCTAACCTGAAGGCCTTGGTCTGATAAAAATTGCGCAATCGTAACCCCTCTGTGTCTGAACTCACTGTACCAAACCTGGATTTGTCAAAATTAAGCACTTCCGGTGATACTCAAGACCCATGGATCGTTAGGAAGTTTTGGCATGCAAATGACGATTGCGGACATGGAATTTTTTATTTTTTTCGGATGGAGATAACTTCGAAGAGCCAGCGACACCATCTGGGAACCGAGGGACCCAACGACACCTTCCACATCGGGCACTTAGTCAGCCTCAAGCCTCTACGGGACCGCTGAGACACCTTTTGCGCGGGGCTCCCAATCGGGAAATATGAATCCCGCACTGCACAATAATCGGAGTTGAGCAAGAATCCAGCACAACGGCCACAAGCAATGCAATAATCAGAACACATGGGATTATTGACACTTATTAAAGTGACTTTTTAACACCCGATTCTGGGCGACAACTTTCCTCCTTTGAACTTCCTTTACTAGCTCTCACGCTCCGTCAGAGCCACTTGAAACCACCATGTCCACTCAGTCCTTGAGCTCGCTGCTCCAGAGAGCGTCCATTGACGACCACGAAGAGGTCCTACGTTCATGTGATGCCGCCCTGGCAAAATCTAGGTCCGACATTCAAGCGCAGCAGGTCAAGGTCGTGGCTTTGTTAAAACTTGACCGTTATGAGGATTGTCTACGTGTTTTTGAGGATGGCGGGGATAATTTGAAACAAAAGGCCGCTCTGGAATATGGTTATGCCTTATACAAATCCGGCCATCCCGACGAAGCCATTGATGTGGTGTCCAACTTGGCAAGTGACCGGGGCGCACGTCATCTTGAAGCCCAGGCTGTATGTTCAGTGTTCCTATTCTCTATTTTGCACCCCACCCTACCCCGTGGAATTGCGCCTGACATCACATTATAGAGTTACAGGGCTGAAAAGTTTCGTCGCACAGCCGAATTATATGGGGAGCTCTCTCGGGACCCAGCGTCTGTTGCTAGCGAAGAGCACGATCTGAGAATCAATGCCTGGGCGACGGATGCCCAACTGCAATGGAAAGGCCACTCCGAGTTAGTTCGGCACACCAGACCTACGAGGGATGACTTGGAAGCGTTCGAGACCGTCTATAATGCCGCTTGTTTGAGCATAGCAAAAGGAGAGTTTGACCAAGCTGGAATGTTGTTGAAGCGCGCCAAAGGTTCGTACTGGCTATTCTAGTTGAAACGAGGTATTGGAGCTGATAGGTGCTATAGAACTCTGTCGCACTTCGGAAGACCTCACACCGGAGGATAGAGATGCCGAGTTGCTCCCGATTGCGGTTCAGCAACTCTATGTTCTAATTTGCCAAGGAAAGTCGGAGGAGGCAGAGTCCATCCTAGAAGAGATTTCCGTCAAGGAGTAAGCTGAGCTTACCATTCTTCTTAGACTTTTCTAACAAATCGCAGGATCCCCGAGTTATCTACGAGAAGGATCGGCCAAAACAATGTGGCCATTGCTCGCGGGACCGTGGCGAACCCGTACGCACTATACAAGACACTTCATGAGATCCCCAGCTCCACAGATAACGACAAGCTCTTTGATTTTCAGCATACTATCATAACAGGAAACCTCCACGCAGTTGATCTTCTTGTTCATAAATATGATGGGATAATTCGATCGACTTCTAAGGCTCTCTCCTTAGCTCCGTACCCGTCCACAGAGGCTGGCACGAACCTTTTGTCAGTTTATAACGTCGCGGCGCATGCTAAGGGTGAGACAGGAACGTCGGCATTGAAAGCGATTCTCTCGGCGGTGGACCGGCGACCCAAAGACCTTGGCTTGGTTCTCACCGCGGTGCAACTCTATGTGAGCCTGGGCAACACTACATCTGCAATAGCCACTCTGGAGAAGTCACTACAACTCCTCGAAGAGTCTATTTCCGAACAAGATAAGGAAACTCGCTTCAACCCTGGCCTGTTGAGCGTTCTCATTGCCCTGTATAAACGTGAAGGTCGAAGAAGTCAGATAAAGGCTGAATTGGCAAAGGCCGCAGTGTTCTGGAAAGAACAAGCAACGCATCCCACATCATTACTCCGCGCCGCCGGTGCATCTCTACTACATTCCACACTCGCCTCTGACTCTACCCAGGCTGCGCAGCTGTTCGAGTCGTTATACCAGAACACTCCGGACGACCTCTTTGCCGTTGCTGGCTATGTGGCATCTCACGCAGCCATTGATTATTCTCAGGTTGAAGCTCAAGCTAAATATCTTCCCCCGGTTGAAGATCTGATTTCCGACATCGATGTCGCGTCACTCGAGGCGGCAGGCGTCTCGCCCTCGTCATCCACAGCCGCTGCCACGGCTGCTGTCATCGCGGGGGCGAGAAAGCGGCCTGCGGACAACAAAGAGCGTACGGTTAAGCGAATCCGAAAGTCTCGGCTCCCCCAGGACTATGAGCCGAGCAAGACAGCTGATCCAGAGCGATGGCTCCCGCTCCGTGACCGGTCATCATATCGGCCCAGAGGCCGAAAGGGCAAGCAGCGAGCAGCTGAAAGGACACAGGGAGGAGTTGTCAATGAGAGATCTGAAGATACCACACCATCTGGGGTTCAACAACAGAAATCCCAGGGTGGAGGAGCTGGTTCGAAGAAAAAGAAGAAGGGAAAGCGGTAGAGAAGGAATGTGCTCAGTACAATACGGAGTAACAAATTATCACCATGGGGAGAAGAGCATCTAACAAGTAGATTTCTGTTCTTGTACTTATTTTAATGTGGGACGATAACGTCAATACTGAAATCTCGTGTTGTACAGTATCCAAATGGAGTCGTCGAATAACTCGTAAGCAACAATACACGTCCATCAAGAGCACCGCTACCCATGACACTTAACCAAGCGGAGTTCGAATCGTCCCACATTGCCGATCGTACTGCTCAAATATGGTCTGGAACAGCCTTATGTCCTCAAGCGAGTCTCGCGCCGTGGTTTTCGCCGTCTTCCCTTGGGCTAGGTACGCGTACAGTGCCTTCAGCTCTCCACGATAGGCCTCTTCCCACGTACTCACAGTCTCAGTCTGCATCAGTCCGCCACGTTCATCCGCCGTTTCGACCACTACCCGTACTGGTTTGCCTCGCGCATAAGGCAAATCATAATGAATCGTTACGGTCTTCGTTTGGCCATACACTGCAAGCTGTGCATCGCAACGCGGAACGCAGTCTGTACCCGTCTCGTACATCAAGGTAAAAGGGTGGGGGTGGGCACCTTCGACAACAGCACCGTTATAGTGGAAAAGTGCTGAATAGAACGGCTCGTTCACGGAGATATTCGAGATGGCATCTGGATACCCTAGTGTATCGCGCATGAGGCCGAAATCGTGACATCCTAGCGAGGCAAGGAACCGACTAAGCGCCATGCGCTCTTGATTTGGTTGCTCATCCTTCCCAAAAACTTCCTCCAGTAGCCCTTTTAGACGCTTCGTCCTGTCCTCCCCTTCTTGTATGATCGATGGCGGCGCCTGGCTTTCACCTTCCACGTTCCCAGCGTCGACTCTCAGACTTGTTGCAGTGTGCGCAACATGCGGGCCTGCGATCATCCGACACCGCGCATAGTGAATCCTATCCAATGACCTCACCTCTTTCTTGAAGACATCCTCAAAGCATGGCGCATAACGCCTAGCTGAAGCAACAAAGACTCTTGCGCGGTTTGGGGCCTCCTTCTCAGCCTCTATGATTCTCCTTGCTGAGGGAATACTCAGGCTCACTGGGGCTTCAACCATTACATGCTTACCGGCTTGGAGGGCAGCAATAGTGTAGAGCTCATGGTACTCATTAGGCATGAAGTTCAGGATGAGATTGATTTCGGGGTCTGAGAGGATGGTATCCGGGTTTTGGGTGGTACTCGCGGTGGATGTGCCGTTTGCAGGGGCGGGGGTGGCGTTTTCTTGCGATTGCGAAGAGAAGTAGATGGTGGTTACGCTGTACAACGTTGGGAGTGCGTGCAGGGCTGGAAGGTAAATTGTTTGAATAGGGTGACTTCCAGCTGCTAGGATGCCCACACGGAGAGGCGCTTGTTGGGTCATCTTGTGGAGCAGCTAGTGAATCATCTAGCTCGTAGCTGTCGTCCTGAAGATTCCGGGGACAGAGGGGAAAAGGGCATTAAAGGGAAATCAGGTCTTAGGTTGGGGCCGAGATTCGGGTTTATATTTCCAAGGTATGGCCCGGGAGGACGGGTACAGCGTATATGTCCAAGCAAGGGATAGGACAGGAATCAAAACTGCACTCACGGTAAGTTAGAAGGCAAGTCAAAAGTAAGTTTGCAAGTCAGGCATGATTCATTTTTAACTCTGTAGCTGGCAAATATGCGCATGACATCCGAAACCATCTGCTGATGATGCAGTACAGGATGTTGGATCTTTTTGCTTTTGATATGCTCCTGACTGCTCATGGATCGGCATAGTCTCCGGCAACCAGGGCTGATCAATGCACTTTCGGAGGACAAGAAGTTGATCTGTAATCAGCCTTAGTTTTGATGTCATCCAGCTCTGAAGATTGTGCAACAGGCTGGAGTTAGCCTTAGCACAAACCCTGAATTGTGGCTGTGACCATTAAGCTACTCTAGCACTAGTTGAGGCAGAGCGCTGGGCTGAGCGGGTCATAGAGCTCATATACTACTAGTTAGAAGAATGTATGGCTTCTGGGTGGGCCTTAAGCGTTCCTGAACAACAGTTTGGATCCGCAGCTGAGACCATCATCATCTTTAACCCACCCCCGTTCCATCGTCAATCATCGTCATCTCTTTATTCTCGCTTTCCACCGTTCCTCCATTCCTCCTTCCTCGCTCATCCGTCATCTTCAATTACAGAGTGACTTATTCTCAGCCACAATCATGGGTGTATGTCTGCCTTTTTCCCACCATCTTACCAGAGTATATCAGCTGTTGTTGCCCCGCGTGTCTACCCCGCTGCTTCCTCGTAGCTGCAAGCACTTTCTTGAGATCGAGAGACCACAGTTCGGGAAAAAAAACAAATGAAATTTGCTGACTGCTGCACTTTTGCATCATCGACCGATTAGTTTGCCTCCAAGATCGCCAGCGCCCAGATGAACAGCTCCAATTCCGGTGTCTATGGGGGAGCTCCTCCTACCGGATACACGGGCGGCCCTCCTCCTGCTGGTGGACAAGTAAGTCGGAACTCACCAGGCAGAACTTTGGTGCCTTACTGCTGTGCCCCTCTTTGGGTCCAGTTTTTCAGCTCTCCAGCTAATGATCACGATTACGTTCCCAGCAGCAGGCTCAGCAACAACAGCCGCCTTCACAACAGCAACAGCAGCAGCCCCAGTATCAGGCTTATCCTGGTGGATCGGTAGGCCAGAATTTTCTTTCACTCATCTTCTTTTCGCTTTCTCTTTCCGTCCCAGTCTCCTTCCTTGTTGTTTGTGCTTGTTTAATCCTTACCCGTGTTCTCGCATTCGCCCTTCATTATTCATCCGTTGCCCCTCATCGCATGGTGCCCGCTCCGTTCCTCCTCCAACTTTCGTCATCTCATCCTTTGCCTGCTTCTTTCGAGTCATTTTACCCTTGAGCTTGTAACCATGTCTCGACCATACTCAGGCCAAGGCTATGCTCCTCCCCCGCCTTCTCAGCTACGTCCGGGACAGTCTCCGTCACCTTATCCAGCATCCCCACAGCAGCAGCAACAGTACCAGCCGTATCCTCCCGTCCCAGCAAACAAACCCCCTCCCTCACAATCATACTCGGGGCCGCCTCCCCAGGCTTTTTCTCCGGCACCTTATTCACCGCACACACCACAGCCGCAGTCTTATTCTCCAGCACCTTACGGAGGCGCTCCGCCCTATAGGCAGGGCCCTCCTCAGAACTACGCGCAAACCCCGCCCCCTCCTCAGCCTTACGGAGCAGCGCCCGGACCACAGTATCCCCAGCAACCGCAGCCCCATGTATAGATGTCCCAGACACATGTGTCATATTGATCAGTCGACTTGTTTGTTCAAGCGGTAGTTGATGACAGATTGCTAACAAATGGCTTTCCATTTAGGCTGGTGGCTATCCTCCTCAGAATGCGCCTTACCCTAGTGGCCCCACGCGCACTTCGCAAGGACCTTCCCAAGGACCCCCCCCTGGGGGTCAATATGGGCCTCCTGGCGGCGGTGCAGGTGCTGCTGGACCCGCTACTCCCCAGCAACTTGACGCTTATCGCCAGCTTTTGGTCGCTGCTATCCAAGAGAAAAATCTCCAGAACTTCTACCCGCCGGATAAGTTGGACAGACTGGTGCAGGGACTCGCTCGGGATGGACCTTCCAAAGTTAACAGGATCGTAAATGAGTTTTCTCTGCCTATCGAGATCGCCATGGATGTCATTAAGCTTTCGCTCTACGACATTGTCCTCTACGTCGACGACAGCGGCTCCATTGAGTTCGAAGAGAAGGGTGTGAGAAAGGAACAGTTGAGGCAAATCATCGGCATTGTCGCGACCATTGCATCCACCTTTGATGAGGATGGCATTAACGTCCGTTTTATGAATAACGAACTGTCTCGCAACGGGGTTCGTAGCGTTGGAGAAGTCGAGCAGCTTATTGCCAGCGTCCGCTTCTCTGGGATGACACCTTTGGGAACCGGTCTGAAGAACAAGGTGCTTGATCCTTTAGTCATCGGCCCAGCGAGAGCAAACCAACTCCAGAAGCCTGTCCTCGTCATCACCATTACGGATGGACAGCCTGCCGGAGAGCCCTTGGACAGTGTCGCGCAGGGTATTCGTTATGCTGTTGATGAAGTTAGCAGAAGCCAGTACGGGCGTGGTGCTGTTGCGTTTCAGTTCTCGCAAGTCGGAAATGACACCAAGGCTCGCGACTTCCTTGGCAGCCTCGACAACGACCCTAGTATCGGAAACTTGATTGATTGCACCTCTAGTAAGTAATCATGTCTCATGATCTGTTGAGAATGGACTAACAGTCTATAGACTTTGAGGTTGAACAAGACGAGATGTCGCGTGCTAGTCCACCTGTTCACCTGACCCGCGAACTCTGGTGCGCTAAGCTTATGCTCGGCTCCATCGACGCATCGTACGACACCAAGGATGAGAAGGGCAGTCGTCCAACTGGCGCACCCGCTGGACCTCCTCCCCCAGGCCAATACGGTGGATATGGTCAGCCAGGAGGATATCCCGGGCAGCCTCCCGCACCCAGTTACGGATCGCCCGCGCCCTACAATCCAGGACAACAGTCTTATAGCCAGCCACAGTATCCCCCCAGCAGCCAAGCGCCAGGAGGTTATCCCGGCCAGTCTCCCGCACCCGGCTACGGATCTCCCGTAACCTACAACCCAGGGCAGCAGTCCTACGGCCAGGCACAGTACCCCCCGAGTAGCCAAGCTCCGGGTGGATATGGCCAGCAACCGCCATATGGACAACAGCCTTATGGTCAGCCACAGTATCCTCCAAGTAGCCAAGCACCGGGGGGTTATGGACAACAGCCCGCGCGACCAGGGGGTTATCCGGGCCAGCAGCCTCCTTACGGGCAGCAGCCTCGTTACTGAACTCTGATACGCGAGTAGAAGAGTGGCCTGGGAGGCTTTGAGCCTGACCAGCTCAATGAACTTTTGTATTCTTGATATGAACTTCATGTTTTATGGCCGACGTCTCCTATCAATGGCACGTTCTGTAATATCTTCCAGTCTAGACAGGGCGGGCAAAGATATGGACTCTTGGCTATTGTCATAACGGTATTTGCAATGCAATGAAAGTGTTTCAATAAATTAAACAAGCAAATAGTCTTCAAGGGTTCTTCGACTGGTGCGAGACACCAGTGAGACGACAAGACGCCGGTGGCAATTTAGCGCAGACCGAGCTTGGAAGGAAGTTTCTCCGGCCAAGGTTGCAACGCCCCCGCTCGCCACTATCATGTTGGAGGGTGAGCGATCTCAAACTGTGGGAATTTGGCTGCCTGAGACACGAAGGGTGCTTGAACAGATTTTTTTTTTTTTTTTTTTCATCCTCTGAAGAGTGTGATAGGCAACATTTTATGAGAGATCGAGAAAATCCACGGAGACCCTGGAGGCTGTGCAAAAGCAACAATTTCTCTAGGCCATTGAGAGTGAGCTTAATTATAGCACCTAATTTTGCCGTCCATTGCTTGCGAGGTTGCGCGTCTTGCTAGCATACTGAGCGCGTAGGCATCCTTCTTATTATATATGGGAGTAATGACAGTTGAAGCACACAAATTATCATCCTGTAAATCCTCATTTTGTCTGGATATCTTCAGGCGTCAACCAGCTACTATCTACATATTGTCGACCGTTGTGGTCTGGAAGAATCTTGGAAGGCAGGCTCCACCTAAATCTCCAACTGGCGCTGCTTCTCCACGCAGCTTGCTGGTCTGGTCGGTCGGTGGTCGGACTGGACTGCGCCAACCGGAACTTGAGACCAGGGTTTACGTCGCCCTTTCAGACCCTGCCTCTTCAACGGTCGTCTTCATTCACTTTATTGTTGTGCATTGTGTATACTGTCGTTGTCGTTTCTGTTTGGAGTTTTCTCTGTAGCTGCCTCCAGCCAGTCAACCACTAATTGCGGACTTTGGACTGTTTTCGGCATCGCCTCTCGTTCTGTGCCTGACCTTGCTGCAAACGTGGACCGATCACAACTTTCGCTCTTTGCTCTTTGCTCTTCCCCCTCTTCCTTGCTTTTCTGTTTATATCCTGCCAGACTTCTCTTCTATTCTCTCTCTTCGTATTTTTCTTCCACACCCGCATACGCGACGCTGGATCCTGAAGGATGAGCGCCACCTTTTGCTCAACGTCATAACCCCCCGCCAATCAGCCCTTGGTGCGACCGATCAATTTGTTTACATTGATCTGTGCGGGATTGAACTGAAGAGATTGTAGGGGCCATATTCTCTGTTCTCATTTTTTTCAGAGAGCTGTTTATTTTGCCATGTCCGAGCCGAGCAAATATCCAGATTCGAACCGGAATACTACCGAACAGCCGACCATGCATGAGAACCAACATTCCTCTCCAGATAATACCCCCTCCCAAAATAATCCGCGTCCACAACAACCTTCCAGGAGCCATTCATTGCATTCAACGGCCCCAGGACGAACGTCGCTGTCGCCCTCGCGGACATTGTCTGATTCTGGAAGGAGGCTCTCTCAGCAGCATGTCCGCTTTTCGACAGACTTGGAGCGTCCCAGAGTGGAGGAAGAGAGGCAAGGCTCGTGGGATCGACGGCCTGGCTCCAGGGGGCTTTCAATAAATACGAATATCACGGATACTCAAGGCCCATCACCTGTCACATCTCCCAATGCTGGTCGCGCTCCATCCTCTTCCCTCTCGCCGCGTTCGGCTTTATCTCCCGTATCACCGCAGAGCCCAGATACCGTTGGCCGCTCGCGTTCTAGGAACCGTGGGTATTCGCTACGCCGCAGCATCTTTACAAAGACCATCGAATCGCAATCGACTCCCTCGTCGCCAGTGGAACTCACACACATCAGGAATACAGAGCCTGAGATTGTGCAACGGGAAGTAGGGCCTGGAGAATCGGAATCAAGCGAAGATGAGAAAATTCAAACTATAGTCGCGCAGAAGTCTACGTCACAACAGAGTTCCACGGAGGATGGCCTCACCGCATATTACTCTGATCAGACCGATCTCAAGGAGGACAGGAACTTTTCTACTACTTTACCTTACGAGAGGTGGTTCAAACGCAGAGCGGCATCTAGTACAGTGAAAGTTCGTGTGGAGAATATCTTAGAGACTGTTCGAAAGACCATCCTCCGGATTCAGACCATTCCCCCCAGCAAAGACGGCCGTCATATTGACCTCGATCCTACTCGAACGGAGATTTTGATTGATGAGAGAACAGGGAAGCCGTACGTGGAAAATTGGATCCGGTCTAGTCGATATAGCCTGTGGAGCTTCTTCCCTCGTCAGTTTTTCGCGCAGTTCACGAAGCTAGCAAATTTCTATTTTCTTGTGATTGCGATCCTGCAGATGATTCCCGGATTGAGTACCACGGGTACTTTCACCACGCTAGTTCCTCTTCTTATCTTCGTCGGCATCTCTATGGGCAAGGAAGGGTTTGATGACTGGCGTCGCTACCGTCTAGATAAAGAAGAAAACAACCGCTTTGCGTCGGTACTTCGACCTGGGTCGAATGTGCTTTCTCTCTCTCTTTCTGGCGGAAGCGCATCGGCCTCGAGTGAACAACAGGACTGGGACTCGGTCAAGTGGAGCGACATCAAAGTTGGCGATGTGATTCGATTGGGACGTGATCAGCCGATACCTGCTGATATGGTCTTACTTCACGCGGATGGGGCCAATGGTGTGGCCTACGTTGAGACTATGGCCTTAGATGGCGAGACGAACCTTAAAACCAAGCAGCCGTGTCAATCCGTGGCCAAAGTATGTGGAACTGTTGAGGGTGTTTGCAGTGCTTCGATACATTTTGCCGTGGAGGATCCAAATCTCGATCTTTACAAATTTGACGGAAATGTAAGGGTTGCTGCTGGAGAGAAGACGCCACTGACGAACAATGAAGTCCTGTACCGTGGCAGCGTTCTTCGTAACACTGAGCAAGCTATGGGAATGGTCATCTATACAGGCGAGGAGTGCAAGATTCGCATGAATGCAAATAAGAACCCCCGAATCAAAATGCCTTCCCTTCAAGCTAAGGTCAACAGAGTTGTCATACTCATTGTGTTCCTAGTCGTCATACTTGCGGGAGCCTGTACTATCGCGTACAAATACTGGTCAAGAGACGTCGAATCCCGCGCTTGGTACTTGGAGGAAGCTAACGTCAGCTATGGACCTATCTTCACCTCGTTCTTGATCATGTTCAACACGATGATTCCAATTTCACTATATGTGAGTATGGAAATCGTCAAGGTCGTCCAGATGCTTATGCTGAACTCCGACATTGACATGTACGACCCCGAATCTGATACGCCATTGGAGGCGCGCACGTCTACTATCAATGAGGAGCTGGGACAAGTCAGCTACATCTTCTCTGACAAGACCGGAACGTTGACAAACAACTCTATGCGTTTCCGGAAGATGAGCGTTGCCGGAACTGCTTGGTTTCACGACTTTGATCTTCTTGACGAAGCCGCGCAGGAAGGTGATCGCGAGAAGCTAATTCACAAGAAACGAAGCGTCAAGGGAAAGAAAGCTGCAAACCGTCAGTCTAATGTATCTGAGGCGCGGAAGTCCCTCGCTATTTCGACCTATGAAGCCCGCAAGGATGCCGTGCCCGCGCAGAACAGTCGAACAACCGATTTGCTTAAATACATTCAGCGCAAGCCGTATACCGTATTTGCTCGGAAAACCAAGATGTTCATATTGGCCATGGCTGTCTGCCACACCTGCATTCCAGAAGAGGATGAGCTCGGAAATACCACCTTCCAGGCTGCGTCACCCGATGAGCTTGCGCTTGTCACGGCCGCGCACGAATTGGGCTATCTTGTTCACGACCGGCAGCCAAACACAATAACCATTCGGACGTTTCCCGACGGGACTGAAGAGCCACCTTTGGACGAAGTATATGAAATCCTGGATATCATCGAATTTTCTAGTGCTCGGAAACGCATGTCTGTTATGGTGCGCATGCCGGACCGGCGAATCTGCCTGTTTTGCAAGGGTGCGGACAGTGTCCTTCTGCGGCTCTTGAAGCGTGCTTCTCTCGCCCAAGAAAAGTTGAACGAAATTGAACGTCGGGCCAGCAAGCGCAAAGCTGCGGGAGCAAGTGAAGTTATGAGGCGGAACAGCGAGTATCGAAATCGAAAGGATAGCGGAGTCCGAAACAGTTTCAGTCGACCAAGCATGACGCATCGTCGCTCCAGTGTCTCTGGAAAGAATGTATCCGCCTTGAGAGAAAGCATTGATGTATGGCTTCGTGATCGAGAGACCGATGGTGGACTTCTACACAGGAACAGTGACGCTGAATATTATAGCCCGCGGCCATCAGCCCAGTTGGGACGACAATCCACGGCCTTGTCGGACTCAGGAAGTTCCGTTCACGAAGCTGAAGACGAGGAGTTGGTGGAAGAGGCGCTAGTCGTCGATGAAGCCGCTGTATTTGAGCGGTGCTTCCAGCACCTAAACGATTTTGCCACGGAAGGACTGCGAACGCTGCTATATGCGCATCGTTTCTTGGATGACGCTACGTATCAGGAGTGGAAAGTCGCATACCAGGAAGCGTGCACCAGCCTCATTGACCGACAAGAACGAATTGAAAAGGTCGGTCAACAGATTGAGGAGCAGCTTGAGTTGACTGGTGCCACAGCGATTGAGGATAAGCTTCAAAATGGCGTGCCTGAGGCAATTGACAAGCTCCGCCGTGCCAATATCAAGTTATGGATGCTTACTGGAGATAAACGAGAGACAGCGATCAATGTCGGTCATTCATGCCGCCTGGTGAAAGATTATTCGACTCTCGTTATCCTCGACCAGGAAATGGGTAATGTCCATCAGTCAATCGCCAAACTGACAACAGATATCACAAACAAAATGGTCGCACACTCAGTTGTCGTGGTCGATGGTCAAACGCTATTAATGATTGAAGGCGATGAGAATTTGCGCGCACCTTTCTTCAGACTTACCATTCTCGTTGATTCAGTGATCTGCTGCCGTGCCAGCCCCAAGCAAAAGGCCTTCTTAGTTAAGTCAATCCGCCGTCATGTCAAAGATTCAGTCACACTCGCAATTGGCGACGGTGCCAATGACATTGCCATGATTCAGGAGGCCCACGTTGGTATCGGCATCACTGGCAAAGAGGGTCTTCAGGCAGCGCGTATCTCTGATTACTCCATCGCTCAGTTCAGGTTCCTCCTGAAACTACTCCTGGTACACGGCCGTTGGAACTACATGCGGGCGTGCAAATACACTTTAGGAACGTTCTGGAAAGAAATTTTGTTCTACCTCACCCAGGCTCTATACCAACGCTGGAACGGATACACTGGCACGAGTTTGTACGAACCCTGGAGCTTGAGTATGTTCAACACTTTGTTTACATCATTGGCCGTTATCTTCCTGGGCATCTTCACCAAGGACCTTTCCGCCTCTACCCTCCTCGCGGTCCCGGAACTCTACACCAAAGGCCAGCGACACGAAGGTTTCAATATAAAGCTATACCTAGCTTGGACATTCATGGGAACGTGTGAAGCAATGCTAGTCTACTTCCTCATGTACTGCCTCTTTGGAAACATTCTTTTCACCACCGGTGGAATCAGCGACATCTTCTCAGCGGGTCTTCTCACCTACTCAGCGTGCGTGATTATTATAAACACCAAACTCCAAGCGCTAGAAGTCCACAACAAGACCTACTTATCCCTTGCGGTGTTTATCATTTCGGTCGGTGGCTGGTTCTGCTGGAACATGATTCTCTCAAAGCAGTACGATTTCAAGTCCGGCGATGGCGTTTATCATGTCCCTTCAAACTTTATCTTCCACTCGGGCCATGATCTTGCCTTTTGGGCTGTTCTCCTCGTGACAGTCGCCGCTGTGCTCATCTTCGAGATTACGGTTAGCTCAGTCCGCGCCAGCCTCTTCCCGACAGACGTGGATGTCTTCCAGGAGTATGAAAAGGACCTGGACATCCGCAAACGCTTTGAAGAAGCGGCCGCTTCGGAACTCCAACAAGGGTGGGATCACGGAAAGAAGAAATCCAGCTTCGAGATCGCCCGTGAAGAAGCCGAGATGGAGGCCAGAGAGAAGCAGGTCCAGGAACTGCTGGCCAGGCCGCGGGTGATGAATGGGAAAAATGACTCGTCGAGCCCAGTATACGTCGAATCGACGTCTATGTCAGCCCTAGGCGAATCCAGTCGTGAGCAGGTGGCCCTTTCAGATACAGAAACGGTCGAGCAGAACAGCAGTAGCGCTGTGCCTAGACGGTCTGTGGAGATTCACGAATTGTTCTCGAAAGGGTTTGGAGCGATCCGAAAGGGGCATTTAAAATAGCCTCCTTCACGCCTTTTTTGTTTATTCTTCTCATAAAGCTATTGTTGATGGATTGATTGATTGACTGACTGACTGATGTTGTTATGGAAACTTGATGGCGTTCAACTATACCCCGGTGTTAACTTGTCGCTCCGTTTCAGTTGTTGATATTGATGTGCTTTTTGTGTTCACCATTGTGTATAGTGACCTCAGAAGACTTGTTATGATACCCATTCTAGTATGTTGTATTATACATATTCAGACAAAGATATGATCAATATCTCAGAAGCCCGTGACGCATCGAGCACTACTAGCCAACAACCATGGCCAACGTAGCTTACAAATGCCCCTTGGTGGGCGGAGGTATCTCGACTCGAACAAAATATTCCGCAGTGAAATCGAGATAGGGAGCTGAAAGAGCAGGGCTGGCCGACTGCATGCAGACTCGCAGAGGATGCCTATCCTTGTTGAAACCATGTGGTGAGATTATAGTCGAGAAATGGGGGGGGGGGGGGGGGGGGGGGTTAAAGACAAAAGCCACAGGGCGTCAAATCCATAAACAAGGCACGACACCGTGGCCCTGGAGCGGCCCAGGTTACGCGAGACCAGCGGGGCGCGCCCCCACCCAAGCAATTGTTAAAATAAAAAC